>OX465290.1:60043193-60560693 GCA_949987695.1 Merzomyia westermanni
ACTCTCCGAGTGTATTTCTGCCATGACAGGCTTCTCAGCAAAAATTCGTCTCCTTTGTAGATGCCGTTCGGAGTCGGAAAAATACTGTAGGTCCCACCAATTTGTAGGGAAAATTCAAACCACACCACAAATTGGAAGAGAAGCTTGGCGCAAAAATCTCTTAGGAGGTTTATGATAATATACTTGTTGTATATCGCGCCATAGAGAGAGAGAGAGCTGAGATGCTTACTCATGTAAATAGTGCCTCTTTGGCGGTTAAGTTCATCGTCGAAATATAGAATTATATATCCACAGAACGAAGAATTTCTATGAAATATTAACAAATTTTATTTTTTATTTTAGGTAATAAATGATTATAAATTTGGACTTATTATAAATTTTAATTTTGAAAACAGGTAAGTGTCTTCTGTGCAATTCAGAAAAAGTAAACTTGGATATTTTCTTGCAATTATTTACGCTTTGCTATGCACAAGGCCATATTGGGTATTATATATGGGGCTACTTCTATTCGCGAATGGGTATCTTTAACTTCCGTTCTTCAGATGCGTTTTTAATATATATATATCGAGCAAGTGATATTTTAGCGGCCTCAGTTGTGTATCCGAAACGTTGTCAAGGGGGGAGAGTTAACTTTTTTGAGATGGAATTAAAATTAAAGCACACCACAATCATCATCGTGGTATTTCCTCATAAATATTTAATTATTTACATACATTTTTAATCTATGAGCATCTATAATATTCTTACAGATTGTAGGCAAATGTGACTTAACTAACTTAAATATTATAAAATCAATTTACAGTACGAACAAATTTTTAATTCGCAAGAGAAATGTTAAGATCGATAAGAGGTTAAGGGACTATAGAAAATACATTAATACCGCAACGTTCTTTGCGGGAAATTAAACAGATTCCTTTCCAAAGGTAAGAGCGGTCTAAAGATCTTTGGACAGTGCCAAGAACAAAAGTTAAGAAAAGTTTCCATGACTAATTATTGTGTTACTGGTACATCACGGTGTCCAGCTAACATTGTTAAATTATTCTTAAATGGTAAGAAAAAAAGCTAGGATATTTACTTTATCACTAATATATTCAATACGAAGAGAAGGCTTAATGTTTTAAGTCTTGAAAATATTTACTCCGATGTTGAAGTGAAACAGAAAGGTCCGCAAAAATTTCAGCACCTTGAAGAATTATTAAATAACGTTTTTTCACAGGTCTTAAGTCGTTTTAAAAATGTTCTCCATAAATTTCTTTCTGTCACACTATTTTTACTTTCAATGTGTGGCTCAAAAAATTTGTTGTATGTTCGATAAATATACCTTAAATACCCATACATTTTTTATTACCATATCAGGTAACTTTCTTAATTACAGACTTGTTAAATAATGATAACTAATCGTAATGAGTACCTGCTTGATAAATTATTTTCTTTAGAATTCATATAATGATTAATTAAAGTTACTTTATATTTTTAATGATTAATTTCCAATTAATAAAAAATACTTAAAAAAAATCATGATTTTTTACAATTATTAAAAAAACTCAAAAATAGTAAAAACAAAACTTTTCGATTACTTTTGATATTTTTTTGGTTTTATTTCTTATTTTTTTCACCATTTTCTATTTTTTTTGATTACTTTTGTCTTCTAACAATTTTTGATTATTTTTCATTCTTCATACATATATTTATGTATTAGGTAAACATTTTATAACTGATCGTATAAAATCAGGCCAATATTTATGTATATATTGGAGATGCTTAAAGTTCATTTATATACATGCACATGTACATATATGCTTATTAAAGGATGTATGAATATACAGCGGTGATGACCAAGGCTTTTATATAGCAACCACCATTATATGGTTTTGGTTCGTCGACAGAAGACTTCACTTTTCAATAGCCTACTTAGTTCAAAGTAGCCCTTGTTTGTAAGAGGGATTTCTCGTTGTATTTCAAAACTGAAATTCTTTCGCTGTTAAAGCTGGTTGCCTCATAGCCGAAATCCTTCACTGATTAAAGTCTAACGGTAACAAGTCGAAAATTAACCGCCTTTTTCTATAATTACAGCAAGAACATCACACACAGTTTTCACTGTTTGGACTCTTCATTCAGGCCTTAGAAAGCAGACATTACCAACGGAATTGCTATAATAAATTATAAAAAAAGTGGATTTCGGTCCAGGCTAATGTCCATGAGCATGCACTTATTTATCAATTTAACAAATCTTTATAGTTTTAAAGATTGCAGTATGCCAAATTAGTTAATAAAAATGTATAATTAGGCTGAGAAGAAATGAAATGAACTTGAAACATATCTCATACATACATAAATAATAATTGGTGCTTGTACAATTTTTTTTTCATATTTTACTATATAAATATATGAAAGGGGAAAAAATAATCAAAATAGATCAAAATAAACTAAAAATGATTCAGAAAAATCAAAAATAGTCAAAGGCAATCAAAACACGTTTTTTTGGATTATTTAAATTTTTTCTTTAATAATTGTAAAAAATCATGATTACTTTTGATTTTTCTAGCCGTAATCTCTTCTTGGAAAAAACTAAAATAATCATTAGGCATCATTTAGGCAGTTGTTTAGTCAATTGATTACTATTTACTAATCAATTTCAACAGCTCTGCGTAATTCTCAAGTCAAGAATGAAGCTAGAGTATTACACTAGTAAGCGACTGGAAATTATTCAATTGACATTTGAATGGCATTAGAGATTGATCGGCATGTTTCGAAGTGCCCAACTTCTCATCAGACTCCTTCTCGGACACTGGGATACGATTTCGTTTGAAAACATAATGTTTCTAGAGTCATCTTCTAACGTTAGCGATTATAGAATGGGGCTAGATATCTAATCTACCTCTTTTCGACGATTTCCTATGAAAACCAATTTCGCCTGTAATTTTTACAAATCCAATAATAAGTTTAATATTTCTTACATCTGCCGTTTTGTATGTTTTTATTCTAAACAAGTGTATATAATAGTTTCTTTGATAAAGTCTGGTCAGGGTTTTTTATTGAATAAAAGGGAATGTGCACTACGAGACGGTACAAATTCGCAAGAATATTGCCCTGTTACGTTCGTGTAGGGAGTTTTGGCTTTTCTCTTATTTCCTAATCGACAGACAATTATTAAGAAAACTTTAACTGCAATTTTAACAAGTACTAAATTTACACAATAGAGATCTGAAAACTGTAGAGAAAAGTGAGCATAAAATTTTAGCTGAATACAGTGTTGTGGAGACTTTAATTCCCAAAAAAAATTTGTTGCTTAAAATTTTCGGTAGGTAGGTCATTCCAGGGTAAACAAGCTAAAATTATTCGTTAATATAATGTTGTACCGAATGTTTTGCAAAACTAACCATTTTTTCTGATTCGTTTCCCTGCTTTATAAAATAGCCCTCCATGTTCAAAATCTTACATCTTCGCTCATTTGCCATAATTCAAAACTGTAAGCTTTACAAGCTTTTTAGCTTCAAATAAGCACAAGTAAGGTAATTATCCTTTGACATTACCGCAATTAGCTAAACGTATAAAATGCTTTATGCAAGAGTTTTCCATTGCCGTCTGAACATAATTCATAAAACAGAGGGAGACCTGCTCCCACATTCGCTTACACATAGCACTTTTGCTGCTACAGAGCTCGCTTTTATGTGTGTATGCTTTACCACATGCAAGGCATAAAAATATTAAAATTGGTGTCAGATGTGCTCTTAGCTTTAACGACATTCAAATTTAAAGCTTTTGAAGATGTTTTGCTATAAAAATTCTAAGTGGAACGTATTAATAACGAGAATGTGGAGGCGGATATGGTTAGGGATACATATCAATTTATGTTTGCCAATACATATATACGCACTACACATGAGCTGATGCTGGGAAAGAAGTAGATAACAATTTGAAAACTTTATAAAAGCACAATGAACAAATTTTGATATTTTTTTTTGTAACAGAGTACATTAAATATATATTTTTTTATATTTTTTCACTATGCTAATTAAACCAATCATAAAGGTTAGGAATGACAATAATGTTGGTGTTGCATATATATATATACAGTGACTAATAGAAGTGAGAGAGGAGGAAATAATTGAAAGAAATTGAAGAAATTGAAGAAAGTGCATTAAAATAAAGTAATTGATATTAATTGATAAAGTAAACTTAAATGCAAATGCATATACTTGAATAAAAATTGTTATTCTTGGCTCTGAGCGCTTTGAGTCTTCGGTACTTTCTAAAATAAAATAAAATAAACTAAAATAAAATAAAATAAAATAAAATAATTTTTGTTGTTGGCTTTAATGGTATGTTCATTTTGTAAATTTAACGAGATAAAGACCAGTTGATAATAATTATTAGTTAATTATTATCATTTTTGGTTAGAGAAAAAGATGAAAGCAACAAACATATACAGGCTATTGTTATAGTACTATTTGAAAAACAGCCACGATTTCTCGTCAGATAAATTCGTATAGTTTTGCTATTTCTGAGGAATAAAATAAAATAAAATAAAATAGAATAAAATAAACAAAATAAAATAAAATAAAATAAAATAAAATAAAATAAAATAAAATAAAATAAAATAAAATAAAATAAAATAAAATAAAATAAAACAAAATAAAGTAAAATAAAAAAAAATAAAAAAAAAAATAAAATAAAATAAAATTAAATAAAAAAAAATTAAATAAAAAAAAAACCAAATAAAATAAAATAAAATTTAATAAATCAAAATAAATCATGCTTATTTTATGTTGCATAGTGCAAACATATGGACACCTTACACATGTACATTTGTACATTTATCTATGTGCTCTCGCTGTTAGGATAAGCCAAGAAGAGGCACTTGAGATAATGTAAATTTTTTTTTGCGTCCTTTAATGAGGGTTTATGGTATATTTGGCATATTTTAAAATCATAGCGGGTTGGGTGCAATTTAGAAGGAAGCAAATTCAAAGTGGTATTTTAAATTGGACATGTGCGGAAATTGAGGGATATCAACCATTGGTTCTGTCGATGGCATGTAACTATTTGTCTATGTGCTACCGGCTTTGATGTGTGAATTATAGCAGCAATTTAAAAACGCACAGTGTAGCTTTACAACGAAAATCTGTCCTTGATTTTGGAGCTACACTTTATTTAATATATCGCAAAAAAGATGTAAGAGCCAAAAAGAAAATTTCACAGGAGAAGGTTTTTTTAAATTTATTTCGCATTCAGTTTATGTATTAACATGAAATTGGGTATTTAAGTTTCCTTTAGTCCAAAATATATATTGCAATACATTTTATTTTTATATATGTAATATAAGCGTAATTTTGGGCGCATACGTCTTTTTTGCCCTCACCATATCAAAAGTTGCTTTTCTGGACTTTCCTTCGTTATTTCAAATTATTTGTCCTCACATATGTAAAAATCAGGGGGTACTGATGGATTGCCTGAAGAGCTATTTACACACGGCGACGAGAAGCTGATAAAACGCATGCATTAGCTTGTATACAGAATATGGAAGGATAAATGTAGGTAAAATGTGTTCTTGTCTCCGGCATAGTGCAGAAAGCTGGACGCTGACCACATCTGTTGATAGGGCTCTGGGTGTGTTGGAGAGAAATGTTCCTAGAAAGATTTATGGCAACGTCAAACAAGTTTTAATGATGAGCGGTATTAAAACAATGTGGCTTTGTTGGCTAGGCGATGAATGAAGAAGTTTCGGCGCTAAATGTATTCTTATCGGCAACCGGCCTTGGAGTCGGAGGAAAATCACCACTCCAAAGAAAGCACCAAGCGGAGACCGATTTACGATCCCGTGGTTCTTCCAATTGGCACCAGTTTGCACATCGAAGAAATTACTGGAGTGAACGGGCGAAACCGTTTAAACGGTTACTTTCCATTAAGTTAGTAAGTAAGTTAATCTCCTTTTATGTGTTTTTCGAAATGTCCGATATCGGTTCGTAATCAGAAATTATATTAGAGAGAGAATATTTATTACTTGGCTTTCTTGAGTTTTCGTTTAGATATGCAGTGTGGTATAGGAAGTATAATGTAACGTAATTATACGAATTTCACGAATCAATTTATTTCTTGCTTATTTTAATAATATTTACTTGGAAATAGTATACCAACGGAATGAAATTTGTATGGGATGACGTGTTTCGAGAAGGGGTCTGATTTGAATTTGGTGACCCCGAAATATGTCATCCCATACTATCGCTGGGCAAATCGTTGTAATTTTTCTCTAATATCGATTAATGGATAAAAATTAAAAACGGGCACTGCTCCAACAACAATTATCTTTATTAAAATTGATATCACCACAGATTTGGCATATTCTGTATTTCTATCTATCTCCTTTTCAGTAAACGTTTAGGAAAATTGGCGTGGTAGAAATACGATTTAGCTCATTTTCACAGAAAGCAATATTAGGATTAAAGAACAGTGTAGTTCCCAAATTTTAGAATTCTATCTGCATAAGTGAATGGGATATAGCATGCTCTGTATTGCTACCCAATTTTTAGTAAATTTTTATGGACTTTTATGTGGCCATGGTCGAAAAGCGATTGAACTAATTTTCAGTAGGTGTACTTTTCCCAACAATCATTATGCTAGCGTTAATGGTTTTATAGTTATCAACACTGGAAATTTGAAAATTTGTTCATTCATATGTGGCCAGAATTAAAGGTTTTTTTCTAGCGTTAAATTTAACAATACGTTAAGTCGAAATTCTCTTGTCTAGCAGCCAACATACTCAGCTCGACATAGGCACTGAAAATACCATTAGTTAACCTTTCTATATAATCGTATATCTGTTAATAATACTCAGTGTTAACTACATTTTCTTTGTCAACTAGTACAATTGTGATACCTAGCGTACACGTGTGATCCACAAGTACTCCTACTGAGTTGATTTAGAGTGGCTGCTCTGTTTAACTCTGAATTGCCCAAGTGCTACACAAATCTTTGACCACCCGCCACATCATTTATAATAATCGATTTTATTAATAAAAATTTCATATCAGCTGCCAGAATCAATTTAAAAACATGACTTGCTCTATAACATACATATATAGATTGTTTTGTAATAAAAAGCAATAACCAAACAAGTCCTTATGACAATCTTGAAAATTGTACACACAAAACTTAAACAAAAATTTTTTCAATAAATCATTTATTTTCTGCTTATCCTATTTGAAATACTTGCCTCCGCACATACAGATGCATATATAAATAAATACAGAAATTCCATTCCTAAGTGCCATATTTTGTGTCAGTGGTAAATTTGCCTTATATTTCGAGAAAAGTGCCCCGTACCACATCAACTATCCAGCAATGGAATTTCGTAAATATGCCACATGACCATACTTTTATTTTTCACTTTGACTATAAATTGAGAAAGGCGCAATAAATTTCAACTTTCTTGTAATAATATGAAGTGCCAGAAATTCCTTAATGGCATTTAAGTAAAGTGAGAAGAGAAAATTTTCAATTTACAATACAAAAAAAAATATTTTTATAATGACGGGACATTTGTCTTCATATGTCATGTTAATGTCAAGTTTTCTTTCATTGCACACAAACACTTACATTAATGAAGACGATATTACATATTTAATGGAAATTCATAAATGCACAACAAATTTTTAGGTATTTCTTGATTTACTTGCTTGCCTATATACATATGTAATGGCTATAAGCGATATTAGACTGAGGCAAAAATAATAATTTTTTCTTTGGAGATGATAAACATATTTTTTAAGAACGATGAAAAAACCACAATGCAAAATTGAGACCTTATTATCAGATTATAGAGGACTGCCATTGCAGATATTGCCATTGAGTACTTAAGACCGATCAAAGTTTTGTTTCAAAACTGTCAAACCACCAAGGGAAAAGTTGGTTACAAGTTTTCAAACAAAAATGAGAGAGACATATTTTTGTGTCTCAGTCTAAGAAATTTGAACTACTCTTTTAACGGTTTTATTTTGTATATATACTCGTCCATACATACATACGTCGATATTAATCAAGTAATAAAGAATGGGTAAACATGAAAAATTCATTGAAAATTAATGCCTTTTCTGGTTTTGACAGATAAGTAAGTAAAAGACGTGACACACATAATCTGAAATATGTTGAGCTACGAGGTTAGCTTGTCAAAGTCTATAGCAACATTTTGTGAATTAGCGATTTCCTTCTACTCACCTCTGCTTTGGAAAAAAATGTAGCAGGCATTATAGAAAAAAAAAGAAAATTGCACAACCGCCGGCACCCGTATCACAAAGCGTGTTGAAGTTAATTTGTACCTGCTGCTCAAGATAGAGGGATTTGATGAATACTGCTACGTCGAAATCCAAACGCCAAAACGAATAGCTTAGAGGACATTTATTGCAGGTATTTTAAATAGTTCCAAAGCTAAGCACAGGACTGCTTCATATCTGCATTTATTGGCGAGCTTTGTTTACTCTAGTGTTGTTGTTGTTGTTTGTAGCGACAAAAAAACTTCAAAGTCATTTGCCGGGTATGATCAAGGTACGTTCCGGTACTTCCTTGCGGTATATGCCCGACTGTCGTGGGAGCGATTTGGTATGACCAGTGCAACCTTCTAGGTCATGTCATCTCTCCTTCCTCTCCACTTCCTCTTCCTCTCTATATGTTGTCATAATCATACCAAATCTGAAGAGCACATTAGAGTATGCAACCTATCTATATCTGTTCACAAGTTATGTTAAACCACACAAATTTAAAAGGACGCCAATGACTCGAAATAATTTGGCACAAAGTAAACTTCACGCTGTCCATAATTTTTTTTTTTCTATATAGATGAGATCAAGTAAGGGTGGTAGTAGTTGTGTACCGCTATTGAAGTCTATCCGTTATCCCACCGCTACTCAGTCCCCTATCGCAAAAACTGATTTGTCATATATGGTTTACATAAAAACGCTCTTGTGGCAATAGAAAAATGCTAATAGATCGCTCTGCTTGAAAAGGTGTGATGCTTGTGCGCTACATTCATGTCCCTCATGTCCGGCAACCCATCCCAACAAAAACCCTTTTTTAGCTCCCAGTAAAGCTTTGAAGGCTTTGTGGCATTTTTCTCAAGATATTTTTTTTCGAAAGCATTTTAGGACACATGAAATAACAAGGCCATTTTTTCTCAAAAATTTTTAGTTTCCTTTGGAGGTCTGAAACTAAATATATTTAATCATATATAATATTAGTTTAAAGGGAAATTCACGAAGTACTAAGAAGAGATTGGCGTCATGGAATTCACTTTCCGGTTAGGCGGGGCCATACACTACAAGAGAACTTTCACAAATCATCACTGAAACAGTACTTCGATAAATTTTTGTTACTTCAAAGCAGACCTGTTATATTTGATTAATAATCAAATAATAAGACTGCTTTTTTAATTGGTAATGATTATTTTAATTGCTTTTCAAGAAAAGGTAATTATTAATTAATTACGATTAGAAAATTGATTACTTTTACAATTAGTAATCATTATTTAACAGGTCTGCTTTAAATATTTCTATTTCTTCATAGGCTATTATATGCTTGCAACTAAAATAGTAAATAATTTGTTGGTAACGCACCAACGACATTGTTATAAGATATCTGTTAAAGTTCTATTAGCGTTCTAGTTACGTAGCAATAATGTAGCAGCATGGTAGCTCCGACTTTCAGGGAACTTAAAAATAAATGATTAATATGCATTAAAATATCAATTTTGATGCAGAAATTGTAGTATAGTGATTTAATTATTTAATAAGTTTAATGCTGGCGTAAGATATATCTAAAAAAATTGGGTATCTTAGAATAAATAACTTTGAAGTCATATTCACTAAAAATCACCACTTTAAAGTAATAAATATTTGACATTGTCGGCAACAAAAAACATGTAACTTTAAAGTGGTATTTACTACAAAGTACCAACTGTCACTAAAGCGTCACTTTAACCTCTTCGGGTATAAGTTTTCTTTGTGAAATAACTGTCAATGTTTCATTATTTTTCTCAAACAATATAACAATTTATTGGAAACATATTCGCTCGCTTTTCTAAATTTTAGGTTTCTCTCTTTACTTCTTCTGTCGCGTTCATTTCATACGATATTTTCAAATGGACTGAAATATGCAAGATTGGATAATATTTTGTCACAAGTTAGTCAATATTTTTTTTGTGTACACATAAACACTTTTACTTTTTTTAATATATATTTACATATTTTTAATAAAAAATATTGAATTAGCCTTTCCTTTGAATTACATAAGAATATTTTGTTTTAATTTGCAGTCATAAAAAATGATTTTTGGATCGTACGTTCGGTGCGGGATGGAAGAGGTTAAAAGTCTTGGAAAGGCTATGACTACCCACGCTTCAAGCTCAATGGAGTCTAAGTAAAAAAAAAGAAATAAGAAATGTAAACCATTTCTATCTGATACTCGTAAAACACAGATTAGAAAAGATAACACGCATTTAGTTCAGGGGAAAAAATATGAGTCGTGATTTAATAGCTGCGGAATTATACAAATTTGCATTTTTAACAAATATGTTTGTATTTATGTGGGTGCGTTCGTACGCTCATTTTACGCTACGAAGCACGAAAAACATATTAAAATTGGACTTTAAATTCATCAATGTGTCAATTCATTTATTATCCGAGAAAATGAAATTTATATCCTCTTTTCGGCACACAAAACAGTCAACGCATAGCCACGCGCATATGTAGCCAAATACATACACATTGTACATACATATATATCGTACAAATACATACACATTGTGCGGGAAAGCTAATTCAGTAACTCGAATATTTATATACAATCCAACTCGTTGTTTGTTTGTATGTAAGGTATTTGCTATTCACTTTTTCACTTTCACTTTCACTCTTCATTTTCATTTCCATTTTGACTCTCATTTCACTTCAAAATCCCTACGGATTTTATTAAAGCAAGGGAAACAACTCATGATTTGGCATAAAGACTGATGTAGGTTGACTAGGAGGCAGGCATTCATTGATTTAGTTTTTAGCTTTGTTAAGGTTTGTAAGCCAGCGAAGAGCTTAATGTGTTGGGATGACTGCCTTAGTGCCTGCCAGACAAATGTTTTAAGTACAAGGAAATAGTCAGCATGTTGTGGTTTTTTGTCTTAACACTAAGCAATAAAAAAGATGAGTTTTTGTTGTGTGCTGTACGTTAAGTCGACAAATATTAAGTATAATATTTCGCAAAAGATTTTAAGAAGAGTTAAGCTATATGGTAAATCGGCAAAATCCCTAACCAAAAAAAATTTAGCGAAAAGCTGCCTTGGGCTTAAAGACACACTCAGATATATATTTCGTTACATGTGCACTTAAGGAATCAAAATATTATACCCTGTATGAAATAGTGAACAACTGAAGAATAAATTTAAAAAAAATTGAAGCCTTTGTTAATGCTGCCAAACTAAAGAATTAATTTCTAGTTATTAATATAAGATTACTCCCTCCTATATATCTTTGGAGCGAAAGTAGAGATTTCTCTAACTTCCACTCCTAGCTAACACATTTTTTTAGTGAGCCAAATTTCTCTGCCAAAAAAAGAAAAAAAATTTCAAATGGAAAACAAATTAAAATATGAGAAACACATATTAAAATAAAGATTTAAATTACAATAACTATACTAACTTACTAGCGGATAGGAGGGGTATTTATGCATGAATTCTGTTCCATTGCATCCACATCTTCATTTGCTTCCGTAGAAGGCTTGAGATATGATTCTCCAAAGTTCTTTTATTGGTATTTTTTTAAAAATGTGAAACGTCTCCCTCATTACTTTCTTGGGAGATTTTCTAAAGTTCTTAAAAACTCCCCCATTACTCGATTGCGATTCATAAAAAAGTAATAGCAAGAACTCCATTGTTCTTTTCTGGGAGGTGAAAGTGAGTTTATCTATTACTCGCGCTCCTAGGACATACAATGCTAAGAGCGAGTATAACAATTTGTATGTTAATGCACAGAACAATATGGAGTAATAGGGAGTAATTCAATACCCCGAAGGGAGTACTCCGGGATTAATAAAGAGATGATGCCTGATTCTACTGGGTATTTTTCATGTATTTTGTGGCTTCCTAACCTTCCCTTGCCTAACTAAAATACTTTGGTGGTAGTTAGGCAAGATTTATTTTTATAGCACCGACAACAAAAGATGTCTTCAGACAACAAATTTAAAGCCATTTTTGTAACTTATTATTTATGCTTCATTCAAAGTACGAGTATGCTTTATTTTAGAAAACTTTAATTTTGGTTTTCTGATTTGGAGTACCGCAAAATTTGTTGAAAAATTTTCCAGATTTTCTTAAAATTTTTAAGGTGCTCGTAACAGTTTAAGGGAGGAATGTGGGGTAATGATGGGCGTACTAACTTGGCACTGCCTTTTGGCCTCGCATGCGTATAAATTAGGTCTCATCGGAAACAACAGATGTAGGAAGAGCGGGCTGCAGGAGGAGACGGTTGAGCATGTTTTGTGCTCCTGTCCTGCGATCGCTAGATTAAGACTGCGACTACCAGGAGCTCTACAACTATTAGCTCTCAAAGCAGCAAGTAGAATAAGATCTAGAAAGCTTCTAGTTTTTACCAAGAGGCCGGAGTTATTTTTAAACGTGGGTACTGGTTCTTGATATGGTTTTCGTTTCTGGTCTAAGAAACTCCTGGAAGCACTATGGACATTTTTAGTTCATGTAAGGTCTTGACAGATCGGTCAGCTCTAACAAACTTATGCATACCGGTTTAAATGCAGACTTATATGACGCTTAAATTAGAAATATATAAGCAACATATTGATATTATTGTGATAGCTTATAAATAATTAAAACATGTATACTCCGAGTGTGCTGTATTTGTCCAATACACTATATTTATTTTTTTCATGTTCATGTTTATACTTTAATAAATGTCAGAAGCTTCTCTAAATATATATAGATCATGCATATGCTCCATCACTTCCAATTTTCATACACCAATAGAGTGCCTGACTCTCAATGAGACAAAAGAGCGTCACTCATTTACTCTACACGATAACAATCATCAAGTTAGGGTAAGCAAGCTAGCATTATTTTTTTCTAATCTTCGCTAACTCGTTTTATTGCTGACTATTGCTAGCAATACTTTTGCGACTCCTTAACTTGATATTGTTTAACATTTCCTTTTTGAATTAATTTTTGAGTCAATTTTCCTAGTTGGTCTCCGCGTTAGACGCTTTTCCCCAGACAATTGATTTTCATAGCGAACATTTGTTTTCGTAAATGCTTTTGGAAAGTGATGCCACAATCGACTCTTTTTTATTTTGTTTTTTTGAGAAAAGTGTTTATTTATTTGCGTGTGTGCTTATAAACAGAAGTGCCTATTGTTCCCCTATGTACATTCATGTGACGTCATGTCTGTAAATTTACAAGAAGCATATGCTGCAAAGTACCTCATTTGCGTTACGTTATTTACATATGAAGTAAGCCTTTGCTTTAATATATAAAGAAAAACATTTGTGGGCACATACGTGGTATGTATGCTGGTTAAATAAACTTTGAGAAAGTGAATTATAAAACTGCTCCCACGTTTATAGCAATTATTATAACAATTTGCGGTGAAACTTTTTTAACGATTTGTTTGCAAGCTTATTTTTAAAATATGCGCAGTGGCTTCAGAATAATTTTACGAGGAGAAAGAAAGTTGACAGCGAAAATCATGACCTCATATCATGCGTACAATGTAAAACCAAAATTGCCTAAATAACATTGAACACTTTCATTATTCTAAAGACAAGCACCTTCCTAACTAGCACAAATATTGCTGAAACGGAGCTGCTACCATTGTTGTGACCTCAAAGTGTTGGAGGGCTAGTCACGCGAATGTAATGTCAACATATTTATTACGTGCTTGGATCAAGTGGAATAAATTGTTGGTAATTCTAACATGGCAGCGATGTTTCTATAAGACACCCGTCAAGGTTCCATTGACGTTTTCGTTACGTAGAAATGAAGTAGCAACGTGGTAGCTGTGACCTTCAGTAAGCTAGACGCACAAACCTATCTATTTAGATAGTTGTTTACTGTATTTTGAAATATATTTTCTTATGATATACTTATTTCAATAGGCATTTACATGGATCTTTGTACATACTTATTTACAAGTTTTACTAATTCATCAAAGTCATACATTTTGGTACAATTACGTATTCGCTATAGGCTAAAGTTCCCCTCTTTGTCACTAGAACTTTGCTGCTAGTTGCCTTGAATACATTCTTAGGTATATGTTTCCATGTGTTGGTATTCGTATGCAAAACTTCTAGCATTGATAAATGATGTAAATTTAATTTGCCTTTAACAGTCTCTTTCATTTTTCCAGTTTTCTTTGCTTTCTCTTCTCTTTTTTTCACTTTCAAATTTATTAAGATTTTGTTTTCGTTTACTTTACCCTCTTACTAACAAAATACTTTTTATGTTCACATTAATTTTTCTTAATATTTATAAATCCACTATGCTTAGCGGCTTAAGCGTTAAATTGCTTGTAGCTTTTTATTTGTTTTGAGGTTTTGTGAAAATTATTTTTGTATCTAAATCTTTTGTTGCTTTCTTTCCGATTGATCTGTTAAGCTTGCAAAGAGCATTGAGTTATTTGGTATAAAGGATTTTATTGTTTTGGTGTATTGCTTTTCCAATATTATTGTATGTCTCAGAACATTTCCTTAGAACAAAAACGTTCTTTCGCCTCTGATTACAATTTCAAACGAAATTTCCAGCTTAAAATTTGCATGCTCTTCACTTCTCAACCCAACACACCTACACAAAATGTAGCATGTAGTATGTCTTTTCCATTATTTCTGCTTTGTTTTTCTCTTCTTGAATAAACAAAAGCCAACTTGTTCAATTCTCGAATTCAAATTAGTTTGTCATGCAATGAATTTCAAATGATTTTTCACTTTCTTTTTCGTCGATTTCACACCAACGCATTGCCTCTTGTCTTGCTTTGCTGCCCTTTATCACTCTGTGATTTCTCTTCTGTTTTCTTCCAATTTCATTTTTTTACCCCCAAAGTGAATGTTGCTGACATTTTGTAAGCCATAAATGTGATCTCCAATCAATACATGGAAGACTGGTTGATAGCCCTTTTGAAGGGCCACTGCATGCGTGACTGCCCACACGCAAATGTGTTCACCACAGCTAATACATACTAATGGGCTTGTGTCAAAATGTTATACTGTTATTATGTTATTTGATTGACATTTTGGTGATTTTAATTTAATGAACACTCAGCCTGCAAATTTAATACGTTCATATTATTTTATGCTGTCGCATGACATTGACGCAATGTATGGGCGTTGTGTTTGTCATGGCATACGAGGTGTGTTCAAAAAGTATCGCGAGTTTTGTGTTTTTTCAAAAATTATTTATTTATTCATGAATATCTATTTTGTCCCCTTCAAAGTAGTCCCCATGAGATATTATACACTTTTGCCAACGGTTTTTCCAATCTTCGAAGCACTTCAAAAATCATTTTTTTGTATCTTGTTCAGCTCCTCCTTCGATGCCGTCTTTATCTCGTCAAGAGAAGCGTAACGTCGTCCTTTAATGGGCCTCTTCAGTTTAGGGAACAAGAAAAAGTCACAGGGGGCCAGATCTGGGGAATACGGTGGCTGCGGCATCATTAGTGTGTTGTTTTTGGCCAAAAAGTCGCTCACAAGCAACGATGCGTGATCAGGGGCGTTATCGTGGTGCAAAAGCCAATTTTTGTTCTTCTTTGCACATCTTCTCGGCCTTCTGAGAACATTTTGTACCACCGATAAACGTTGCTTCGGTCCAATGTAGCTTCTCCGTATGCCACAGTCAACATTCGGAATGCATCCGCGCACTTAATTTCGTTTTTCACACAAAATTTGATACAGGTTCTTTGATCCATTTTTTTGAATAGGTAAAAATCGAAGAGGATCCAAAACACGTGCAAGCAAAGCAGCTGTCAACAATTAACTGAACATTCAAAATGGCCGAGCTTGGCGGCATAAGTGAGAGACATGAGTACCAACATAACGCCACAAAAAATTCGAAATTCGAATATACGTAACCAGCGAAAATTCAAAATTCGCGATACGTTTTGAACACACCTCGTATACGTAACATTATTAAATATTCAAAATAATCTTATAAGAGAGAGTGAGGGGAGGTGACAAAATATGATAAACTTCGAATAGGATAAATTTTAATGTGACAGTACTACTTTTCAAGATAACGCTACCGAACTGCTAGAATCTGCTTTCCTCAAGAATGGAAAGCAAGTCGGCTCAAGCAGTAATCTGCGGGCTAAATGGCCAAAGCAGTCTGTATGGGGGAGCAAAATTTGTGTAAAATACCATAAACCCTTGAAATTCCAAACGTAATCCTTTAAAGAAACTTTATTCGATAGGTTTTGGACGCTTTTATTGTTACCTAGCAGGGGTTTTATCGAGATCACCGCGGTCGAGTTAGGGAAATGGAGACATTGCTGACTGACAACACTGAATTTGTATTTCTTTCTATTCTTTTTATGTACAAATTATTGAAATTTTTTTTATGCTTTTGACAAGCAATTTGTATTGAACCAACACGCAATTTCATCCCAAATTATTATCAAAATATCAATAGATATAATCCAGTAATAACAAGCAAACAAATTGAATAGCCTCCGTATATTATGCAAATTGACTGAATAACGGAATCTGCCGCGAATGAACAGTAGAGTGTTTCAAAAAATTTACTATTTATAAACACCAAAATATTACCTAGAAAAAGAAGAAAAAGACGGCGGGAAAATATTTTTGGAGATAAAGAAGGGTAAAAGGAGGTAAAAGAGAAGAGTTTGTGCATTTGCTGCTTGAAAACCACGCCACTGTTGACAGCCACATTTGCGAAATAGTAAAGGACTTCATTTACCTGGGAGTCAAACTCAACACTTAAAATAGGTAATGTCAACCAAGAAATCTAAGAAGAATTACTCTTCCAAATCATGCTACTTCGGTATGAGTAGGCAATTGCAGATTAAAACTTAGTGCTGGCAGGACCATGTTATGCGAATTAATAAATATAATCCGCCTTATAAAGTATTTATCCACACCGACCGGAGGAAACAAAAGATGAGGGGACCCCCACCCCGACTAAGGGAATAAGTTGAAATCGACTTTAGATCCCAAGGTGTTGTCACTAAGCAAATTAAGTTACTAGAAGAGTAATACAACACTACACTGCAGCTCCATGCATAAGGTCGGTTTCCCAATCCTCTCTTCATTTGCATGACATGAGCCAAGCAGCCTAGTATTTAGGCTTGAAAGCATTGCACAATGCTGATATATCATGCTTTTTTTCGAAACTCCACATTGGCGATTGTAGCTAACATTCTACAATTAGGAATTTTAGTGTGAAGATAACTTGACACCATGCGTAGTCGTCTCGTTTTTTTTCAAAGGATGCGTAGAGATCCAATCTTGACGAGGCTGTTGGTATTACTCAAGTTCTTTTGCTAGGCTACACAAGCTTTACTAGGACGCAGGAGCATATACCGAGTTCCTATTAGCGCTTTCAAAATCTGCCTTCCAATTGGCAAAGGGAGGTTGGAGCCCTAACTAACTCTCCAATTTGCATTTGAGCAGCTCGGAGAGTGGGCCGTTCTGTCCAAGGACTTTATTGTTTTTGGGATGAGATATTTCCGTCCACAATACATAAAGGACGGGTTGTGGGACGATTTTTTACAATTGTCAGGGATGGAGGCATCGGGTTCGTCGTCTTCCGAACAGTTCAGAAATAAGGAAAGACTTTGCTCAATAACTTAAGTACTCTCTGTTCATGGGTTACCAGGTCGTTTTTCTCTTCCTTGCAGGAACTTCTAGATCGTATTGTTTGTACTTCGTTTAGCTTCCGCCAATTCCTAAGAAAAATTTCAAAGCAGTACACCACAAGTTGGCAGAGAAGCTTGAAGTAAAAATCTCCTCAGAGGTATTTGATCACATATTCCTATTGTCAATATTGCCATACATTTTACATCTAACTCCTTCTATATCACAAACAATAATAGCCGTTTTTTTTAATCACTTCGATGCTTGGTATTTCTGTTTGCCGAAAAAATTTTTTGAATTGAAAACAACAAAAAACAAGTAAGGTTCAACTGTGCCGCAGACTTTATACCTTTCATGAATACGCAGCACAGTTTTAAGTGTCCGATCCTTACTCACAATTTGTAAAAACTCTGCAAAATTGATAATTTAAAGATACATAGCCCAAACCCCATTTATCGGAACAATCGATTGTATGTTATGTTGTTTCGATCTGGGTGATTTTCACTACACACATAACATATCCATTCCAAATTTCATCAAGATATCTCAAAAGCTAAGGGACTAGTTTGCGTACAAACAGACAGACGGACAGACGGACATGGCTAAATCGACTCAGCTCATCGCCCTGATCATTTCGGTATACTTATTGGTGGCTCTATTTCTTCTTCTTGTCATACTTACAAACATCGGACCAAAGTTATAATACCATTTCATGTTCATGAAAGGTATAATAAGGAAGCTAAGAAAACTATAACCGCTCACAATTTTGGTTGCTCTCTTGCATGCGACTAGGTCACATTTGATTTTCCAAGCAAGTTTCAAATCAAAAAAAAAATTTGCTGTTTTATTCATAAGTCTCGAAGTGCTTACGAAAAAGAATTGCCTGCCTTTCTAGGCTGCATTAAAAAGGAAAAAAAAAAAAATATTTTTTTTCCAACCACTCTATTGCACAGTCACACATAAAAGCGGCTTAGTAAAATACAAATCAGCTAATTTCATTAGATATTTGCCAATTTCACACATGTTTACATCTATAAATAATCATCTATATGTTGGGGCAAATTGTTATTGAAAATAAAATTCTTTCACCAAAAAAACTTTTTTTAGACTAAAACCTTTTGCGTCAATAAAGCTTACTATAGTCATAAATAATTGAGCTTCAATGGCCTCATTTTAAAATAACAAAACAAAATAAATATATTAAAATGTGTTTTTCTATAACATGTTATGCTCTTATAAACATGTATGTGTGCATATAATATGCTTGTAAAGAGACCTAAATTTGTAGCAAAGAAAATATTATTGCCAAAATATTCATTGCCAGGTCGAAAGCTGCTAGCAAGGACATCAGCATCTTTATTGTATTTTTGGTCGGTTTTACAGCAGGTGAGCAAACAAATAAGTACTGTTTTCATTGCTGGCAGAAGGCGTAGCAGGAAAACTCATATGAGCAATGTGATCAGCTGGTTTTTGGCATTCTGCCACATGCCAGGGGTGTAGTATGACATTCAAAATTGCTTTATTGGCATTTATCCGAATTAGATGTATGTACGTACAGTTGTGTTCAATATAATAGTAGTGAAATTAAATTCGATATCGTTCGACGAAATAAAAAGATGTGTTTTGAATAATTTTCATTTAAAATATAGCGAATTCCATAACGGCAAAGTTATTTAACTTTTAAAAATGTATATCAAAAGTTCAGTGTTTTTATACCCAGCGTGTACTAGTACACAGAGCATTATAGTTTTGGTCATATAAGGGTGGTTTGTAACGGTATAAAGTAATGGAGATTGGTATAGAGTTCCATACATCAAAGTTTTTGGAATGAACGGAGGAATCCATCAGTTCGTCCGTCCTTGGACACGATAAATTGAGTAAAAATTGAGACACTTGAATGAAATTTGGCTCACAGATTGCTTTCCAGCCAAGGTAGGTTGCTATTTGAAATCGGCGAAATCGAACAATAACAATTTCCCCTTTTTCAATATCGAAAGTTTCGAAAAACGTATAAAATGGGTTAATTCAATAATAAAAGCAGCTACAATAATAAAATTTGCTATATTTACTAATTTTTTTGTCAAATTTTTGGAAAAGGGGCGTGGCCCCACCCACATGTGAGTTAAGAAATCGCTTATGCTAGTATAACAAAATTTCGTAGGATGCATACTACGATTATGATAAATACACCCATAGAAAATAAGCGAAATCGCCTTTCGACCACGCCTACTTTTTCATAAAACTTATACGGAAAGGAGGTAGAAATATTGCACTGTATAATTATATAATTTATCGGTTGTCGCAACTTACTTATTCTTTATACGATTTTGGAAAGTCGGCGTGGCACCGCCCACTTATTATTCAAGCAAATTTCAAATTCGACTGTTAATAACTTTAGAACGGTACAAGATAGAATTACGAAACTTGATGCGAGGTATAATATAGACATGTGGAGTGCGTCCACGGAAAATAAGCGAAGTCGGTTTACAACCACGCCTACTTTTGGACCGAAGCTTTCTCAAAGAGAGGTAGGAAACTGGAACATGCCATATCTCATTCACTTATGCAGATAGAATGCTAGAATTTCATAGTTATAATGATCTGAAGATCTTATTAATGATTTTTTTTTAATTTTGGAAAATAGGTGTGGCACCGCTCACACATAAATGAACAAAATGTTAAATTTCCTCTATTATTAGCTTTAGAACCGTGTTAAATAAAATTACTAAACATGATACAAGGTATACTATCCACGCTTTTCAAAATTATATTTAGCATATACTGTAACAAGTTAATCTAAGAATCTACCGTGAAAGTCTCTTAACGATCGGTTAAGTACTTTGGACGCCAGGCACGCAAACACACATTAATTTTTATTTATAAGATTGCCCACATGGTAGTAGAAATAGGTTAAAACCTCCATAGGTCATAACTCCACAACATTTTACCAATTTACCACGACCCCTTTTACACAGTTGGGTATTTAATGTTCAATTCCACGCGAACTTAGACTTCTTCACTTGTTACAGTTTTTTTTCTCAAGGATGTTTGGTACTTTTTTTCATACAAAATTTATGTTTCTTCATTCGTTGTATGGAAGAAATCACTAAACATCCTTGAAGAAAAAAAATGTTAAAAACTTAGGGAAATTTTTTAAGAAGTTCTAACGTGCATAATGTTATACTACAATTGATTGGTCTACAAAACTGCGTACCCAAAATTTTTTAGAAATTCTGACAAACAAATTGAAATTTTGATGTTATTTTTGAAAGATTAATTTTCCTAAGCTTTGTGTCAACCTCGAAATTTCTTTTTACAAAAATTAATGAAAATTAAAAATTAAAATTATTGAAATCACAGTTTCTTCTTATTTCGCCCAAAGATGTCCTTTTTAATTTCACTACTTTTATATTGCACGCAGCTGTATGTGTGTGGATAACCTTAACAGGGGCTTAGTTTCGTCATATTATGCGAATGACTCCCTTGGTGCTTCCAATTGGCGTCAGTTATCGTTAAAAATGGTTGACATTAATGTTTCGTTATGCAACCACAAAAATCGCCTTCACGGTTAAAAGCGAGTGAATGGTAATAACTAATTTTACTGCTGAAAAATATCTGCAATCAGTTAAAGGGAAATTTTTTTCGAAATTCTCATAGAGTTTCCATAAAATTAATAAAACTATACAATTTTCTGCTTAATGGACAATTTGTCAAATTTGGTAGAAAATATGCGCAACAAAGGTCAGCACTACTTTAGTGGCTTATAGATATATATTATCCAAGCATTTTAATATGTTGAATTAGTTAATTTTCTTCCTAATTCTTAGGGCCTGATTATGTGAGTCGCCATGACACTTTTCACAGTTCCGCTGTCACTTACATTCATATTCAGCACTATCATCTATTGTCAGTTACTGTCATTACAAACATGTATAATATGAGTTTTTGCTTCACACGGGAAAATGTGACTCCCTGCGTTTTTCATAATGATCCCATTATATATTCAAAGCCTTTCGAATACTGTATTATAATTCTTTTTGTTTAGTTCAAGGTCACTCGTTTGAGGTACGCTGGTAACACGGGTGTACATTAATGTACGATTTTAAAGGATAGTGACGTTTCAAATAGGCTTGTAAGAATCAAAACTCAAGAGAAAAGAAATTGATTGAGCTACTATATTATAAAAGCAGTTCTTCATCCGCCTTAGTCCGCCCGCTCATTTATGGACTGCGATGTGATCTACCCTGTCTCAAATACGAATCCAACTAACTCTATCCTTTTCCAGTTGACGCCCATTAGAAACGCCAAGGGATCGCAGATCGTTCTCCACTTGGTATTTCCAACGGAGTGGGGACTGTCCTCTTCTTCTGCTTCCATAGATGGATTCCGAGAATAATTCCTTCCGGGCCGGAGGATCTTCTCCCGTTCGCATTACATGGCCTAGCCAATGTAGCCGCTGGGTTTTAGTTCGTTGGACAATGTCGATATCTGCGTAGAGCTCATACAACTCATCACTAAATCTTTTTCCGTAAACTCCGTCGCCATCGCGTAGGGGCCCATAAATCCTTCGGAGAAACTTCTTCTGGAATACTCCAAAGGGACGGGTATTATGACACAAGCAAAAAAAACTAACGATATAATAGCACATTAGACAATGCGCTCTAAGATATCTACCCAGTTATGACCATAGTGCAGAAAATTAAAGTTTCTAAGATCCAGGAACTTGTGGTCAAATATTTGCTCATAGTCACACTCCCCTAAACCCTTTAATGACCATTTGTATTGAGCTTTGCGTCTTTGTCAGATTTCCAAAGTAAAAGCTGAAATCAGGCACCCATACTAATGTTTAAGGCTTAAGGTTTTTGGGCGGAATATTATTTGGATAAGGTTAAATAATTATTTATTAAAATAAGAGCAATAATAATTTTAATACCCAACTTATTATTAGTGGGTTTGAGTCATGAATGATACAGAAAAAAATCTAAAATTTTTAAAATTGATTTAGTGTACATACTAGAGGGTCCGGAAGATTTTTTTCTGCCCATAATTTTACCTAAATGGATGTAGAAATATTGCGTGTCCCTATCAATATCCCTATCCTTACCCCTTTCGCTACCCTATTCGTATCCGCACTTCTCTTTAATATAAAAGATCTCGATACTAAAATTAGAGAGATTGACTGAGGGAGGTGCCAAGCCCCCTTCCTCCCTTTTATTCTTGATATGTTGAAATTTTTCTCTTTTAACTCTGAACAAGTTTTTAGTATTTTGCCTCGAATAATTTAAGAGTAATGCAGTACGAAAAATTTAATTTGTATATTAGGTGCCACGCCCACTCCTAGCTTCCTCTTTTTCTTTCTTGAGGTGTTAGAGATTGGACTCATTTACCTTCTTGCCAATTTTCAATATTCTAACATAAATACTTTCAGCGATATGCAATACGGAAAATCTCATATGTATGGGAAGTGCCACGCCCACTTATCTTTCCTCCCCTTTTTTCTTGAGGTGCTTGAGATTGATCTCATTAAGCTTCTTATCAATTATCAATATTCCACCATAAATACTTTCAGCGATATGCAATACGGAAAATCTCATATGTATGGCAAGTGCCACGCCCACTTATATTTCCTCCCCTTTTTTCTTGAGGTGCTTCAGATTGATCTCATTAAGCTTCTTATCAATTATCAATATTCTACATTAAATACTTCTTGAGATATGCTGTACGGAAAATCTGGTTTGTATGGGAGGTGCCACGCCCACATCACCCATTAATCCGTACTGTGAATCGAAACCATCCTCGACACCACCTGAGTGCACAAAAAAAGTTTCAAGAATATCGGTCCAGGCGTTTGGAAGGAATTTAGTGACAACGGACTTACGCCAGCAGATTTTATATATTAAGATTTGTATAGAACTTTTTGGTTTATAAGTAGTATCGATATAATTAAAATTAAAAAATTTTGTCTGGACTAGTATAGGTGTTGGCCTATGTCTAATATAGCCTACGCAGTTAAACGCCAGAAAATCATGACGTTAATGTAGACGTCTATGCATTGCTTTACCATTTGACTACAAGTGTGTTATTGTCTTTCAGATAAGATGGGCTTACATTAAATCCAGAATATCAAATAATTGATTTCCTAACAACAGGAGGTGAACAATGCTTACGCACACGCTCAGTTGCAAGACAATTTATGTTTATGAAGTTCATTGAAATTGATTTAAAAAATAATTCTGCTATATTTTCACCGACAAGCACCTTACTGCAGATTTGGATTTCAACGTCAGTAGCAGCAGTGCTTAAATTTCATCTAGCTCCTAACTATAAAATAGCTTAGTTGGAAAGATAATTTAGCAGAATTTCACATAAACAAGTAACAGAGTGTACTTGATAATAATTACTTTTAGCGCTAATAACTCAACTAAACGATTTATAGCGTTGCACATTTTACCTGCGAAAATTGGCGATTGCAAATGAACGCGCACTTCCAGTGTTTGTGGATAGCAGCCATAAGCCAAAAGCAAAAACAACAAAACAATGGCGTGCTATCATTGTTAACCCAAACCAAGTAACCAACTACTTACCAAGCATAGAACAACAAACTTAATAGAGCAAAATTGAGCCACGTGCAACCGTGAGGGCGCAGCCATGAGGGCGCACAGCTCAACATTAGTTTATAACGTGTAATTATAAGTGCACGAAAATATCTATATACACAATACACAAATACATATATACTCGTATAATGCTATACACACTCACAAATAAATCAAGCTAACAGCGCCTTAGCGTCGTAAAACCTAATGCACTTTGAAGCGGGTTTCTGAGCTACAATTTGCACTTTCTTTTGATTATAGGTAGGTTTATACTAACATATATATTCGATCTATGTGTATGTAAGTATACTTATATATTTCCTAAGTTGTCCTGATGGTGCCGCAAACCCAAGCAACTATACACCAGGCACGTACGCCATCTTGTCTTGACTTTCATTATGTTCTATTTGCTTTTGGTTGTTGGCTTTGGTTGTTTTTTATTAGCTGTCAGACTGTGAATATTTGCGAGGTTAGCTTACCTATATACAGGGTGGCTAATGAAAGCCGCTACCAAAAAAAAATTAAATAACTTTTTTTCTATTTAATGAATCTGGTTAATTTTTTTTTTATTTTGCAGATTGACTTTTACATTTAACAAAAATGGATAACTGGGACACTGAAACAAGAATTTGGATTGTCCGCCGCTATCACGCACTGGAGTCCGTAGTTTCGGTTCAAAGAGAGTATAGGCGCACGTTTGGCGGCAATCCTCCGAGCAGATGGACCATAATAAGGCTTGTAAACAATTTTTCCGAGCATAGGACAGTCAACAGAAGACCTTACCATCGAAACCCTTCAGTTCGAACGGAGGAAACAATCGCTGCTGTAGCTGCTGCCATACAAAACAATCCACGTGTTTCGACAAGAAGCTTATCTGCTCAAATGGGTGTAAGCAGACAGTCATTACAGTCAATTATGCACAAAGATTTGGACTTATTCCCATATAAAATTCAAATGGCCAACAAACTGAACGCTGCAGACTTGCCGATTCGCTTGGAATTTTGCCAGAAGATGCTTCAAATGGTGGAAGTGGATGGAAACATGTTGAACTGTCTTTTCATGTCTGACGAGGCCCATTTCGATTTAAACGGCAACATAAACAAACAAAATTGTCGAATATGGAGTGCTTCCAACCCACAGATACTCCATGAGACGGAATTGCATCCACTTCGTGTCACAGTGTGGTGTGCAGTTTCATCACGCTGCATTGTCGGGCCCTACTTCTTCAAAGAAAACGGTCACACCGTTACGGTTACTGGAGACCTGACTTTTTCTTGTGGGGTTATTGCAAACAGGAAGTCTTCAAAGCAAAACCAACAAATTTGAATGAACTAAGGCAATCCATTCGAGAAACAATTGCGGCTATTCCTGTCTCAACTCTCCAAGCAGTAATGAACAACTTTTTGGTAAGATGCCGCACATGCATCGACGAGCAGGGGGGGCATTTAAATTCCATTATTTTTAAAACTAATTAAGCTATATTTAATAAAATTTAATGAGCTTTAACATGAATAAAAGAAAAATGAATTCCATACACTGAAAAAAAAATTATTTGAGTTTCCTAATGTAGCAAAATTCATGAGCCACCCTGTACCTAGTTTTTATATACAGGGTGTTTTTTTTACAGGTTTGTTTTTCGAATAGAGATAAAACTGGCATTTTGTGGTCAAATCTGGCAACTCTAATGTCATTTATGTTCAGTTTGGTTTGCCATTTCATCATGAACAGGTTGACAAAAGAACAACGCTTGCAAATCGTGCAAATTTATTTCGAAAATAATGGTTCAGTTCTCGAAGTTTACCGTGAGCTCCGTCCATTTTATGGTCGACATAATCGTCCATCAGAGCAATTAATTCGGTTAACCATGGCACTACGTTTACTCTATGTGATAATACGCATCCGCAGAGACGTCGAACAGTGCGCACCGAAGAAACAATTGCCGCTGTAGAGCAAAGTGTTGAAGAGGACCCGAATGAATCGATTCGCCACCGTGCACAGCAATTGGAGCTTTGTCCATCAACTTTATGGAAGATTTTGCGCAAAGATCTTGGCTTGCGACCTTACAAGATCCAGCTTGTGCAAGAATTAAAGCCGCGAGACCATGCAATGCGTCGTGATTTTGGTGTATGGGCCGAAAATGAGATTGATTTCGATGCTGATTTTCATCGCAAAATTTTGTTCAGTGATGAGGCTCATTTTTGGTTGAATGGCTACGTCAACAAGCAAAATTGCCGCATTTGGAGTGAAGAGAATCCACATGAGACCCTTGAAACGTCATTACATCCACAAAAACTGACTGTTTGGTGTGCTCTATGGGCTGGTGGAGTCATTGGGCCATACTTCTTCCGCAATAATGCTGGAGAGGCAGCTACCGTTAATGGAGACCGGTATAGAGCCATGATAACCGACTATTTTGTTCCCGAATTGGATGGCATGAATGTGGATGAGTTGTGGTTCCAACAAGACGGCGCTACATGCCACACAGCGCACGTCACAATCGATTTATTGAAGGAAACATTCGATGAGCGCATAATTTCGCGGAATGGACCTGCCAATTGGCCACCAAGGTCGTGTGATTTGACACCATTGGATTATTTTCTTTGGGGATATGTGAAGTCGCTCGTCTACACCAACAAACCAGAAACGTTAGGGGAATTGGAAGCCAACATTAGTGGCGTTATTGCCGACATACGGCCCCATATGCTCGAAAAAGTGGTTGAAAATTGGACCTGTAGAATTGGCTTTATTCGAGCCAGCCGCGGCGGCACATGCCCGAAATCATATTTAAAGATTAATGGCATAAAATTATCCTTCCAATAAAGCCAAATTGATGGACCTTAAAACGATTTTCTTGTGTTTTATTTCAATTCAAAGTTCTATACCCCTAAAAAAAACACCCTTTATGTACATATAACAGCGACATAGCTGCACTGCACATTGATAACAAATTTTTAGTGCAAAAGAAATGTCGAAAAAAGTGTTAAGCTAATTTGAACGGCAAATAATTTGCTGCAAGCAAGTGAGTGTGCGTAAATTCGGCACTTCAGTATACACCTAGATGCGATGTAAAGTAGTGGAATAGGTCTCCTCAATATTTCTCGATATATCTACACTCTTTTGAGACAAGGAACATCAAAAGTGGTTTGAAAAAGTTCTTACAAGACCGGGTCGCCCCCCGGCAGTGGTTTGACAAAGTCTCCGAGTTTGTTTCTACCATGGAAGACCTCTCAAAAAAAATTTCATCTCCTTTTTCGATGCCGATCGGAGTCGGATTTGAAGGAAAGAATTCAAAACGGCGCACCACAAATTGGAAGAGAAGCTCGCCACAAAAATCTCTTCGAAGGCTTATAAAGATATACAAGTTGTGTATCGCGCAATACACTTATTTATTTTATATATTAAAAAAATAAAATAAATAAATGTAGGGCGGCCGCCGTGGTGTGAAGGTAGTGTTGCCGGCCTACCACACCGAAGGTCCATGGTTCGAGCCCTGGTACAGGTAACATCAAAAGTGATTTGAAAAAAGTTTTTCAAAACGGGGTCGCCCCTCGGCAGTGGTTTGGCAAACTCTCCGAGTGTATTTCTGCCATGACAGGCTTCTCAGCAAAAATTCGTCTCCTTTGTATATGCCGTTCGGAGTCGGCAAAAAACTGTAGGTCCCACCAATTTGTAGGGAAAATTCAAATCGGCACACCACAAATTGGAAGAGAAGCTTGGCGCAAAAATCTCTTAGGAGGTTTATGATGATATACCTGTTGTATATCGCGCCATAGAGATAGAGATTAAAAAAAATGTATAGGTATTATTATTGATCCAATAGAGTCCAAAGCACAGTTTAAAAAATTTTTGCTTGTCTGTCTGTATGTTTGGGCGCCCATCAATCAAAAACTGCTTAATAGAATTGAATAAAACTAATACCGTTGCATTTCTAAACATCTTACTTAAAATATAATATATGCTTATTTCGATAGCTTGGCCGGTTTGGGAGTGATCGATCCATAGGTGGACCAGGGTGACCCAAAATATGTTATTACAATATTGGTATGAAACGCTGAATGCTGAAATAAGCGATGTAATTAACTTCCCTATCTGAACTGCTCTCGGAGCTATAATTATAAAAAACGGACTCAGACTATTATAGGTTCAGAGACATAGTGAAGACTGATCATGTTTTCCCTTCGAAAAAAAAGTTTTTATCTATGGTATCGTGCGAAACACTAAAGCTCATCGTTGACAAGCTGTTTCGTCTTCATAATTCGGCAGCTGACATATACCTGTTGGCTTCTGAATTTGTGAGCTTTTTGAAGTCCACATACAGAAGCCGGTTCTATAGAACCTGAGTGACTCGGGTTTTACCTGAACAAGTGCTGTAACTTCGATGAAACCCTGTCTAGCTTGTCAGTCAAAACCGTTTCGTGCACGAGTCTCTAAGCAGCGCAGCATTCTCAGGAAGAGTTATTTAGCTCTGTCTTACTACAGAGGTATTTTGACTAAAAAAGGGCTACCCACAAACCGCTTTGAAAGACCAGTTGGGAATTTCGGTTATTCTTGCTGGTGTATTTCTCGTTATTGTCACTGTAGAAACAGTCTCCAAGGGATTTTGGCAATGTTACGGATATGGGAAGTTTTTTGGTGGAATGAATGGGGCACGCTTCAGCACATGCACCTAACACCCGGTCGGTAATAACCCGACGCTTCCATTAATAAGCTCGGCTGTTGTGTGAAGGATTCGTATTAACCACTTCGGACATTCCACGTCAACTTAGGCTACGTCAATCTTTAGACTAACAACTCAGTTTCCACAGAGGCCACAGAGGCTTTTACATGAACAGTAAATATTTGAGTTTACTCCACTCACGATATAGTTGCCGTTACCGATGAGATTAGAAAAACTTTATATTGAGCTTAACACCCATTGGAACCATGCTAAAATCGCCTTGATGGCTAAGCTTCAATAAGTGCCCCATCCCGACAAGGATCACCTGGTTTTTCTGTGTTGGTCACATTTCCGTTATATAGAAGTAGTTTTCTTTAGACATTGCCTTATCCATTGTATGCAAGATTAGGAAAACATAGTTAACAAAAAATAGTTTTATGCTATTGCTACTGGGTATAAACAACAAGCTCAAATAAAATCAAATGAAAGTTAAACAAGTTGTAGGTGTCTAAGGATTGGCGAGTAAAGCGCTTAATACAGACTTAGTGGTAAGAAGCTTAATGAGCAAATGAGGGTGGGTGTTTAATGGCACATATTTTTATTGGAATTAAATCGATTTTCTTTCATTCCTTAGTTTGCGAAGTTCTTATAGAACTGTGTGCTATTAAGCGTAAATTTCTCACGAGCTTATTTTGCTGCCCTTGCGGTACTTTTGTAGATGGTGCCAATAGAGAATTGCAGAGAATTGCGAAATTCATTGTTTCTAATCCGCGATTCATTTATCTTACCAAGTCTAATATCTTGTTAAACAGAATAAAGTAAGTCTGGATGTAGGCGACTTTAATTATTTGCTGTTGTTTTTTAAATAAGCTACTGTGATGGCCAATTTGTTAAATTATACAACATATGTCTGAAGACCATCCCCTTTAAAAGTAAAATTTAAAATTCTTTTCCGGCTCACCTCTTCCATTGGTAATTCCACAGTAGTGAGGTCGATATTTGCAGACAGTTAAGGTGTTTCACACGATGATAATGAAAGCAAGACCACCCCCATGACCGCTGGGACGGTACAATATAATCTATTTTCCCCCGACGTTGACCCCAGAGACTCTACCTTAGAATGCCAAGGCATAGTTGTCCGGTAAGGCGACGTCGAATTGCAAATTATAAACATCTACACTCCCCCTGCCACGTGTTGTCCTAAAGAATATCATCCCAACATTAGTGCGTTGCTAAGGGGCGATCTCTGGCACTCCAACTTTCCAGCAGACAGCAGAGGACACGCTATTGCAGACCAAATAGACAACTCAGCATTCTGTACAGTCAATTGAGATGCCCCCACCAGGGTGGCAGGTAACTACCACAGTTCGCCAGACATCTCCATAATGAGCGCGGGCCTAATTAACTTCGTCATCTAGCGACCGATGCTTACATTAGCTTCAGACCACCTACCCATCCTACTTTCTGTTGAACGACCGACCGACTTCATAACGACTGATAAACTAGCTTACATTAACTTCACTATAGCGGACTGGAACCGCTTCACGGACTATACAGAGCGCTCCTTCGCTTACTTACTCCCTCCGACAGACGTACGCAAGGGTGAAAGATAGTTTCACAAGGTCATTGCTTCAGCCTCAGGCCGCTTTATTCCTGTTGGTAGAATACCAGAAATTCGTCCAAATTTTCCTGCAGAAGCTGCGGCGATGACAAGAGAACGTGACCAAGTGAGACTCATCAATCCCGCAGATCCCAGAATCAAAGATTTCCATGCGAAAATTCGTAGGATAGTCAACGAACACAAACTGACCAAGTGGAAACAACACCTCGAGTCATGCAACCTCTCCGGCGGAGTCGGCAAATTATGGTCGACTGTCTAGGCCCTATTCAATCCGACTAAATACAATGACAAGGTCGCCATTGCTTTCGGCGACAGCGTCAAGCCGAACGCCAGGAAATGCACGAGCTTCCTTTGCCGGCTGTTTATAATGCATCAACCTGCGGATAGGACTAGGAGAAGAATCATCCGTGGTGCGCACAAACACTCCACTGTGCCCATTGCCGTTTCAGTAGCAGAGGTAAAGGAAGCCATAATGAAGGCCAAACCCTCAAAATCCATCGGACCCGACGGAATCGCCATGAAGATGATTAAACACCTTGGCCACGGGGGACAGAGTTATTTAGCGGCTCTTTTCAACCTCTCTCTAACTACTTTTGTCATACCTTAGATATGGAAACAGGCGATTGTAGTTCCCCTACTAAAAGCAGGGAAGCCGGCGAACCAAGAAGATTCTTATCGTCAGATATCCCTCCATTCGCCGGTTGCGAAATTACTAGAGACCATTCTGCTCCCTTATTTTATTGCAAATCCAGCATAGTTTCCGCAAATTTCACAGCACTACATCCGCTTTAAATGCCATTACAACGCAGATAAATTATGGTTTGAATCAACACCCACCAAACTATAGGACGGTTCTCGTGGCACTTGACCTATCAAATGCATTTGATACGGTAAACCACGAAACACTCCTTCGAGACCTGGAAGAGACACCGCTCCCTGCCGGCCTTAAAAGGTGGACCGCTAATTACCTCAATGGTCGACAGGCATCAGTCAAATTCAGGAACAAGAAATCTTGGCCACGAAGAATAAAACATGGGGTGCCGCAAATTGGTGTTCTCTCTCCCCTTTTGTTTAATTTCTATATTTCGAGACTTCCCCCCCCACCAGAGGAAGTCTCCATTGTTTCCTACTGTCATACACCCAGTCATCCAAATCTACATCTATTGGATGTAGCCCCGCCCCCCCGAGACATAAGGAGACATCTGCGTAAGCACTACGATGAGATCTGGCAACACATCTCTTTGCCGTTTGATCTGCGGAACCATAGACGGGCTCTAAATGACCTCCACACTGAGTCGATAGATAGATATCTCAGATCTCGGCCTGTGAATCCCGTTATCAGTACTCAGCCACCTGAATTGGCTGAAGAGGAGCGTGTACTTCCGAGGGAGACTAGAGTCATGCTAGCACAACTTCGCTCTGGATATTGTAATAGGTTAAACTCTTACGTATCCAGACTGAACCCCAACATAACAAACACATGCCCAGCATGTGGTATGTTCCCTTATGATACCAAACATCTCTTCTCCTGTTCAGTCGAAGCCACTCTTCTAACACCTACATCACTCTGGTCCAACCCTGTGGAAACTGCGCGTTTCCTCGGACTTCCGTTAGAAGAGCCTGATGACAATTTAGAGTGATCGAGCCCATTGGGCAGGGCGAAGCACTCTTAACAACAACAACACGATGGTCAAGATTCAGATGAATTCTACGTTCCTGGAATTTTGGCTCATAAGTGAACCAAAATCGGTTTAATTATTTCCAATTTTATTTTCTTTTAAAACTTCATTGAATTTGAGAAAATTTTTAAAATTGGTTAACATACATTTCAAATAAAAGCGATTAATTACTCCAGCTGCATACTTTAATAAAACTGAAAGCTCCTGTAAATTTGCAAGTTCTGTTAGTTAATTTAGTTTCATTTATCTACTTTTAATTTGATTCAAAGTTAACTTAGAGTATTTAGAGCTTAATGCAATGAAACTATAAATTTAAAATCCCTAAGTGTTTTATTTGATTCATGCTTTTGCTAGGTGGACGATATGAGATATAAATTATGTTACATGGTAGTCGTAGATTCAGGTAACGTTGGGAATCAATAATCGATTTTTACATGAACGGATTACTTTTGATGTTAACATTTTAGCCGACGATGCAAAGTTTTTATTGAAAGTGAAATTTAAAGTTTTTTTTGGAGCATATCGACTTTTTTGTGCTGCTACGGAAATTTTAGCAGATTATAGACCGAATAGGAATGTTCAAAATGTAGCGAAAATTTCTCGTAATAACGTTGAGTCAAAAAACTGAGCACTAAATCCGTGAATATCTTTTATCAAAATGTCAGAGGTCTAAATACCAAATTAACTGATCTCTTTTTGAAATCTTTTCATTGTAATTATAACGTAATTGCTTTTACCGAAACTTGGCTAAAACCTCATGTTTTCAATTCAGAGTTTTTATGTAATGAATATCAAGTATATAGAAATGATCGCTTGAACAGAGTCGGGGGTGGTGTTCTACTTGCCGTTCATTCCTCCATCCCTTCAGAAGAGGTCAATATTCCTAACATGGATTTCATTGAGTTCAAATGCATCCGCCTTCAACTAGACAACGTCTCTATGTACTTATATGTTTGCTACATCCCTCCAGCATCAGATTTTTCAGTTTACATGCAACATGTCTCTCTGCTCAAAACTGTTAACCTTATGACTAAAGCTTCAGATTCAATTACTGTTTTGGGTGATTTTAACTTACATCATATATCGTGGAACATATCTGATGGTAACATTATTCCAAATCCGTCCAAACTGGGGTTCAAAGACTTTTTAGATGGAATTTCCGATCTTTGCCTTAATCAAATAAATGTTACCGCTAACAAGTTTGGGAAAGTCTTAGATTTAGTGTATGTTAATGATATAAACCAATTTTCTGTAAATCGTTGTGATCCGTTGGTTTTACCAGAAGACCTTTACCACCCTTCTATGGAAATAGTCTACGAAACCATAAGTAATGGCCAAGGCACTCAATGCTACTCATGTAGTAGCTTTGAGTATAACTTTTCCAAAGCAAACTACAAGAAATTAAATAAAGAACTGTCTAAATTAACTTGGCCTGAATTTGGTTGTGATATCGATCTAAACGTCTCACATTTCAATCACACTATTTACTGCCTATTTGAGAAGTTTATTCCTAAACGTAAAGTAACTTATGATCATCCTACGCAAGCTTGGTTTACTAAAGAGCTTAAGGCTCTTAAAAATAGGAAAACGCGATCATTTAATTTATATAAGAAATCCGGATTAAATAAACATTACCTACTGTATTCCATTCTACGTCAGAAGTACATAGATTTAAATAAAAAGTGCTATAAGGCTTATATCTCTAAAACGAAAAGAGACATTATTCTCAACCCTAAGTCATTTTATGGTTTCGTAAATTCTAAACGTAAAGTATCAGGGTTTCCTTCAGCCATGAAATATCAAGACATTATATCTAGCGATAATCAATGTATCGCAAATTTTTTTTCTCAATTTTTCACTTCTAACTATTCTGCTGTCACCAATTCAAACTTTCAAAACTATCCCTATAAGCTACACGGGACAAATTCAATTAATTCACCAATTATATGCGCCAAAGATGTTCTAATTTACCTTAAAACCTTAAAAGAATCTTTTAAGTATGGTCCTGATAGGATTCCTACATGTTTCTTGAAAAAGTGTGCGAACCATATTTACCAACCCCTTACCAATTTGTTCAATCTATCACTAAAGTGTGGTGTTTTTCCAACTGCGTGGAAAGAATCGTTTCTTCTACCGCTGCATAAAAGCGGGAGTAGGTCTTCTATAGAGAACTATCGTGGCATCGCAAAGCTTTCTGCCATCCCAAAATTGTTTGAAGCTATTGTTACAAATCAACTTACGGGTCCGATCTCTACTTTGATAGCTGACTGCAAACACGGGTTCAGTAAGGGAAAGTCCACAGTTACGAATTTACTTGAGTTTACCAGTCATGTCTCAAATGGCTTTAGAAAAAATCTGCAAACCGACGTTATTTATACGGATTTCAGCAAAGCTTTTGACAAAGTGTGTCACTCATTACTTATTCATAAACTCGATCAGTTGGGCTTCCAGCCGGGTCTCAATCACTGGATCTCTTCTTACCTTAGTGACAGGACACAAAGAGTAATGTTTAAAAATTTAGTATCCGATGTCGTTTATGTCTCTTCGGGGGTTCCTCAAGGAAGCCATCTTGGCCCGATTCTGTTCTTGTTGTTTATAAATGATATTTCTACAATAATAAAATTTTCAAAAATGTTAATGTATGCCGACGACGTAAAGCTGTTCATGTCATTCGCGTCATTTGAAGATAGAAATAAGCTACAATCAGATCTAGATGCACTAGTTACTTGGTGCGATTTAAATTATATGCCACTTAACCTTAAAAAATGTAAACACATGGGTTTTTCGCGTGGAATTTCTCAGCCGGCTTCCTATAGAATTAAAAATTATAGTCTTGAGCAAGTGCATGATTTTGTTGACCTGGGGGTTACTATGGACTATAAACTCAGTTTCAACCGCCATATTAATACAACAGTCAATAAGGCTAGAGGTGTCCTAGCATTCGTTAAACGATGGTCTAAAGAATTTAGCGACCCTTATGTAACTAAAGCCCTCTTCACTACATTAGTCAGACCGATACTTGAATATGGTTCTATAATTTCGAACCCGCGTTACCAGGTTCATGTAGATCGCCTTGAATCAGTTCAAAAACAATTTTTACTATTTGCCTTAAGAGATTTTCATTGGGATCCCTCGTACAATCTGCCACCCTATACGAATCGTTTAAAACTCATTAATCTACACACACTTTCTAGTCGCAGGGAAATGCTTGGAATTATTTTTATGATTAAATTGCTAAATGGTTCACTATCCAGCCCATTTCTTCTAAGTGAAGTGAACTTCAATGTACCGTCTCGTCCTTCAAGGCATTTTAAACCTTAGTCTTAAAACAGTGCCGAACCAATTTTCAGTTAAATGAGCCTTTTCGCTGTTTGTGTCAAGATTATAACTCTCTTTCTGGTAGATTTGATATTTCAGACTCGCTTTTTAGCATAAAAAAATCAATTCTTTCTGTCCTAAATTCATAGATACTAATTGTTTTTTATTCTTTGACTTCTATTTTAACTTTTAACAATAATTTTATTCTGTTCACTAGTTATTTCTTAATGTATAATCTATCCTATATCTACTTTACTTAGCTGATGAGGTTTTCTCTGTAGCTGAGCAGTTTTAGATCTCGACGATTAACAAACCAAAGCCTTTCAACGACTCGGCACGAACGAATAATCCGCGCGTTATGCGGATGCGCCCCTCGCGCCGGTCGGGCGGGATATGGTGGGTAATCCGTTGGGAATTATTATTATTATTATTATTATTATAGCAGAGGACTTTATATAATACTAGCATTTACCCGCGGCTCCGCTTGCATCAAAAAAATAAGGAAAATAACTAAGCTTCTTTTCGAAACATTTTCATTTATCAAACAGATAACTTTTAAAGTTCACATGTTCCTTAAAATAATGATATAAAAAAAACCTTAAATAATCAGGTTACACACCAAATATTAAACATTTCTTAGCAGCACTTGTAAACAATTAAATTCATACAGAGCACCAACTTCTAATACAGGATTCTAAACAAAAGCCAAAGATATTAATTATTTTTCAGATCAAATTGCAGAAGAGATACATACCGGACAAACCGTAAGAGCTTCATAAATTGTATTATTATATAAACACTCATAAAAGTTAAATTTTTACGAAACAGCGAAGCAACCAAAATTAGAAGAATTGCTAAACTTATTAAAAGGATATTTTCCGCAGAAACGATATCAATATCTTTAAAATGCACAACATACAAAAAATTCATTCAAAATATTTGATTTTATGTTTTATGTTATTCAAAACGACGACTGCGAACGACAACGGCGAAAGACCGAAGCTTGACGATAATTGCCGCCAAGCACGGACGACATGATAATAATGTAAGCGACAACGACAGTTCTGCATTAGCTCAAACAACAGCAAAAAAAATTTGAAAAAAGTATTGCATGTGTAAAAAAAAACATAAAACTAATCAATTTCAACACATATTTAAAGCAATTTGCATATATTTTCGATTTAATTCACAAAAAGAAAAAAGGACGCCACGACCGTCGCTGTCAAATTAGAAATAGATCTAATCTGGCGACAGCGGCATTCATGAAAAATTCCTCTACATAAGAACATGTGTAAAAATAATTTGACAGATGCCGCACCGTCGTTGTCGACTTGAATCTGTTTTCCCTAGGTGACAGAAAAAGTACCGAAAACGCAAAATAAAATTGGTATTGTATGTTTAGCCAGGCGAATTCATTACATGAACGTTATTTTCTTTTGATCTGACATTTCTGAACATGCTAAATTCGCCTTGCTCTCACCTTATATGAATTCGCCTTGATGCATAGTAACTAAACTTTAAAACCATAGCAATTAATTTTTAAAAGTATTTTTGTAGATATGGCGATGAATTTTTTAGGCACGTTTTGACCGATAACTCAGTTATCGATTAACTTATATAACAAAACATAGCAGTATCGGTTAGTTTATTGAAATATCGAGAAGTCCATATAAATCTTTGGCCTTTCCGTTTCGTCTCATATCTATATTTAATGCCAATTTAGAGGTTTCAGGGCTTTTACATTTTAACCGATAGCTCAGTTATCGATTAATTGATCGAAATATTGCAATGTCCAAACGAAACCTGTTTCCTTCCCCTTTCGTTTGATACCCATATTGTATGCAAATTTAGGCGTTTTGGAGCAACCACATTCTGACCGATAACTCAGCTATCGATTAATTGATCGAAATATTGCAGAGTCCAAAAGAATCCTGTGGCCTTCCCTTTCGTTTGATATCCATATTGTATGTAAATTCAGGGGTTTTTGCGCGACCCCATTCTGACCGATAACTCAGCTATCGATAAAGTTATCGAAATATTTCAAAGTCCAAAAGAATCCTGCGGCCTTCCCCTTTCGTTTGGTATCCATATTGTATGCAAATTCAGGGGTTTTTGCGCGACCCCATTCTGACCGATAACTCAGCTATCGATAAAGTTATCGAAATATTGCAAATTCCAAAAGAATACTGTGGCCTTCAATACCCATATTGTATGCACATTTTAAGGTTTCAGGGCACCTATTGCATAAATTCATTGGATAAAATACATTTTTGGGTTATTTGGGTCACATTCGTGCCCATAACTCCATAACCATGTGAGGTGTTGAGATTTCATGAAACTTGTTACCCGAGACATCGGGAAATAAGTGTGCAAAATTTCGTACAGATCGGTGCTGTAGTTTGGGCGTGAAAACGGTTGAAACACACTCACTCACAAAGTTACGCATTTATAATATAAGTAAGATTGAATATGACTTTTTCGGGATCATTTTGAGACTTTTTCAGGATGAATTCGGAATAATTATAAAATCATATTTGGACTTTTTCCCAGATTTTTGGAATCAATGGGCTGAATTTTCGGAGTCACGGCACTGTTTTCGGTATTTTTTGGGATAATTTTTTTTCTTTTCCCGCAAATTCGGGACTGCTTTCCTGACCGTTCTCGGGACTTTTCTTTATCATATCGAGATAATTGGAGGATAGTTTTCGGAACCATTTCCTGACCTGTTCGGGGATATGACGAGATTTTTCCGGCTCATTCCGGAATTGTTTTCGCGACTTTTTTGGTATCATTTCGAAATCATTTCTTGATAGTTTACGGGACATTTTCGGGACGATTTTCTTTATTATATTTGACTATTTCAAAAAAATATTACGTAAGAGTCCCGAAAGCAATCCCGAAATGAACCTGGAAAAGTCAAATGTTGAGTAACACCGAATATTTTTCGCAACTAATTATTTCTGGTTTATTATTTAAATTAAAATTTTAATTTTTTGGTGTAAGACCTATTTATTTCGGTATTATTTATATAATTATTAATCAACCGATTTAGTTTTTAATTCAGTCAAATGATAAAGAGTGTCAAATCAGTGAATCTTTGTAATAATAAAAATAATGTATCTTCGTTTTTTTAGCATTTAAACCTAAATTCTAGCTTTTTTCATGTATTTTAGTTTTGAGACCAACAAATTTTTATATTTCTTACTCTTATATTGCTTTTGTATTATATTTAATGTATTAGACTATTTAATACACTTATTTTTTATACGCATTATTTTAAATGATTTTCACTTGAGTTAATTATTCATTAGTTAATTTAAAGCATTTATTAATATAAATGTTGTAAAGGCCAAGAAAAATAATTTTTATGAAAGTTATTATTGTTCTTATTTTTTATTATTTTTAGTTTTTTTAAATTAAACATCTTTTTTGTTTTAAAAATTAATATTGTTTTGATTATTTTAAGTTTTTTTTATTATTATTAATCATTCAAATATTTGTTTTAAATAAAGAAGGAAAATATATAAAAAGCCGCTTTAGGTTTTCCATCTCGGAAATTGCTAAATTTCTTCATTAGAGAAATTTTGGCCAGCTCTGTTAATCATTAGGCTATCAGTACGATGGAGTTTTGTCAGCTTAACTCGTACTTCAATTCACTTTAACCTTCGCATTGCGTAAGCACCAACAACTGTTGACATTATCATTGCAAACTTTGGATTTTTGTTTTTTTGTGTCTTTTTTTTAAACTAGAATAGAATACCATCGTCGCAAATATTTTGTCAATTGAATTGTTTGTACATAATAATAAGAGTTTCACTAATATCCACATCGAATTATCAAATATTATCATAATTATTAATAAGTAAACTTCAACCCTTCTATATATCATCAAAAAGTAAGTCAAGTATACAATTTTAGATAAATATTTTAGAGTACTTTTATAATAAATTGTATCATTTTGATGGCATTGAGAAAAACCTTTTTTTATTGTGAACAGAGAAACGCAGTCTTACGAGATGTGTTCAAAAAGTACCGCGAATTTTGTGTTTTTTCAAAAATTATTTATTTATTCATGAATATCTATTTTGTCCCCTTCAAAGTAATCCCCATGAAATATTATACACTTGTGCCAACGGTTTTTCCATTTTCGAAGCACTTCAAAAAATAATTTTTTTGTATCTTGTTCAGCTCCTCCTTCGATGCCGTCTTTATCTCGTCAAGAGAAGCGTAACGTCGTCCTTTCATGGGCCTCTTCAGTTTAAGGAACAAGAAAAAGTCACAGGGGGCCAGATCTGGGGAATACGGTGGCTGCGGCATCATTAGTGTGTTGTTTTTGGCCAAAAAGTCGCGCACAAGCAACGATGCGTGAGCAGGGGCGTTATCGTGGTGCAAAAGCCAATTTTTGCACATCTTCTCGGCCTTCTGAGAACATTTTGTACCACCGATAAACGTTGCTTCGGTCTAAGGTAGCTTCTCCGTATGCCACAGTCAACATTCGGAATGCATCCGCGCACTTAATTTCGTTTTTCACACAAAATTTGATACAGGTTCTTTGATCCATTTTTTTGAATAGGTAAAAATCGAAGACAATCCAAAACACGTGCAAGGAAAGCAGCTGTCAACAATTAACTGAACATTCAAAATGGCCGAGCTTGTCGGCATAAGTGAGAGACATGAGTACCAACATAACGCCACAAAAAATTCGAAATTCGAATATACGTAACCAGCGAAAATTCAAAATTAGCGATACGTTTTGAACACACCTCGTATGTGCATTATACCGAGTAAGCTAAAATAAAACCAACAAAAAAAAATCAATTTAATATTTCTTAGTGTTTCGGAATATAGTAAAGAGTTTTCTTCAGTACTCTTATTGTATTTTCAATGGCTGGATAACCGTAGTACATTTAGAAATTACAAAGGAAACCATTTGTACGGATAAGCAGTTTTGCTAATTCTTTTCATAACATTCTTCAACAAAGAAACTTCTTGTAACTATTTTGTCTCCTATAACAATCAACGGACAATTAAGTCAAGCTCAAACATCAATTAAGGAAATTATAGAAACTAGATATTTCAAGTGAAGCTATATTTTGTTAGTAAGATTCGCAGCAGTATTTAAAATTCAAGAAATCTTGTTTACAAGTTAAGCTTACATCACTCTCATATCAACACAGTTTAGCAAAGTACTTCTCATTCAATTATTCCACTTGCATATCCCACTCAAATGGAACTTGGCACCTATTATGAATACTGGGAAACCGAATAATTGAACTACTTTAGCATTTGTTGTTTACTTCAAAGAATTGCTTCTTCATTATTAATGCGAAAATAAGTATCCACGATTTAATAAATATGTAGGTAAATAAAGAACAAGCATATGATGACCCCCAACTACGATATACTCAGAAAATCAGATTGGTATAAACTTACATTACATCGTCATGGAAGAAAGTAGAAAAATTGTGCATTTGGGTTTCAACACTTGATTCTGAAGATATCTCGCCTTACTCTCCATGACCATTTTCTTGTTGATCTTCCTTCCTCATACTTTCCTTAAATATGCCCTTCAGCTAATTCCTTTCTTTTACTCCCTCTAACACCCGCATCATATCCCTTTCTTTAAAAAGCGTTACCTTTTCCAACCCCTTTTCTCTACAGACATTGCAATATGCCCTTATGAACATACATGCATGCATACATAAAACATGAATATGCTATTTTTATGTAGGAGTATATTAAACACAGCAAAACAAGTTGATGACAATAAACAAGTGAATGGAACAAAATAAGCAAAATCACAAGAGTGGGGTCTTAGTTCGGGTGCAAAAGAACATTATATCTCAAACCTGAACTTTATAAATTGGATGTATTTTTTTTTGATATAAGAAATGTCTATATAAATTTTTAGATAGTAAGAGCTGTAAGATAACCCTTCAGTAAAGTTGCGAACCGGTCTTCAAAAGAGACAGTCTTGAGCTACACGCTTTGTGAATCGTCCTGTGATAGTTACCAAAGTGATAGTTTAAAGAGAGTTTCAAATATCAGATATCGATAATCAATCAACCACAACCAAACTACCCCCAAACTACCCCCAAACTTTCCGAAATGGTACATGTTGAAAAATAGCCAAAGCCAAACTATCTTAGAACTGTCGAAATGGAAACCGGTTGTGAGCTAGGTGCAAAGTAATGCACTGGCGACAATTGCCACCGCCAATGACAACTGGTGGTGTCGTCAAACGTTTTAGCTCAGGGATAGTTCTGAGCTAGTCCAATTTTCTGCAGGGAATATCCCCTTGGTCAAATCGCAGTATACTAGTTTGCCAAACGGCTCAACTAATTCCATGTTAGAAACTGAAATCAGGACCATACTAGTTGACGTAGTAATTATTATATTCATCGATATCATACCATGAAGGTGTTGATAAAGCTTTCAAAGAGTGGTTCTTAGTCCTATATGGTTCGCCGGTTTAGAGATTTCGATGCAAATGTGTAGAGGAAGAGGAATAGAAAAAATAATAATCCTGTTCTAGATAGATTGAGAACGAGCCTGAAGTGAAAGGGTGAGGGAGGTGAAAGAGAAAGTGAGAGTGCGAGTAAGTGGAAAGGCGGGTGAGCGTGAGAGAGGGTAGGAGTGAAAGGGGGGGGGGCTAAAAAAAGAGGGAGAGGGAAAGGGGATATAAAGGAGCTTGGGAAGGAGAGGGAGAATGAAACGGTGGATGGATGAGAGGGAGTGAGAGATGGAGGGAAGTGAAGTGAAGTTGTTATACGTAACTTTCATTGCAAATAAAAACTGTTTTTATTTGAAATAAAGGTCTTTGCTCACACTAGTCTTTTTACAACTAGTTTAATACTAGGGGGCAATGAACTAATATAAGCAAGCTCACAAAATCTATGGCCAGAGAACAAGAATGTTTGCTGAGTAGTTTGACTTTTGACTGAAGGGTGGTTGGACTGATGGTCTCACGAATTTGATTTTTAATTAATAAATTATACAAAAGCAATTCAGAATATACTCGGCGTTTCGCAATTCTTTCCTGCAGTGAAATATCAAACTAGTTATTAAACTTACTAGTATCCAACTATAATTTTCTGTTTGAAATCATACTAGTCAGAAAAAATGGAATCCATACTAGTATACGACTACAATTTTCATAGTATGTGTTTAAGCGACATAAGCTGTAATTATTTCTTTCGTTTATTTCATTTGTATTGCATGCCAATGTATGAAATATTCCAAAGATATAGTTTATGTTTTTCAATCCCAAATCGGGGGTTTTCACAGCGCAAATGATGAAAATGAGAATGATGTATTGATGAGTACATTTTCTTATTTTAATCCCTGCTAAAGGTTTTGGTTTACATCTGGACTAGTATTCTTGTATGATACTGGTATGATTAGACAGCAATTTTACTAATGCATTTCCTTCCATTTTGAACTACTATGAAACTGGTATTCAAAAAAAACACATTAATCTTATATATCTGTATATCAGTTGTATACCTTCCAAGGGGGAACTATTTAGTAAATGAGATATAAAGACTGGCTTCACTCAACTCAAAGTAAGTAGATAAATTTATTGCACACCAGCGTTGTAATAAGTGTGATAAAATCATAAGTGTAGCAAAGTTTTACATCATCCGTATACTTTCAAATTTTATAAAATGAGATTATCAGCCGCAAATCATTAACGAATAGATTAAAAAGTAAAGGGCCAAAATGGCTATCCGGGAGCACTCCGCAAATTACATCGGTCAAGTTAGAAAGAGTATGGTTAAAAAGAAAGCCCTGAGTCCTGTGTTCGAGATAACTTGATAGCCAAGTCAATAAATAAATCGGAGACCCAAGTAAGTCAAGTTTATGAATTAGAAGCTCATGATTGGCAGAATCAAATGCTTTGGTTAAGTGAGTGTAGATGACATCTGTTTGTTTGTTTTTGAAAAATCGATTACTTAGGACTAAAAACTCTAGTAAGATGGTAGTGGTGGATCTACGGCGTATATAGGGAAATAATAAAGACATGCCTTGACATGGAAGTTGTCTTGTAATAACCTGCTCGAATGTTTTAAAAAGAGCTAAAAGTTCACCCAAGCTTCTGTAGTGCTCAATATTTGTCCTTTTATCTTTTTTATGCAAGGGAATAATAAAAGATTATTTCCATAGAGGTAGAAATGACTCAGATTCCAGATAATAAATAATTTCAAAATCCTGTTTGATATATTTGCAGCACAATACTTGAGCATACGACCTGGCATGTTATCGGAACCCACAGAAATTGTATTGTAATATCTATAAATGACTTTAAAATAATTAAATGAATAAATATAAAAAAAAAATGTATACTAATTTATTGTGTCAATCTGAGTCGGGGGAGACCCTTTCTCTGCCGCCGAATACCTTTCTGTCCATTCGCATAATATAACTCAGCCAGCGGAGCCTTTGGGCCTTAATACGCAGAACTATGTTTATATCTGCATCATACAACGCATCGTTAAACTTCCTTCGATACTCTCCGTTGGCATCACTTCTTTCGGAGAAACTTTCTCTCGACTTCTCCAAAAGACATCTTATTTTCTTTCCACACTGCCCATGATTGAGCCATGCAGCACTACAGGTATGAGAGCGTGATCTTTGTTCGTCGCGAGAGGATCATACTTCTCACTTCCCTACTGATTGCAAAGCAGCACTTGTTGGCAAGAAGTATTACTCCTTTGAAGTTCTCGGCTGAGATTATTTGCGGTGTTAAATAAACGAGGTCCCTCAAAGTTTGAATTTTGTAACTATCAACAGTGACGTGGGTGCCAGGGCGCAAGTGCGCCGGTTCTTTATTTGATGGCACCAAATATCAATATGTGCTGGTTCATATTAAATTGCATATAAAAGGCATAAGACAGAGCAATTGACGGACTGATTGACATGGCTCAATCGGCTCTGCTTTTCCTTCGAAGCATTTTTATGTATACAAGTCTACTATCTACCCAGCAAACATTAAGGTTAGAGTACGATTAGAAAACGACTTGAATTCTAATGTATTTCTCTAAGGTGGAAGATTAGAGAACGGTTTGAGAAACTGTCGGGAATTATAGCATTCTCTACAAAAAGGGGACTTAGTTCTCGGTGTCGGAAAAAAGGTTATTTATCTAATCGCATTCTAACGTGAAATTCTTATTGGTTTCTAATGTGAACTTTTTTCTGGTGTGTTTCTAATCGCGCTCTAATCGACTCCTAGCCTAGTTCTCTAACCTGATTTTCGATTAGAGAACTACATTAGAATTCTAATGTAAAACTACAATATGTCTCTAACGTTTGAGACTGTGTTTGCTGGGTAGGACTTTTTATGTAGTTTAAACCGCGTGTTTAGCACAACTAGCTATAAAAAGGATGTTGTTTTGCTGCCATGAGCCGCTAGCGGCAAAATCAGAGAAAGAGAAACATGCACGAGTGCACGTTCAATGGTGTATTGACAGCAGCCACGTCAAATATGTTATTGCTGTATTTACTATGAAAGGTTGTTGTCGTGTAGCAGCTATAGCAACAGCGAATTTTATGTCGTTAACGATAATCACATTTTCTATTTGAAATTCTTGCACAAATAAGATTTTGCGCTTATGGCGTGGATAATCACATTGTAACTGCCTGGTGTATTTGTTTACATACGAGTATATGTATGTATGTATGTTTTCATATATGTCTCTGATTTTATGTTGTTTATTTATGTACGTGCAGACATGTGCAATTTGTACTGAAAATATGCATAATAAATTCATATATTTTTTTATTTAACTACAACAGCATACATATGTATGCACGAATGTACACGTACATATATTTCAGATATTTAAATTAGCATAAATCGTTCAGGGCATGAAATGAACGACAAATTTACAAAAATAATGTTGCAAAGCTGGTGGGCACATAAAAATGTATGGGCGCAGACATTGTTTTTGAGCTACATAAATTTGCAGTGCTAGAAACTGGATAATCATGAAATTTTTCGGAATGCCGAGTTATTGGACTATTTAGTGTTAAAAAAAAAATGTACGTAGCACAGTGTTCGATAAAAAAACAGGTTATCAAGAGTAAAACTTCAATTTTCTAGACTATGGGATATATATTTTTTGTAATGTAGAATAAATTTATAATTTTATTAGTCACGGTAAAATTTCCAAAGGCTCAATTGATCCTCTCAAAACTTTGATAACTATTAGGGGTATTGTATCTTCGACTTATTTTGTGAATTAAAAGCGTTACTAATGGACAAATATTTATAGAGTGCAAACGATTAAAATGAGGAATAATCACAAAGTTGCAACTACGATTCTGTGTACAAACGATACACTTATGTCGCAATAATGCAGTATATACTTAGATGCAAGAACTGTGCATATATCATTATCTTTTTGGCCCCTAAAGCTCTTCTTTTGGGGTTATAAGCTTTATAATTTCATAACTTTGTATTATTAATGGTAGTAGAAATCGCCCAGTTTTTGAAATTCAACCATAAAAGGTTATTTTCTTTTAATTGTTTGATTATGTTCACTTCGCCTTTCTTTCCTTTCTTTACTCTACTCATTAATTCCCTTTTTTTCGTCTCTTTTTTTCCCGTCCGTTTCTAGAACAAATAAATTTTATTCATTTTGTTTTTTTTTCATGTTCTATAGTTTTATTTTCCTAAATTTCCCCTATATTTAATTTTTATACCTTTCATGAACATGAAATGGTATTATAACTTTGGTCCTATGTTTGTAAGTATGAGAAGAAGAAGAGATAGATCCACCAATAAGTATACCGAAATGATCACGGCGATAAGCTGAGTTGATTTAGCCATGTCCGTCTGTCCGTCTGTCTGTGTGAACGCAAACTAGCCCCTCAGTTTTAGAGAGATCTGGATGAAATTTGGTAAGCGGCCACCATTTTGTAAAGCATTAATCATTTGGCGGAACCAGCACGATCGGACCAATACAACGCATAGCTCCCGTACAATTGATTGTTCCGATAAATGAGTTTTGGGCTCTCTATCTTTATATTAACAGTTTTGCAGAGTTTGTACTAATTGTAAGTAAGGATCGGAGACGTTAAACCGTGATGCGTATTCATGAAAGGTATAAAGCCCTTTCCTTACTTGTTTACTTTTTAATTGATAACATTTTTTAATTTTATTTATTCAATTTGAATGAATGTAATTTATTTTATTTTATATTATTTTATTTTATTTTATTTTATTTTATTTTATTTTAATTTTATTTTATTTAGTTTTATTTTATTTTATTTTATTTTATTCTATTTTGTTTTATTTTATTTTATTTTATTTTATTTTATTTCGTTTTGTTTTAATTTATTTTATTTTATTTCATTTTATATTATTTTATTTTATTTTTTTTTATTTTTGTTTTATTTTACTTTATTTTATTTAATTTTTGTTTTATTTTATTTTATTTTACTTTATTTTTATTTTTATTTTTTTTATTTTTTTTCAGATTTCACATATTTTTTTTGTTTGTAAATGCTATCATCAACGAAGTTTACAAACTCATGTCTAACATTGCTGGCTTAATGTTTTCAACTAACCATCTTTAGTCCTCTCTTTGAGAAACGAGAAAGAAAAGAAACGATCTGGCTATCTTTATAACTCCAAAGATTACAAGCTGTGTTTTGATAACTCCATTTTCACCAGCAGTATTTACAGGGTCTAAAACTCTTCACCATTCATTTAAGCCTCGCATTCCCAGTTGTACCTGAAAGCACATTTACAAAGACTATTTGGAAGCAGTTCTTAAGACCCTCTTAAGTTTCAGTGATTTCGAAAGAAGATATAAGGGTATAGCAGTTTGGATAGCGCTTTCAATCTGAGCTTTTATTTTTTATTTCTGTCAGTGCAATTCTTCATTACCACTATTAGCCTACTCTTTTTCAAGATCCAATGCATACATTTTTATTTTTTTATTTTGTTGCTTATAAATATCTTCTTTAACAGGAAAAGTCATTCAATTACAAAACTGTTTGTACAACACTTGATTTCTTTTTTTAACGTGGTGATGAAAACCCAAAATAATAAATACTTCCAACAAACTCTATGCAAACACAATTTCAGCAAGCAAGTTTAAAAATATATATGTGTGCGAGTGTGTGTTTTTACATAACTCTTTATCAAAGTAGTTAAAGTAAATGTTACTAGTTTGCAACTATAATTCCTCAACTCAACTCAAGCTAGTGCCAAAAAGACAAACATTTTAATTTTAGGAAAATATTCCATATTCATGCTCGGAAGCATTCAAATTTTTTTATTTCACGCTTACCACTAAAAATGGATTTCAATTGATTAGTTGGTCTATTAGAACTAGTTTGGGGCTAGTATATTTCTGTACCATTTTAATTATTGAAATATCGTAGAACATTGCCATGCTAAAACAGCAATTGATTTTATGGAACAGAGACATTTGGCTGATACGAAAACAGTTTAATAAAATCTATTTTTTTTATACCAAACCCTTTGTTTCTTGTTCAAATTTGTTCCTTTTACGACCTCTGAAATATCAGTCAACCAATTTGAGTTGCAAACTAGTATTTTTTTGCGACTGCTTTGTTGTTTTACTGCAGGGACGCAACAGCTACATATCTACTGAAAATATATTGCAAACAAGAGAACAGTTTGCTCATCCTTAACGGGTCAAAAGTGCAATGACATTTGCTGTTTGGCGAGTCAAAGAGGTTACATAAACTACTTAAAAACTACAAACAAACAGCAGCTACTATTAAAGCAGCAACAACAACATACATCTACTCTTATATATGTACGTATGTATGTATAATTGAAAAAACTAACATTTCACATCAAATTGTTCACACTACGCTTGTGATTGGTTTCGTCGCATTTCCTGATAAGCGCACAAAACATATAGCAAAAACGTTCCAGTCGTTGTCGCAGCTATGCTTTGTGTCCTTTTAGTGCATGCGTCTAACCTAATATTTACCAGCTGCTGAAGTGCCAGTGTGCTATTTGCAACACACAGACACACACAAGCAAGCAAACAACGGATATTGAGTATTATTTTCGTTTCGCGTTTGCCTTTTTTTTGAAATTCTCTTACTCCTATTTATTGCTGTAGCAGCCACCAAAATAACTGATACGAAAGCCAACCTATTTTGTCGTATCAAAGCAGTGCTTGCTGTATGCAGCAACAGAGACGAGGCTCATTTGGCTTCGCTGCCCCATTAAAAGTCAGAAAAAGGTGTACTTAAAAGCACAGGATCGACACCCAATACTAGTTACTATAAGCTTTAACCAAACTCTCGTGATTGCTACCTCGTTACCAAGCTATACCCAAACTCACAGGAATGTTTAATTATCCTAGGTTTTCCCTTCGAAGACGTTTTTGTGTGAAGAGTATCGTGCCAAAATGCGATTTCGTCTGCGAACTTTTACCTCTTAACTCGCTAGGTACTCTGGGGCACAGCAAATTTTTCAAAATTAAGGCTCCATCACACTACTGACCGTTGTTTCGTATGCAAAGAAACATGATTTCAAAAAGAAAATCTGGGTTTAGTGGCTGGAAAATCCTCCATTAATGCTGAGTCATAACAACCTCGTCAACATATGTTTGCCATTCAATACAAATTTGACCTGTTTTGAGATATTGAGAGTAGGGAAATAGCGATCCTGAGCAACACAGTTCCCAGCAAAACGCCAGGGGTAAGAAAGAGTACGACGTAAGTTGTGAGATTTTGATTGGTGGACATCTCTTCGTCACTTCTAATACCATTGGTACAGCTTAGACGATTTGCCTATTTGACTATTTAGTTTTGTGTAGTGGGTAAATAGGGCATACCCGTATAGGTCAAGGGGCTGGAATGCATCCGAGGTAGGTATGCCGGTCGTAAGAGGCGACTAAAATCCAAAAACGGTAATGCCGTGCAACTTGATGGTTAATCTACGAATATGATGCCTCTCAACTCTGATTACCAAGCTTCTTCTCGAGAAGAGGTTGAGATAACCTAAAAGGTTTCATTGGTCACACCAAATCGCTCTCACGACAGTCGGGCATGTATCGCAAGAGAGCGTAACGGGGTCATGTTCGACAAAGGACTGTCACTTTCGACAACACCCCACAACACTTTTAGGGAGTATTTTTGTCGTTAAAAACATCAACAAGGGCTGCGAACCTATAGCCTACCTTCTTTCTGTTTTCCCACTCGCCTTGTTTTACGCTTCTCTAACAAAATTTCTTGTCGAAATTTAAGGGCGCTTCAAAGATATCAGATTCTCCATCTGTGATGCTGGTTTGGAGGGGTTTTACAGAGTTAAATAAATTTTAGCCAAAATACGTAATAGTAAGATTTGAGTCTAGATTAATAAATGTATTAGTTCTACGATACGATCTACTTTAAAGCTGTGTCGTCAACTCAGTAAACTGTATTTTCTTATAATTTCTCGATGTGGCCAACAAAATGAGTACTAGAAGATCTTTAGCTGCTAAGTGAAAGCAATTGTAGTCGAAATTTTCCTAAGTTTTGCTTATACCATGAAGTGTATTAGCAACCTGATATAGTGGATAAAATCAGAGAAGCTTCGTTTTACATTTTGTAATGTCCATTTCATGGAATAGTATTTTCTATCGTCTTAGAGTGGAAGATTTCTTAAGTAACTGATGCATCTCATTTTAGCTATAACTAGACAGACCTGCAGTAAATGCATAAAATGTATTGGGGAAATACAATAAATAAAAGGACAAATTGCTTTATTTAGATATTGGCTTTTACAGCTAAATGTTCTGGCACTTACTTCCTCTCACTTAGATCTTTGGGAAGGACTATATTTTTAGTCAGACATCAGGTGTGAGGCCTTTTTTATTCGACATATCAATGCTTGTTTTGCTTGGAAAAATTTTTGAATTGAAAGCAAACAAAGAAATAAACTGCAGAAAAATTTAAAAGTGCTCAAAATTGTGGTTGCTATTTCGAAATCAACAAGTTTAAATTTGATTTTCAAAAAAGATTTATAATTTAGAAAAAAACAAAAATTTATTTTGTTATTTCTTTCATAAGTTCGTAAGTGCTTCCGAAAAAAAATCGGCTAACATTTCATTGTTATCGCTTTTAATCCTGTGAACCTGGGGCGAAAACGGTTAAGGACCACGCCTAAAACAGAACTAAAAGTGTTATGCACGTATATACCAGGCAATATTTCTAAGACAAATAATTTTATGTAAATTATTTTGAACTTGCAGAATGTTTTTGTTGGAAATAGTCGAAAATATAAATTTTGGTAATATATATTGATAAAAATTAGCAAAATTGGTTGACAACCACGCCCAATTTTGTTAGTAGTGTCAGAAAATGTCTCACTGAAATTGAAGAACCGAAACCAAAAGAGTTGCATTATTTAAATTTTATAAAAGTATAATCTATCTAAGCCAATTTGAACCAAACTGAAATAAATTTAAAGTGGGCGTGGTACCACCCCTGTTTGGAAAGTTAAGCATAAAATGATACAAAGTTATAAGAATATATGACTAAAGTGTGTAACCTAAGCTTGAAAATCTTTAAACTAAAAATGTGATGAAGCGGATTTCTATTTCAGAGTCGAAATATTATACTTATAAAAAAACTTGTGGCAGTTGCAAGGATACAAACCGAGCTCCGCTTCAGAGTCTACCCATTGTCTGAACTCAAGCTGATTTGCTGTATAGCCTTCAGTTATTATAAAGCAAGAAGACTTTTGGAACCATCGGTACCACAAACCATTTATTATGAATCAAGAAGTATCTTTGATTTGGGCGGTGACTCAAATCAAAAATAAACAAGTAAGGAAGCCTAAGTTCGGGTGGAACCGCACATAATTTACCTAGTAGTGATCTAGTATGGCATACTAATTTACGCAGGTCTATTTTAATACTTTTCAGTTCGTATTATAAAGTCAGCTGATTTTTTTGAATAAAAGCATTTCTGTTATGAGTTTAGACGCGTAAATTATTTTGAAAAAAATATTAATGTATGTAAGAGGTATATCATGATAAACCTCAAGAGATTTTTGCGCCGAGCTTCCCTTCCAATTTGGTGTGTGCCGTTTTGAATTTTTCCTACAAATTGGCGGGACCTACAGATTTTTTCCGACTTCGAACGGCATCCACAAAGTAGATGCATTTTTTCTGAGAAGCCTTTCATGGCAGAAAGACACTCAGAGAGTTTGCCAAACCACTGCCGGGGGGCGACCCTGTTTTGAAAAACTTTTTCAATCTTCCAGGTCTCGAAGCTTGGACCTTCGGTGTGGTAGGCCGTCAACACTACCGCCACACCACTGCGGCCGTCATTAGTTTATTTATATACAAACAACTTCCCTACCTACAACTGCTAACCACATTTTTTCAAAATACCAATACATGCACATTTTATGTTTGGAAAATTTGCGTTCAAATAGACAGACGGACAGACAGATAGACGGACGGAGACTCGGACATGGCTAAAACGACTCAGCTCATCGTCATTATTATTTCAGTTGATGGGCATATCTCTTCTTCTTCTCATACTTACAAACATTTCACGTTCATGAAAGGTATACAAATTAAAACAGGCATATAAATTCCCTATTTCAGTGGGGTATTAAAAACTTGTCCGGATATTTTGCTTGTGTGTAATCCGATTTGCCTAACTTTTGATAGAAGTATACTACATACTATTGAGAAGCAGCCGACGAATTTTGATTGAAATATCTAGTTGAAACTACCAGAAACCGCGTTTAAAATAGCAGAATTTTTATGCTTAAAAGTGGGCGACGCTACGCTCACTTCCCAATACTCAATACTTCCAGTTTTGCTTAAAACGCTTATTACGTATGCAAGGTCCTATTAATGTAGCTTGCATGCTTATAGAATTATCGCGTTTCACATTTTACAAACAAATTTTTCAGAGATGTGTTAAAAAACTGGGCGTGGTCAATGACCGATTTCGATTATTTTTACAGCATATATTTACCTTTATATATACATCATCTTTGCCAAAAATCGTTTCGATAAATGAATTTAAGTCGGAGTTATGGCATAAAAGGTTTTGTGGAATAATCCACTATAAAAAGGGCGGGGCAAAGCCCAGTTTAAAAAATTTGTATTTTTCGACTTTCTTTGTTCACGGACACTTTGAAAGTGAAATATAAATAATATAAAGCTTTCTTACGCAAAGTTATTGCCTATTAAATATTTTTATGACCCTTTTCAAAATATTTAGTATAAAAGTGGGCGTGGTTCTTAACCGATTTCACCCAGGAATATACCTTGTATTAATATAGATATGTGTGCTAAATTTCGTTTCGATATCTTGAACGGTTTTTGATTTATGATTAATATTATTTCTTAATTTGACTTAATAAAAAGTGAGCGGTGCCGAAACTATTTTAATTAATTTCTTAAAAAATTTTATTTCTGCCTTAACATTAACGTACACACCAAATGTTGTCCTTAAAGGTGTATTATGTACTGAATAATCGCTTTTTTGTATTTTCCAAAATATTCTATATATAAAAAGTGGGCGTGGCTATGATCCGATTTCGCCCATTTTAATAGCGCTCGGTGATAAGTGCCAAGGAACCTATATAGCAAATTTCATTAATATATCTTAAGAGTTACTCAACCTATAGTGTTAACAAACGGACGGGCATGGCTTAATCAATTTGTTTTTTCCTCCTGAACATTTTGATATCTATAAGTCAACATATATAAATCGATCCGTTTATGAAGTTACATATTACCGTTACCCGACTAAAGTTAATGTACCTTGTGTGCGTAGATATAAAAATATTTTTGATTTCAAAAAATTTTCAATTCAGAAATAAATTTTTTTTTTGGATTCGTGATTTCATCCAAATGGAAATCACGCAACCCTGCATGGCATGAGAAGAAGAAGAGATAGACCCACCAATAAGTATACTGAAATGTTAAGGGCGATGATATGCAAACTAGACCCTCAGGTTTTGAGATATCTTGATGAAATTTGGTATGGAGCCATTTTGCATGAGATTTGTCGGAATCAGCAAGATCGGAGCAATACAACGCATAGCTCCCATATAATCGATAGTTTCGATAAATGGGTTTTGGGCTATAAATTTGCAATTAAAAAGCTAGGAACGTAAAAGTTGTCGATACAATCGATTATTCCGGTAATTGGGGTTTGGCATATGTATCTTTAAAATATCAGTTTTGCAGAGTTTTTACTAATTGTGAGTATGGAGCGGACACTTAAAACTGTGATGCGTATTCATGAAAGGTATAAAGTCTTCTGCACAGTCGGACACAGGCCTTTCCTTACTTGTTTTCAATACAACTTTGACTTACAAAATATCAAGCCACATACCCCATCTGTGGGTTAGCTCTTCAACTGGCTACGCCCCTGCTATTGCAAAAGTGTGCATATCTATATTTTGTCGTGCGCTCTTTAGTACCAAACTCCTCTGATTATTTTCATCTTTGCTTTTTTCCATTTTCTGCACTTTTTCCATGTTTTCTCAAAATATTTGCACTTCCGATAAACTTTCTATTTTTCACCAACATTTCTTCTCTAAGCAACAGTTGCAACAACATATCACACATTTTTACTGTGGCTTCGATTACTTTAGTAGCAGTCAGGTCTGCGGCATGACCCTAGCTAGCTGGGAAAGGCCCTCTACTGTAATTTCACTATTTCTTCCTGCAACCGCATGACCATCTTTCGCCTATCTGCAGTTTGTTTACTTGTCTGTTGAGCACGGCTATCGCAAGTTGTACACAAACGAATAATGTGCAAAAACCTAAATTTATTTCTATTAGCTACAACAAACCGACATTCTGCTGCAGATTTGTTGTTGCAATTACACTGCACTTGCAATTTGCGGTTGTATGCATTGGTTTGTGGTGTGAACAAATTTGTGTGTGTGTTGAATGAGTGCGAAACGAGAGTGTTTGGTGTGGGCTTTTTGTTTGTGTGTGTATGCGATTGAAGCGTGGAAATTGTGTAAACAAGAAAATATAAATTTCTCTAGACTATCAGTCGTTGCTGGTAGCCTTTTTGCAGTTGTCTCAGACCGGGAATGGTGATGCTACTTGATTACTATAATTTTTTCTACCATCAAGATTTTTTTTACAAAGGTAGTAAGGACTGGTATACTGCGTTTTTTTTCGTCAATATATAATAGAAACCTTAAGCTATGATAGAAGCTAGTTTAATTTGTCGTTTTGTTTGCTTTACGCTAAGTGGACAATTTTTTTTTGCAATTTTATTAGTTTGAAAAGATCGAGATGTTTATAGACTTACAGATGTTCCAATTGTCAGCACCAAAATAGAATTGATTGAGTTATGGTATGTGGCTTGATATGGATATGCGGTTGTAACCGAGAATCGGACATGCAACAAGTAGCTTTTTGAATCCCGCCACTGCAGAACTCGCCTGGGTTTCTGAACCTCCACATAAAAACAACTTCCAATGATGACAATCATGGTAAACGGATTCTTTCAAGCCACTGCCAATATCCCTAACACTTACCAACATTGCATGAATAGATACTAGGCAGAGTTCCCCGAACTATTTATTAATCGGGCCTTGCGACTTGTACTGTATTGAGCAGAAGCAAGACAAGCGAAGACGTGGTATTGGATTTACATTAAAATTCGGTTTTTTAATAGCTTGTTTATCAGCTCACATACGTGGATAAAAGCTTCTTCCATCTAAACCAAAAAGACTTAAGGAGCACTACCTTGACCACGCAGTTGTAAATTCTCATATCGGTAGCCCGCTTACCGAAAAGAACTTTCCATTAAGTATGGAATCGGTGGAAAATTTTCCCGACTACATTTCACGCCTACCAACAGCAGACAGTTGTATAAATATTTTATACATGATTCAGAGATTGCCAATTATGTGTTCCTTACTTTTCTAAGCACGATTTCATATTGTTATGCTTTGAATATCCATTATAATATACAAAAACTTAACTGAAATATTCTACTCGCCCTCGACTATCCCAGTATATTTTTGACTTTTTTTTATTACTATTAAACTCTTTGTGCCATCGGAGAGCAACTTATAATCAGTTTCGAGTTATCTCAATTTTCAAGTAAAATTTGGCGAACAAAAAAGCAAGCGACTTATAATCTCTTCGGATATAATGTCCCCATATGTGGACAAAAGTTTTCTTTGTGAAATAACTGTCAAAGGTTCTCAAACAATTGGGAACATATTCGCTCGCTTTTCTACATTTTGAGTTTCTCTTCTCTTTACTTCTTCTTTCGCGTTCATTTCATACGATATTTTCAAATGGACTGAAATATGCTAGATTGGATCATATTTTGTTACAAGTGAGTATATATTTTTTTTGTATACACATAAACACTTTTACTTTTTTTAATATATAAATATTCATTTTTAATAAAATAAGATTAAATTAGCTTTTTCTTTGAATTACATAAGAATATTTTTTTTTCATTTTGAAGTTAATTAAAAATTAAAAGTTTCGAAATACTATTTTTTAGTATTAAAAAAATAAATTTTTGTTTGAAATTAACGGTTTGGATACCAGTTACAAAAATAAGTCAAAAAAAATTAATTATTGAGCGTATTTTCGGTGCGGGATTGAAAAAAAAATTATTTCTGATTCTCATAACTTCTGTTAACTTGCATATGGTCTAAAAATTGTTCATAAATAGTTGCTGCATTTAATTTTAGTCGCTACAAAAATCGCTTCCACTTATATTTTATTTACATTATGGTCAGGAATAAAACGTGTCCAATAAATTAAATGGGTTTTTCCGCTGTTCGACGAGCACTCCGCTTAGAACACAATCAACTTCTATCCTCAACATATTTGCTGTCAATTAGAAGTGCCAATAATATTTATGGTCACAAATTGCAATTAAAATGCCATAATGCTGCTGACTTTAAACAGTTTTTCCTCTGCTGAAGTAGCTTATTCTGCCTGCATTTGTATGCGACTATGCTATGTTACGTCTGTAATTATGTAAGTCGTCGCTGAGTAAGAAAAACTTTATTTTACCACACTATGCTGAAGCTCAAAACGTTTTTGAAGATTTAATGTTAAAAAGAACTTTATTATAAATGCGTTTTATTTTTTCTGTAATAAAATACGACTTTTATATTTGCTCGCTTTTGAGCCACTTAACTAAAGTACTTTTATCAACGCAGGAAAAGCTTCCTCTGTGACGATTTTTAATAAACACTTATGTACGTATATAGCGATTGTCAACTCATTATGCTATAGTACAAAAACAAATAAATTTCAGCGAGTGTAATCATAGATAAAAATGCTTCGTAAACATTGCAAAATTGCAGCTGCAAACAAATTTCAGTAAGTAAATGTTGTTTGGTTGAACGCTGAAGCCTTTGGAGTTGCTTGTTTATTGCATAACGCTATGCCTCGTGTGCATTCGAGTTTTTGTTGCTTAAAAGACTCATAACAAAATCCCTGTTTTATTTACACGCATATGAGTTTGTGCTTCATATTTGTATGGAATCCTAAATAGTGGCGGATAAAATGAGTAACGCCATGTAGGTAGAATTCTCTACATTTTGCAAACTTATTTACCGACTTTTGGCAAACTGTTTTATCATCCCTTAATAGTTACTTAATAATAAACGAAATTTCAAAAAAAGAGTTGTATGCATGTACGCTCGTTTCTCGTCTTTGTTCACAAATATATGTTTGTCTGACATTTGAAGAGCAGTGCTGCCAACTAGTTCAATTGTTTAAAGGCAATTACTGGTGATAATTTTTTAATTGCAAAGGTAGTAGATATATTTGCGGTTAAAAAAACGTCTAATATTTATCTATACTTCTTCTAGCATTTAGGGTTTATTCTACCTTAGCATTTCAAGTGTGACAACAATCCGCATTAAAAATTTTAGATTAAGTAAAACTCAATACACTTATTGCATTCTTGTAGGATTAGTGTGGGTATTAAGATTTGATACGTTGAAGCATACAGCAGTAAGTAGGTTGTAACTTTCTATTCGCGCTAGATCAAAAATAATTTCATGGAATGAAAATATGTGCAGCAAATTGATGCCTGGATTGCTATGTTCACATCCTCTTTTTCTTAACTTCCAATCACGAAAAACGTATGCTCGATATCTCTAGCTAGTCACTTAGGAACATAGAATTTGACAACGTTAACCGAAAAAGTAAAAACAATTCATTAGCAAGAAATAGATAAGTTTAACTCAGAAATATATAGGAAACTAATTACCACATCCACGGTTGATGGCATAGGTAGAGTTCAAAAATGTCTCTTATACAAGACAAATATAACATAAAACTATAAATTATAGCTCTAAACAATTTAATACATACACCTCCAAAGGAATCTGAAGGACGCATGGAACAGACAAAATTGGAAGTGTGGAGAAAAATCAAATAACTGGATGGCAATGACATAAAATGTAAAAACGATATAAACTTTAGGAAAACCTTTAAAACATACAACAATAATATCGAGCTATTCAGGACGTAAACAAATAAAAAAAAAACTAAGTTAGATTACCTGTTTTGACATACACAGGATAAAAAAGCTATCCTGCTAAAGTCAGTGCTGCTAAAAGACATAAATTACGTACCATATTAGAGACTTCAAGAAAACGTCACCACAACCCATACTAATAACAGAGTCTAGATTGTTAAATATTGGAAACTAACAACAACAAACACATAACTATAAAGGAACAAGGACTAAAATATTGCAACAAAAACCAAAAAAGTACCCCTCAAAAAACGGAAACACGCCGTTCCATCATCCGGGATTGGATCACCTTATCCATCTTGGAGTACTCAATTTCTTTGACTTTGGGTACTCCATAGAATACCCACGTGTGAATACTGTCAAAATGCTGCCAAGAACTACTCCATGGAGTATTTAACACCAAATCGAGAGAGGGAGAGGGTCTTCAAAAGTCCACCTAATCCTCTGTCGCTTCGGTGAAGGATACTCCATGGAGTAATCTTTTGCAAGCATTCTGAAACTATTCTCACTTAGGTGCTCAAAGTAAAGGGTACTCCGAGATGGATTAAGTAATCCAATCACCGGACATCGCCATGTAAATTTTTATATAAATAAGGATAAGTGTTGGAATACTCTGATACTCCATCGTTTTTTTAGGGTAATAGGCCTGTTTTTTTTTCAAGCATATACATCTGCATTTTCGATTAAAAAATAGGTCGTCGGCAATTCCATAAAACTATTTTTCAACACTACTCTTCAAATGTTACACAAATAAGTATTTGTTTTCAAAGTAGAGTACCGCGCATACATTTAAAACCATTTCGTTTGATTATTAAAAGATGGTAAAACAGATTGCTCAAAGTCGATAAAATAGTTTGCAGTCGGTGTTGTGGCGCTAGGTGCTTGTACCGGAGCATACCGGACTCATATCTGGCAAAGGACTCTCAACGTCAGTGTAATCCTGTTTCGTTCATCACGTCCAATTCCATAAATGGATAATAAAGCAGGGCATAGCACTGTTATACAAGGTGGCGCAAAAGTAATCCTCCTATCAGAAAATGCTATAAATTTTGCGATTGGCCCCTAAAGTCAGTTCTGTTTTGACATTTGTGTAGTAAACGCATGCGAAATGCACGTTGATAAACAATGTTACGCTACACTGCTCCAGAACGCGGAATATTGCTGACTATTTATTTGACCAATAATCGGTCGGGGCCAAACGGTTACTGTGAATGGTGAGCGCTACAGAGCAATGATCAACGAGTTCTTTTTGCCGCAACTTGATGAATTGGGATTGGAAAACATGTGGTTCCAACAAGACGGTGCAACAGCACACACTGCACGTGCCACAACCGATATGCTGAACATCGGAAGCTTACTTTTGCGCCACCTTGTATAAATAAAAATAATAAAAATAATACAGTTAAACCGATAAAAACTTATTCTATCATCTCATTCCCACAGTTTTTGAAATGATGAGGAAAAAAAAACTAGCTGAAAAATCTTCTAGCGAGGTATAGTGAAAATGTTTTCCAGATTGATACTTTAAAATTTAATAAGATTTTGTATTGTTTTGAAGAGTTTCAAATCAAATATCTTTGTCGAATCTCTAACAGACCGCGACTACATTTCTTATAGCCTTGTAGGCATAGTGATTTACAGAATGACCCTGAGAGCCGTCATGTTCCGTATTATCAACTGTTTACTTTTAAATATGATTAAGAATTACATAACTACTTTTTAGGTACTTTCACGAAAGGTAGACATTTTCAATATTCAATCACATAAATATAATGAATTCGTAGCAAACACTGTGGTTTTTTTTCTTGTGAAACCGAAACACTTTGTTGCGGTTATCGCACGTTAAGTAGAAATTTCTCTGAAAACAAGCAAGATTATGGAATGTTGCTTGTGAACCATGTAAAAGTAATTATTTCTTGTCTTAAACACTCCAAAAGCTATTTACCACATATTTGAATAGCTTAAAAGCACTTAAAATTTCCTATTTTACGCATTCCTCACTTACCTGTGTGTATGTATTACGGATGTACATTGTTTGGATTTTAGCTATCGCGGAATTTTTGGATATTATTTTACAGTGGCGGGATTAGGCATCCCTAGCATGTAGATATAAAAGAGTGTAACGAAACATGTAACATAGTCTAGGTTCGGGTGCAACCAGTATATTATATGCGCACCTTTATTTAGCACCAAAGTTGGAGTTATTCTTTCCTAGCCATAAGCCATGAATCTACAAGCTGTGATAGCTACTTTGATTGAGTTCAGCTTTGGTTCAGAGACTTCTAAAGCTTTATACCTAAAATGAAGTTTCGTAAATCTTCTCCGAATTCGGTGCAGAAACATAAACTTTTAGACTTTTTACTTGCAATTCACTAAATTCATTATGAGAAATATGGGTGTGGTTACTAACTGATTGAACTATTTTTTTTGGTAATTAAACGGATATAAGTACTGAAATATGGACGGTATCTTGCCTACAGAAAATTTATTTTAACAAAGTTTAAATTTGATCCAACTTGGCGGTTTTTTCCCCAAATGTAATGAAGCCCTTATTAGACACTATTATCAAAAATGGGTGTGGTTGTCAGCCGATTTTGCATAAGTATTACTCACTATCTTTTACCGTGGGTTTCACCCCACATTTCTATCTATATAAATAAAATTCAAATTATGTGTGTATGAATCTATAGACCGAATTGAAAAATTCCAGTTTTATGGGAGGTGCCACGCCCCTTTTTTAGTTATCACCAGTTTTCATGCAGGTGTTAGGGATTGACCTCATATAACCCCTTACCAAATTTCAATTGTCTAGCCCAAATACTTCCCGAGATGTGGACTACGAAAAATTCCTGTTGCATTAGAGGTGCCGCGCCCCCTTTTTCATTATCCCCGTTTTTTGAAGGTAGTAGGAATTAATCTTATACAAGCTCTTACCAACTTTTAGTGGTCTAACGTAAAAACTTTCAGAGATACGGACTATAAAAAATTCCATTTGTATGGGAGGTGCCACGCCCCCTATATATATAAAAATCTCTGGAAGATATCCAGTGCGTGTTGCAAATTTTGTTACGATCGGTTCATACGTTTAGGACACAAGTCGGTCTATAGATACATTTATACATAATTTGAATTATATATACGAGTATATAGATTATTAGTGATATATTACTGATAGGTCAACTTCTTTATTACTAGAATATGATTGTTCTAAAGAGAGGCGTTGCCACTCCTATTTTGGATTTAACATTTTTTTTCCATTTTTTCTTACCACAAAAAAAAATTTACGAAAAAACGTTTTCCATTAAAAAATCTCTTATATGAAAGCGGAAGTGGTGTTTAACTGATTTTGGAAATGTTTTTTTTACAAATTACAAGGTTAATCCGCGTGCCAAATTTAATTAACCTAGCCCGTTTTTGACAGATAAATTTGACCTTTGTCCTGAATTATCGTTTTTTTTTGTTTTCCAAAAATTTGATACATAAAAATTGTGCTACGCTGTCATCCAATTTCTCTCAGTTTCAATGAGTATAACAACAAAAAATTTAAGCAAGAAAAATATTTATTTTTTTAAGTATTTACTTTCAATTAATAATTACAAGAAAAATTTAATATGAATACTCTGTTATTAAAGTAGTTCCTGTATTATTATTTTAACAGTATATGTTGGCACTGCATATCCATATATTATTTGGAAAAACGACAATACTAGGAAACAAATGCTTACTTTCTCAGATATTCCCTCATTTCCAGCTTACTGTATTTCGATTACCGTCATTAAATACTAAAATGCTTTAAGGCAGATTTTGATAAATAACACATGAGTGAAATACACACGTTCTCATACAATGAACATACCCTGTAGAAAATGTGCTATTTCAGAAGTAATGCTATTTCAGCGCATTCGAAACCACTAGCCCGACACGGATATTTTTCGCATGAAATCAATTACCGATTCCGACATACATACCGATGGAAAATGAACCTTTCTTTGAACGCTTTGCATTTAAGTTCTAACACGACTTTTGTCTATGTTTTGTTTGTTATTCTAAGGCTTCTCTTCATACGACCTCAATATTTGTTTCCTTTCCGAGTTCTGGACCCTTATGTGGATCATCATAAAATGAAATAAAATAAAATAAAATAAAATAAAATAAAATAAAATAAAATAAAATAAAATAAAATAAAATAAAATAAAATAAAATAAAATAAAATAAAATAGAATAAAATCAAACAAAATAAAATAAAATAAAATAAACTAAAATAAAATAAAATAAAATAAAATAAGATAAAAAAATAAAATAAAATAGAATAGAATACAAAAAAAGAAAATAAAAGAAATTAAAATTAAATTAAAAAAAAAAACCAAAAAAAAAAAATACATGAAATTAAATAAAAATAAAATGGAATGGAGTGAAGTGAAATAAATTAAAATAAAATAAAATAAAATAAAATAAAATAAAATAAAATAAAAGAACCTAAAATAAAATAAAATAAAATAAAATAAAATAAAATAAACTAAAATAAAATAAAATAAAATAAAATAAAATAAAATAAAATAAAACAAAATAACATAAAATAAAATAAAATAAAATAAAATAAAATAAAATAAAATAAAATAAAATAAAATAAAATAAAATAAAATAAAATAATTTTGTTGTTGGTTTTACGGTCTGTTCATTTTACATATTTTTGTAAGTAAAGGGTGTTTTTTTAGGGGTATAGAACTTTGAATTGAAATAAAACACAAGAAAATCGTTTTAAGGTCCATCAATTTGGCTTTATTGGAAGGATAATTTTATGCCATTAATGTTTAAATATGATTTCGGGCATGTGGCCGCCGCGGCTGGCTCGAATAAAGCCAATTCTACAGGTCCAATTTTCAACCACTTTTTCGAGCATATGGGGCCGTATGTCGGCAATAACGCCACGAATGTTGGCTTCCAATTCCCCTAACGTTTCTGGTTTGTTGGTGTAGACGAGCGACTTCACATATCCCCAAAGAAAATAATCCAATGGTGTCAAATCACACGACCTTGGTGGCCAATTGACAGGTCCATTCCGCGAAATTATGCGCTCATCGAATGTTTCCTTCAATAAATCGATTGTGACGTGCGCTGTGTGGCATGTAGCGCCGTCTTGTTGGAACCACAACTCATCCACATTCATGCCATCCAATTCGGGAACAAAATAGTCGGTTATCATGGCTCTATACCGGTCTCCATTAACGGTAGCTGCCTCTCCAGCATTATTGCGGAAGAAGTATGGCCCAATGACTCCACCAGCCCATAGAGCACACCAAACAGTCAGTTTTTGTGGATGTAATGGCGTTTCAAGGGTCTCATGTGGATTCTCTTCACTCCAAATGCGGCAATTTTGCTTGTTGACGTAGCCATTCAACCAAAAATGAGCCTCATCACTGAACAAAATTTTGCGATGAAAATCAGCATCGAAATCAATCTCATTTTCGGCCCATACACCAAAATCACGACGCATTGCATGGTCTCACGGCTTTAATTCTTGCACAAGCTGGATCTTGTAAGGTCGCAAGCCAAGATCTTTGCGCAAAATCTTCCATAAAGTTGATGGACAAAGCTCCAATTGCTGTGCACGGTGGCGAATCGATTCATTCGGGTCCTCTTCAACACTTTGCTCTACAGCGGCAATTGTTTCTTCGGTGCGCACTGTTCGACGTCTCTGCGGATGCGTATTATCACATAGAGTAAACGTAGTGCGAAAACGATCCATGGTTAACCAAATTAATTGCTCTGATGGACGATTATGTCGACCATAAAATGGACGGAGCTCACGGTAAACTTCGCGAACTGAACCATTATTTTCGAAATAAATTTGCACGATTTGCAAGCGTTGTTCTTTTGTCAACCTGTTTATGATGAAATGGCAAACCAAACTGAACATAAATGACATTAGAGTTGCCAGATCTCTATTCGAAAAACAAACCTGTAAAAAAAACACCCTGTATAACGAGCTCAAGACCAGTTGATAATAATTCTTAGTTAATTATTATTTTTGATTAGAGGAAAAATTGAAAGCAACAAACATATACAGGCTATAGTTATAGTACTATTTCGAAAACAGCCACGATTTCTCGTCAGACTAATTCGTATAGTTTTGCTATTTCAGAGGATCTTGTGGAGAATCGAACCCACTCACTCTGATTGCCAGCGCAGCTGCCTAACCCATAGGCTATGCTGCGTGTAGTTTTGCACAAGATCCTCTGAAATAGCAAAACTATACGAATTAGTCTGACGAGAAATCGTGGCTGTTTTCGAAATAGTACTATAACTATAGCCTGTATATGTTTGTTGCTTTCAATTTTTCCTCTAATCAAAAATAATAATTAACTAAGAATTATTATCAACTGGTCTTGAGCTCGTTATACTTACAAAAATATGTAAAATAAAATAAAGTAAAATAAAACAAAATAAAATAAAATAAAATAAAATAAAATAAAATATAATACAATAAAATAAAATCAAATAAAGTAGAATAAAATAAAACAAAATAAAATAAAATAAAATAAAATAAAATAAAACAAAATAAAATAAGATAAAACAAAATAAAATAAAATAAAATAAAATAAAATAAAATAAAATAAAATAAAATAAAATAAAGTAAAATAAAATAAAATAAAATAAAATAAATTTAAAAAAAGTAAAATAAAATAAAATCAAATAAAGTAGAATAAAATAAAATAAAATAGAATAAAATAAAATAAAATACAATGAGACAAAATAAAATAAAATAAAAGGTAAAGGCCAGGTAGGAACGGTTAGGTAATAAAAGAAAAATAATGGAAGCAGTACCAAAGAAAAGTACAGAAATGAAGGTGAATGGAAAGATCAGCAAGAAAAGGAAAGAACTAAATATAATGCAATTAATTAAACTAATAATATTGAATGTAGAGAAAAGACAATAGCAAAGAAAACGGAAAATATATATTTTCTTTAAAATATTTTCCAGCAGAGAAAGGAAGTGAAAGAAGGTGAAAGAAAGGAACATCAAAAAATTAAAATAAAGTAAAGTTTTGTGGTTGAACTCCAACAGGATTTTCATGTTTACACATCGATCTTCACGAGTACTTGATGTCCATGCCTCTTTAAGTTGTTCTGTAACCAAATGTAATAATTCAAATTATCACTCAAACTCTCCTAGGGTCATTTTGTGACCCAAAGTAACTTTAAATTCAAATTTTTTCTATATCGTTATTTCAATGTTTTTTTCCTATAAGCCCAGTGCAAAAATTTCAAAAGTAATTTGAAAATTGTCATACATTTTTTAAAAGTCATATTCATTTAGCAGAAAAGGACACTATACACATTAGTTACCCTTCGGGTCATTTTGTGACCCATATGAAAAATTTCTTTGGGTTACCCTGTGAACCGTTTCAGTTTGTTGTGTTTTGGTCAGCTGTTGAAAATCAAACTTTTGTTGTCACAAGGCAGTTATTATTTTGTAAAAAAATTCAACGGGTGCATAATTGCGGAAATTCGGAAAATAAAATTTTAAGATAGGAATAAATGGCGTATGAAATATGGAATTTGAGGTCAGCAGGTGCAAAGGTAAGTTTTAGGTTTTATGCCGAGTTTGCATAAGTGATGAAGAAATTCGTGCTATTCTGAATTCATCTGAATCCAGCAATGACTTATTTAGCGGCGACAACGCCGTTGATATCGATATGGATTATATACCAGAAGTGGAAAGCGATCATGATGATTATAAGGGGATTGAGCGTATTGACGAAGATGAAGACTTTGAAAACGATATTAAAATTTCTGGAAATCAGACTAACTTTCAAAGCAAAAGCAAAGAAATTGTATAGCACACTACCCCTTCGCCATATTTTTAGAGGAACTAGGCGGCGAACTAGTACGTCCTTGGATAGCCAATCGAAGTCGTCTTCCACACGCGCCATCATCTGCTTCTATTGTACACAACGTGAGAAGCCCTGAAGGAGCTAACGAGCTTGCACCATCGTTGTGTAAGAAAAAGAGATCAGATCGAAAACATTGTAGCATCTGCGCTCCTGCGATCGACCGAAAAACTTTCAACCACTACGTAGTATGTGAAATTCCAGTTTGTTCACAACACAGTCAAACTTAACAGAAAGGCCGACAGCATATACCATAAAATTTCTTCAACTTTAAGATTTAATTTTAAATTTACAATTTCAACAAACTAGGGTCATTTTGTGACCAGAAGGTTATTAAGTGTGACTTTTTTTTAGGAGAGTTTTATAAAAAAATGTAAGTTTTGACAACTCTTGAGATATATTATGTTAAGATGTTTATTGAAATCACACACTATTAAGGCCAAAGAAAATACTTTAGGAAATCTACTTTAAATTACTGGCAAGGATGAGCAGTTTCGAATTTAATGTAAAGTTCAAAATTTTCCAAAATTGAATCTCAGTATAATTGGTGAAGATAGAGCTTCCAAAGAAATAGTTGCTACCTAGCACTGTTTTTGTTTGTTATAAACCAGGCTATCTGTTGATTTTCCTTTAGGGTGTGTATATTATATGACTATGCATGTGTACAGTTTCGATAAATGAATATAAATGTAGTAAGCAAAACTTAGATTCGCTGGCATCTGGTCAAAATATACTTAGTTATGTGGTTTGTAAACACGCCATTTTTTGCTTCACCTATGGAGCTATAGAATTATGCATCATCATATGAACATTAATTTGTGTTGGTAAACTGGAGGCAAGCCTTCAGCACAACCCCTTTTCAGTACAAAGAGTAGGAATAAATACTTTCTTCATTAAAGATGTGTTACACATTTTATGCTAGACTTCTATTATCATTTGAGTATGTATCTACCTCGATTATAATCTACTATGAGCGACAGAGTATAAAAGAGTATCAGACATATAATCGAACACTTCAACATTTCATGGCATCTTTAAACATAAATTTGATACAAAAGATAATATTTAGGCACTATGTAGAAGTGTATAAAGGAAAGAATTAGAATAACAGAATAATAAAAAAACAACCAAAGCTTAGATATATCGCGTTTACTTTCTCACAATAATGTTTGCTGAGTAGGCAGAGCAATGCTAGGAAGAGAATAATTTACGAGCGCAACAAATTGGTTTGCAAAGTTGTGGAGTCTGCATGCCTAGTTATTTATGCGTCCTTCCTATGAGCTTTTTTGGCGCATGAACTTAAATATTGGTTGTTGTTTATATTGCAGGATATAAGTCACATTTAAATGGTGGCAAAATATTTATAGAGTTTTGTATTGAAATTAATTAATCGACATTGTATACATATATAACGAAGCTAGGCGAAAGAGAAATATTTGTGAAATTGATCAAAGCACGGAAAATAAGAGCAAGAGTTTTGAAATATTACAAAAAAACAGTGTTTACCGATGCAGCAGAAAAATGTGTACTTTAGTTCAAGCGGAGCTATTATTTTCATTAGTAATTAGTAATCAATTAGTTAGACGGCTCTTTTAATTTGTAATGATAATATTAATTGATTTTTAAGAAAACCTATTATTAATTGATTACGATTAGAAAAAATGAAATAATAATAATAATCATCAAAAAAAATCAACAATAATAAAAAAAAGTGGCTTCGACTACTTTTGATTATTTTAGTATATTTTTGGTTTTTTTCAGTATTGTTGGTGTGTTGCGCTTCTACAACAATACTGAAAAAAATTAAAAATAATCAACAAAAAAAAAAAAATAAAAAAATAATAAAAAAATAATCAAAAGTAATCTAACAACTTTTATTTATTATTTTTGATCTTTTTTTAATAATCGTAAAAAGTTATGATTTTTTTTTGATTATTTTTTAATTAATTGGAAAATAATCATTGAGAATTGAAAGTAATTGCTAATCAGTCATTAAATGGATTCTCAAGAAAGTAATTAATCAAACCAGTAATCATTACGATTAGTAATCATTATTTAACAGGCCTGAGTTCAAGATAGGCTTCCGCCCTGGCATCGTTGAAGACAACTTTCGTAGAAATGCGCGTACAAACATGCATATAGAAAGATAGAAAAATTAAGGAATTGTACGGGTGTAGAAATACTATTTTAGCCAGCTTTTATTGCCACCACTGTGCACATTTTCGTGTGATACAATACTTTAAGCTGCATATCTAGCAATACATCGGTGAAAATAACTTTAAATTCTCTATAGCGGTTTGTAAGTGATGCACAAATAAACATAAAGACTAACAGACAAGCATTTTAAATACTGTTATTTTTGGCTTCTTTATTTTTGGCACTGTGATTAGACCAACGCTTTGTGAAAATAGGCAATATTATACCACATGAATGTTGCAAACGAAAGCTTTAATTCATTATCTTTAAGTTGGACTGAAGTTGGTCAAAAACGGCGATAAAAAGAAGAAAGCGCTATCGAAAGAAAGAAAGAGTTAGTAAAACATACGAGTTAGTAAAACATACATCGTATAAATGCAGCAACAGAGTGATACAGATACGAAAGTGAGCCGTACAACAAGATAAAAGAAAAATACCGTGTTGTAGGTAAAGAGAGTAAGAGCGCTGCAGGGAGGCTCTTTTAGTAGAAAAACGCAATATGACTTACAAGTATCTAAAATATCTGTTCTCTCAGAAAACTGTTTGTATGCTGCAGGGAAGCCCTTAATTCTTTTGACATACTTCAACTTCTGAACTATTCAAAATTGCCACATAAGAACTAGTTTGAATGTAACAAGATTTTCTCTAGTTTAATCTGGAAGTAAAGTGACCGCCACAAGGCTTTGTAAATTGTAATTGATAAAAAATTAATGTTCTTAAAAGAAAAGCATTCATTTTATACCTAGTAGTGCTACGCACACAAGGTATGTTAACTTTAATCGCCTAACGGTAGGATGTAACGGCATAAACGGATCGAGATAAATACTGACTTATGTATATCAAAATTTTTAGTCTGTTTACAAGATAACTTGAGTAAATTTGGAGATATCTTAGTGAAATTTGGTAAGCAAGTTCCTTGGCACTCATCTCCGAGCGCTATTTAAAATGGACGAAATCGGATGATAGCCACTCTCACTTTTAATATATGGAATATTTTCGAAAATACGAAAAACGTGATTATTCAGTACATAATACACTTATAAGGATACAATTTGAGGTGTTTAAGTCAAAATTAGAAATAATATAAATCATAAATCAAAAACCGTTCAAGCTATCATAACGATATTTAGCACACATATTTATATTAATAAAAGGAATGTTCCGGAAAAATCGGCTAAGGTCCGCACCCTGCGGGTTAGGGGCTTACAATATGCCCGAGGTAGGCATACCGGTCGTAAGAGGCGACTAATATGCACAAAGGTAATGACGTGCAACTCGATGGTTGATCTACGGATATGATGCCTCTCACCTCTCATTACCCATTTTATCCTTCCTTACGGAAGGAGGGGTGACATGACCTAGAAGGTTTCATAAATCGCTACCACGACAGTCGGGCAGTACCGCAAGGGAGTACCGGAGCGTACCGGGCTCAAACCTGGCCAAGGACTATTAATTCGGCAACACTCCCCAAAACCTTTGGGGAGTGTTTTTGTCGTTACCACAACAACAACAAGGTCCACACACACTTTTATACGAAAGATTTTGAAAAGGATCATTGCTATATTTAGTAGGCAATAACTTTGCGTAAAAAAGCTTTGTATCATTTATATTTCACTTTCAAAGTGTTCGTGAACAAAGAAAGTAGAAAAATATAAATTTTTGAAACTGGGCTTTGCCCCGCCCCTTGTATAGTGGATTATTTCACAAAAGTTTTATGCCATAACTCCGGCAACAATTGATTTATCGAAATGATATTTGGTGCAAATGTTAAGTATATAAAGGCAAATGTTTGCTTTAAAAATGGGCGAAATCTGTCAACGGCCACGCCCAGTTTTTCAACTTAGTTCTAAAAAGTTTGTTTGAAAATGTAAAACGCGATATTTCTATAACCATGCAAGCTATATTAATAGGATCTTGCACACGGAATACGCGTTTTAAGTAAAATTCGACCGCGAACAAAAGTTTGTGAATTTTAGGGAAGTAGGCGTGGCACCGCCCACTTTTCAACATAAAAATGCAGCTATTTTTAGAGACAATTTCTGAGAGTTTCAATTTGATATTTCAATCAAAATTGGTAGGCTGCTTCTCAATGGTATGCCGTATACTTCTGCCAAAAATTAAGCAAATCGAATAACACTCAAGTAAAATATCCGGGCAAGTTGTTAATACCCCACTGCAATAGGGAAGTTATATACCTTTTTTATTTTCATACCTTTAATGAACATGAAATGTTTGTAAGTATGAGAAGAAGAAGAGATCGGCCCATCAATAAGTAGACTGAAATAATAAGGACGATGAGCAAAGTCGATTTAGCAATGTCCGTCTCGCAAAATTTGAACGCAAAATTTTTCAACCATAAAATGTGCATGTATTGGTATTTTGAAAAAATTTGGTTAGCAGTTGTATTTAGGGAAGCTATTTATATATAAATAAACTAATGGCGGCCGCAGTGGTGTGGCGGTAGTGTTGACGGCCTACCACACCGAAGGTCCAAGCTTCGAGACCTGGAACAGGAACATCAAAAGTGGTTTGAAAAAGTTTTTCAAAACGGGGCGACTTCGGCAGTGGTTTGGCAAACTCTTCGAGTGTCTTTCTGCCGTTCGAAGTCGGCAAAAATCTGTAGGTCACACCAATTTGTAGGAAAAATTCAAAACGGCACACAACAAATTGGAACGAAAGCTCGGGGCAAAAATCTCTTAAGAGGCTTATGATGATATACCTGTTGTATATCGCGCCATACATTTATATTTTTTTCAAATTAATTTTCGCCTCAAAACTCATAACAGAAGTGTTTTTATTAAAATGAATCAGCTGGCTTTATAATACGAACTGAAAAGTTTAAAATAGACCTGTGTAAATTGGTATGCCATAAAAGATCACTACAAGGTATATAATGTGCGGTTCCACCCGAACTTAGATTTCCTTACTTGTTATATTTTACAATTGATACCTTTAATGATAGGCAATTAAAGCGAAATTTCTTAAATTTTGATGTTCGAACAAATGAAAGAAAGTGAAAATTTGCTCTTAAATGCGTTTACGGAATTTGGTTGAAATTGAGTTCAAACGTAAAAACAGAGTCGGTAAACTCGTTTGTCAGCTCTCGTCTAGTGAACGCCGTTATTCAAGCACAAACTTCACCTATTGCCGAAGAGGACCTCGAACTGCCTGGGAAGATAAGGGTCCTACTGGCCCAACTTCCTTATGGATACTGTAAATGGTTATACTTTTACCTATCCAGATTGTACCCCGACATGCCAAATGTCTGCCCGAAATGCGGCGTGTCTCCCCATGATACTAACCATCTGGTCATCTGCACAACTGAGCCTACTCTTCTAACAGCAATATCACTATGGTCCAACCCTGTTAAAGCCGCAAGGTTTCTGGGACTCCCGTTAGAAGGGCTCGATGACAGTGTTAGGTGATGGGGTGATAATTGGGCTAACTATTGCTACAACAACAACAACAACATAAAAGAAGGACAGAGTACAATAAATAGAATTTTGAGTTGGTCAAAAGCTTTCAAAAAATTTAGTCTGAACATACTACTTTTTCATGTTATTATTTTTGAAGTAGTTCAGGCCTATCGAGCTACATGGAGAAATCGTAATCGAATCACTGGATATGGTCTTGTTAGGAAACAGGGACGTAGTACCAATAAACTAGATATAAACTGAATAATAATTCACTCGTTTGAGGCTATAGATTAAAGCTATAGATAAGAAACTTAAGGTGGACAATTTCAACCGCCACATAAAACCTACTGATGATGAACTAGTACTCGTAGTAATGCCGAATGTAGTAGGAGCACACCAGTTCACAACTTTTCCTACAGCGTATATTTTTAATAACATACAATTAATTTAGAGTTCAGAACAACATATTTTTTGATATAATTGAATAAAATATATTAAATATATTGTTTTGAATAGCAAATTATGCTCTGAATTCCCTTTATTCTTATTTTTTCATGAATATGTGTAACCCTAATTTAACGACGAAGTAATAATCGAATATTAGTTTAGTTGCAGTCACATTTATTCATTGTAATGCTAAAGCTTCTGCTTTATTAAGTTCAATTTTAATATACTCGTATATGTACATAGTTTAGAGCTGTAAAAATATCGACGTTAATATCGAAATAACGAGTATTTGGGTTTATTTTGAATATATCGTTTGTAACGTTTATTATAAAGTGTTTTCCAACGTACTAATCAATTGGGCAGTATTAATTTATTGAATCGTTTTCGTAGCTAAGCTACCAGGAAAATATTGATATGATAGTTTTAGTTAAATTAATATTAAAAAATGTTTAAATAAAATCATAAAAATGTATGCTATGTAATAATTCATTTCGTTTTATATTCATATTGTACGAACACAGTTTTGGGTCTTCGAAGTTGGCCGATTTATTGAAAAACAGAATATTTTATATTTTAAGTTAGATGTCAAGGTATGCAATAGTTGCACTCAATTCTATTAAGCAATTTTTGGGGTGCGTATCAAACAAAAGTTATTGAGCTGTCAATTTTATACCTAGTAGTGCTACGCACACAAGGTATATTAACTTCAGTCGCCTAACGGCAGTACGTAACGGCATAAACGGATCGAGATAGATATTGACTTATGTATATCAAAATGTTCAGGACGAAAAGAGAAATTGATTAAGCCATGTCCGTCCGTCCGTCCGTTTATCCGCCTGTTAACACGATAACTTGACTAAAATTTTGAGATATCTTAATGAAGTTTGACGTGCAGGTTCCTTGGCACTCATCTCCGAACGCTATATAAAATGGGCGAAATCGGATGATAGCCACGCCCACTTTTTATAAATAGAATATTTTCGAAATCACAAAAAAGTTACTACTCAGTACATAATGCACCTATAAGGATAAAATTTGGTGGCTACATTGAGATAGAGGCATAAAATAAATTTTTTTATAAATTTTGAAAATGGGCTTGGCACCGCCCACTTTTGATTAAGTCAAATTTAGAAATAATATCTATATACGAGGTGTGTTCAAAAAGTATCGCGAATTTTGAATTTTCGCTGGTTACGTATATTCGAATTTCGAATTTTTTGTGGCGTTATGTTGGTACTCATGTCTCTCACTTATGCCGACAAGCTCGGCCATTTTGAATGTTCAGTTAATTGTTGACAGCTGCTTTGCTTGCACGTGCTCTGGATCGTCTTCGATTTTTACGCGAAATTCGTACCAAAATTGCTCAATTGTGACCAAAAACAGCATCGCATGAACATTGCTAATGAGATTTAAAACTCTGTCCGCGACGACCCAAATTTGCTCCAGAGGGTCATAACTGGTGACGAATCGTGGGTTTATGGTTATGACGTGGAAACCAAAGCTCAATCATCTCAATGGAAGCTGCCGCACGAACCAAGACCGAAAAAAGCGCGCCAAGTTCGGTCGAATGTGAAAGTTTTGCTGACAGTTTTCTTCGATTGCAGGGGCGTGGTGCATCATGAGTTCTTGCCACAGGAAAGAACGGTCAATAAGGAATATTACCTGCAAGTTATGCGCAATTTGCGCGAAGCAATCCGCCAGAAACGCCCGGATTTGTGGAAGAACAAAAATTGGCTTGTGTACCACGATAACGCCCCTGCTCACGCATCGTTGCTTGTGCGCGACTTTTTGGCCAAAAACAACACACTAATGATGCCGCAGCCACCGTATTCCCCAGATCCGGCCCCATGTGACTTTTTCTTGTTCCCTAAACTGAAGAGGCCCATGAAAGGACGACGTTACGCTTCTCTTGACGAGATAAAGACGGCATCGAAGGAGGAGCTGAACAAGATACAAAAAAATGATTTTTTGAAGTGCTTCGAAGATTGGAAAAACCGTTGGTACAAGTGTATAATATCTCATGGGGATTACTTTGAAGGGGACAAAATAGATATTTATGAATAAATAAAACTTTTTTGAAAAAACACAAAATTCGCGATACTTTTTGAACACACCTCGTATATAAAAATGAATGCAATTTTTCGTTGTGGTTTTATAACTCAAGAAGTGTTTTGAAATTTTAAGAACCGGATACCAGTGGACCAGGGTAACCCTATGATGTGTTTGTACAATATGGGTTTCAAATGGAAGCTGTTGATGATTGCTATAGTATAGATTATTTTTCATGCCCCTCCGTGACTAGGGTGTCGAGATATAGACCAAAACGTGGACCCGGATAACCCTAGGATGTGTTTGAACCACGTGAGTATCCATTGTAAGTTGTTGTTAAATGCTAATGAAAGGAGGGATTTTCTTTTCGATGGGTAACTAAGGACTCGAGATATGGTCTTTCATCATTTTGCCCAAGATGGCGGCGCATCTCCTTAAACGTTTCTGGACGTCACTCTGAAACTACTGCATAAAACATATCTCACTTTGCACCGTTGCATCCACCGAGGTCGAATAAACATTTAAGGATGCATTTTAAATGTATGGGTCACTAGGGTCTTGAGATATCCACCAAAACATGAGGCCGGTTAAACTTCAACAATATGGGTGTCAAATGAAAGCTTCTGACGAGAGCTTCAACACGATGCCAATTTTATTGCGATATCTGAACGCGAGATATAGCCGAAAAACCTGTTCAAAATCTATGACTAATCTATATATATAAAAAAAGGAGCCTTAAATGTGTGTTCGTTGGAGCATATTTTTTTTTCATAAGCGGATCCTTTTACATTTCATTTTAGCTAAAATCTTTTAGAAGAAGAACCTTCAATTTCAATCTATTTTTAACACAATTCATTGCTTTGATGACAAAAAGTCCTTAATTAGTTAAGAAATAAATAAGTAAATTTTTAATTTGAGTACCCATAATAACGTAGCCAAATGTAAAGATTATTCTTAAAAAAGTTGAATTCCAATCATTTCTTTATCACACGAGAACACTTTTTTGCAGAAGTTTAGACTTTGTTCTGTAATATGTATAGATTACATGAATAAATCTTTAAAAATATTTAGTCTTAATTAACTTTCTTGCTTTGTAAGTTATTTGTTTTGATTTTTCACGAACACAGGCTACCAAATTTTAACAAAAACACAAATTTTACGACTTCTTTTGTACTGCGAAATGACTTGCGAAGCAGTCACGGACAGGCTAGTTAATCATAAATCAAAAACCGTTCAAGACATTGAAACGAAATTCAGCACGCAGGTTTTCAGGTATGCAAGGAATGTTCCAGGAAAAAATGAGCGGGATCGGTAAAGGTCCACGCCCACTTTTATATGAAAGATTTTTAAGAGGATCGTAGATACAGGGTGGCTGATGAAAGCCGCTACCAAAAAAAAATTAAATAACTTTTTTTCTATTTAATGAATCTGGTTAACTTTTTTTTTATTTTGCAGATTGACTTTTACATTTAACAAAAATGGATAACTGGGACACTGAAGCAAGAATTTGGATTGTCCGCCACTATCACGCACTGGAGTCCGTAGTTTCGGTTCAAAGAGAGTATAGGCGCACGTTTGGCGGCAGATGGACCATAATAAGACTTGTAAACAATTTTGCCGAGCATGGGACAGTCAACAGAATACCTTACCATCGAAACCCTTCAGTTCGAACGGAGGAAACAATCGCTGCTGTAGCTGCTGCCATACAAAACAATCCACGTGTTTCGACAAGAATCTTATCTGCTCAAATGGGTGTAAGCAGACAGTCATTACAGTCAATTATGCACAAAGATTTGGACTTATTCCCATATAAAATTCAAATGGCCAACAAACTGAACGCTGCAGACTTGCCGATTCGTTTGGAATTTTGCCAGAAGATGCTTCAAATGGTGGAAGAGGATGGAAACATGTTGAACTGTCTTTTCATGTCTGACGAGGCCCATTTCGATTTAAACGGCAACATAAACAAACAAAATTGTCGAATATGGAGTGCTTCCAACCCACAGATACTCCATGAGACGGAATTGCATCCACTTCGTGTCACAGTGTGGTGTGCAGTTTCATCACGCTGCATTGTCGGGCCCTACTTCTTCGAAGAAAACGGTCACACCGTTACGGTTACTGGAGACCGTTACTTGAGCATGTTGAGAGAGTTTTTCTATCCAGAATTACGCCGAATGAGAATTTCTTTCAACTCTGTGTGGTTTCAGCAAGATGGTGCAGCTCCTCATATAGCCCAACCTGTTATGACAGAATTGCGACGAAAATTTCCCAATAAGCTGATATCCAGAAACTCCACATTCCGTTGGCCACCCAGGTCGCCTGACCTTACTGCACCTGACTTTTTCTTGTGGGGTTATTGCAAACAGGAAGTCTTCAAAGCAAACCCAACAAATTTGAGTGAACTAAGGCAATCCATTCGAGAAACAATTGCGGCTATTCCTGTCTCAACTCTCCAAGCAGTAATGAACAACTTTTTGGTAAGATGCCGCACATGCATCGACGAGCAGGGGGGGCATTTAAATTCCATTATTTTTAAAACTAATTACGCTATATTTAATAAAATTTAATGAGCTTTAACATGAATAAAAGAGAAATGAATTCCATACACTGAAAAAAAAATTATTTGAGTTTCTTAATGTAGCAAAATTCATCAGCCACCCTGTATATTAAATAGGCAATAACTTTGCGTTAAATAGCTTTACATCAATTCTATTTCAACCAGCCATAACTCCGCCAAAAATGGATGTGTCGAAACGAAATTTGGTGATAATGTTCTGTATATAAAGGTAACTGTTTGTTGTAAAAATGGGTGAAATCGGTTAATGTCCACGATCAGTTTTTGAACACAGTTCTGAAAATTTTTACTGTAAAATTCAAAAAGCTATATTTCTACACTAAGCAAGTTATATCAATGAGATTTTGCACACATAATAATGAGCTTTTTAAGAAAAACTCGGTCGCAGAAAAATGTTGTCAATTTTGAAGAAGTAGGCGTGGCGCCGCCCACCTTTCAACATAAAATTTCTGTTATTTTCAAAGGCAGTCGCTTATGATTCAATCTTGATATTTTAATGAAAATTTGTCAGCTGGTTCTCAGTGGTATGTATTATACTCCTGCCAAAAATTAGCCAAATCGGGAAACACACAAGAAAAATATTCGGGAACGTTTTTAATAGCCTACTGAAATAGCGAAGTTATATATCTTTTTGGATTTCCATACCTTTCATAAACATTAAATGTATGTAAGTATGAGAACAAGAAGAGAAAAGTTCATTAAAATGATCAGTACGATGAACGGAGTCGATTTAGCCATGCCCGTCTCTCCGTCCGTCTGTCTGTCTGTCCGTCTGTCTATTTGAACGCAAACTAATCTCTCAGTTTTACAAAAGAATGCTGACATTCGTTGTTTGCTGTCGCCTTTTTATAACATACTAGCAAACCCGGTATACGTTGTTTTGACATTTTGATACATAGAACACACCTATATATAAAATGCCATTAACTTGAACCACATAAACTCCTAACTATACCGAACTGCAGCTTTATATAACCTGGGGGCTTTTCCAAAAGCTATATACAGACTGTGTCGGGCCCAGCGAACTCCTGAACCTATCGTGAAAGTTCAAGAGCAAAACAAAACACAAAATGTGTGGGCATGGTACCGCCCACTTTTGAAAAATTATGTAGATATTGACTAAGTGACACATATATCCAAATTTTATTAATTTAGACCAAAAAAGTTCGGAGTTATGACGAATTGAAACTTTATATAGCCTGGGGGCGTGGCTCCGCCTACTTTTCCAAAACTATATATTGTCTATGCTGCACCCAGTGAACCCAAGTATGTATTGTGAAAATTTCATAAAGATGGGTTGAGTTCTTTGGCGCCTATAAAAGACACACCTTTTTTATATCTAGTTTTGTTACGCGCACAAGGTATATTACTTCATTCGGCATAAACGAATCGAGATATATATTTATTAATGTATATCAAAACGTTCAGGATGAAAAGTAAAACATCCGGGCAAGTAGTTAATACCGAAACTTAGACTTGCTTACTTGTTTTTGAATAGTTTTAATATAAATTACTTTGTTCTTTGGATACAAAACGTATTTCAATGAAATCTCAACTGCTTTCCAGACTGGTTTTTTATCGCTAGGTGACTGAGGCAATTGGTAACCAGTATTTTATATTATTTTTTGAAAATGATGAAGTGCGTTGCTGAAAAATTTGCTGAGGTATGGCGATATTCAAGCAAATTCTGAAATAGGGTGATCCTGTATCCAGTCATCGAGATTTTATTTTATTTTCAGCATCAAATATCTTAGATTTGAATATATTTTTTAAATATATATCACTAACCTAAATACCAAAATTAAATTTTTCGGTTTACTATCATTGAAATTCTAACTTAGCTGACCCTTAAGATTTCAACAAAAAGCAAAAAAAAAAAAGAAATATGCAAAAACAAAATGAAATACGTATTTGTGTGTATTTCACACAAATTCGTAAAAGGCTCTCAAGCAAAAAACTATGTCACATTGCTGGCACGTAAAAAGAATTCTAAGATAAATGAACGAAACGAAAGTCAGTGAAAGTCAATAGATATAAGAAAAACGAGGTGGCATATATACATACAAACAAATGCATGTATGAACGAAAGCATTTAGGGCAAAACTTCACTTTTCTTATTGTTTCTGCGAATATAAACATTTAAGCAAAAACTACGATTTAAAGAATGCTTTAACAATATGAGTCTCAGTTTTTTCTACTTTGTACTGATCAATTTTTTATCTCGGTTACATTTTATCGAATTTTTCTATCGAATATACGTTTAACATATTTAGAGCATATCACAAATTCCTATGGCAAAACATATAGCAACAGCTAAAGTTTATTTTTAGAACTTTCCAGGTGAGCATTTTGAAGTGAGAGAGTTTTGAAAAGAACTCATGTATTTTAGAAGTACTATCAACTTTTACGCTAACATAGCTTGAATTTTGGTTTAAGTAGTTGATTTTTTTTTTTAAAGATCAACAAAAGTACACAGCTTCACTTTAAAAAAAATAATTGGTTTTGAAATTTTTTAAAACGAATGAAACTTAAGCAGCTTTACCAATATTTTGCAGGTAGCTTATTATAAGAAAAGTTTCTACACTATCCGAAAAGATTATATTTGGAAACTAGTTCACTTTGGCTGTTACAACGAAACAAAAGATAATGGCCCATAATCATAGTTAAATCAAAATAGAGTTTTAAACTTAAACATAATTCTATAATTAACATACAGCCAAATCGTGTATCTCGAGCGATAGGCTACACGAACGATTCGTCTGCTGACGTTTTCGTCTCAGTTTGCGATCTGGTATCCTCATCGTTCGTTGTCGCTTTCGTTTTACGTTATTTACGTTGCTTTCGTCTCCATTGCGTTAAAAATTCTTGGAGTGATATTGCCGGATGAATTTTAAATGTATTTTCAAAGAATTTTTCCTACATTTCAAGTATTTTTGCTTTATTCAGAGGTTTTTATTTAAATTGGCAACATTGGAAATTGTTTACGTTTACTTGAAAACATTTTGTATTATGGTTATAGTTATTTTATTTGGTTATTTTAAAATATATTAAGGAAAATAAATTTGAAAACAAATGTATGCTGCTATTGCGCTATTGGCTGATGAAACTGAAGAAGTGGAAATGCGTATAGAGAGAAGAAGGTTGCGCGACCAGATGAATGTAATGGAACTGTCTGAAACTGGGTAACTGTTATGTTAATAATACCTGTATGCTGCTAAGAAGAATTCTTTTTTTAGATTTGTAGCAAATTTCCGAATAAATAAAGAAATATTCCAATATATCCTTGATGAAATAAAAGAGCATGTTGTTCTATCGCATAGAAGCACCCATCTTACGCCTCAACTTAAACTGGCAACTTTTTTAAGGTTTCTAGCCACAGGAAGTTATCAAAAATCTGTGGGAAACGAAAATATTTCCTCAATGGGACATTCAACTGTGGCCAGTGTTATTAAAGAATTCCTGAACATTTTTGACGAACACTTCTGCCATCAATGGGTAAATTTTAAACGATCTACATAATCCGTTCTTTTACACAGATATGCGATCACAAGATGGTTGTCACATACGTTGACGCTAGACATCCAGGGGCTAATCATGACTCATTTGTGTGGAACGTGAGCAGTGCCGAAGATGAGCTAAAAAATTACTATAACAATGGGAAAACAAATACCTGGCTGCTTGGTACATTATACAACATAATAATATGTTAAAGCTTTTGCTTAAAATAAACATTTTTGTAGGTGATTCTGGATAGGACTACATTATTCGCCCGAAATAGTGACTCAGATTGTAAATGTTTGCTTCGCTCTTCACAACGTGTGCATTTTTTTTCAAACATGAAATTCCTTTCGAAAGCTCTGATTCTGAAAATCTTGTTATATACGAAGAAGAAATTGAAAACAGCACTGTTTCAAGCGCGGCTTCCCTTATAAGAATGAGAATAGCAGAAAACTTGTTTTAAGGAACAAAATTTTATTTCAAAATATATATGTGTATGTTTATAGTTCAGGTACACTGTCAAATCCATTTATCTTAGAGCTAATAAAATTATTATATAAAAAATTCAACATACTTTGCTTTTTCAGTCTCAAATGTTAGCATAAAAAGGTACTTATACAAAATGCTCATGCGAAGCAATATTGTTGCGTATTCTTTGTCCTTATACCTAAAATTAATTTAAATTCTAAAAAAAAAATATCACTTCGGTACAAAAATTCAATTGATACTTATATGTAAAAAAAAGAATTTCCTAAAAAAATTAAAATATTAGCTGCTTCAGCTGTTAAAAAAAAAAATATATACAATAAAAAATAAAATAAAAACCCTATCTTTCAAAGCTTCGAAGGAAATTTTCAATTATTTGGGACTGCCGGTCAACTGCTGCAGTCAGTCTATTTGTGGCATCAACTTGAAGCATTGATGCCTCGGCTTGCTTTTTTGCAGCTTCTGCCTGAGCTACTGTAGCCTCTGCTTGCATTTTTGCCGATTCTGCAATCGTATCCTGAAATGTTCGCTTTCGTGTAATTGACCGCCTAGCAGTGGAGGCATTTACCGCTATTGGTTGGATAGCCTGTGTGGTTGGAGTGGTGTCCACTGGCGATATAACAGCATCTGGAACTTGCCTACGGTCTGGCGAATCTACCAGAATAAGCCGTGGCATTTCTGTAGACGAGCGTCTTGAGGAGGGGCTGGGTGCTGTCGATGGAATTCCGATTACTCTTCCACTCGGGACAGCGGACTTCGAAATAGATACAAGCCGGTCGATGGCTTGTTCCATTTCTGACAGCGGAGAGTGCCGGAAAGGACCAACGCCGGTAGCAGTAAGACTTCTTTGATTTTCTGCTATCTTTTTCTTTGTACGGCTTTTCAAGTCAGCCCATATCTTGAACGGAAAAGGAATTAAAATTAACACAGTCGTATAATATTATTTTTATGAGCTTTGTTATCTACATTCACATTCAACCGGGAAAAGCATTTCAATTGTTATCTGTAAGTACCGCTCCTAAAAAGACACGTCATAATATGCTTACTTACTTTTTTCCATTCGACAGCTGTTCTTGTGGGTGGACCGTGGGAGTTTACTTTTACTTTTATTTCCTCCCACCGCTCCTCTACTCGTCCGCTATCGGATCCAAACACCGGTACACTTCTGCCCAGGTCAGGATTTCTTTCCATCTCCTTTACAAGTACCTCGAACTGTGCTGTTGTTGTCTTTTTTAACGCTATAAACATAAATTTTCAATTCAAATTTTCAAAATAATTCATATTTTTTGTTTACTTACTTTTTTCCCAGAAACCTCCATCTTGACGATCACTAATAACCTTTCGTCTTTTTCAAACGATTATCGTCTCTCTTTCGTCTTGTATTCGCGTTAGAAAATGCCAACCAAGACGAAAACAACGTAACAATCAGCTGTTTTCGTGCTTGCCAGACGAAAGTTTATTTACATGATACAAACACACGAACGAATCGTCTGGTAGACGAAACGAACGTTCGCTTCGAGATAGGCGATTTGGCTGATAATTTCATGTCTGTCATAGTCAACTTAAAATACATTTTATGTCTAAGACGGAGTTTTAATTTTAAAATGACGAAAATGTCATTTTAACATCTTAAAATCACAGTTTGTGTCTACGCTTGTGCTTGTGACATCGCTTACTCAAAACTCAAGCTTGGCTTTTTTCGCTTGCTATGGTTTGTGAATTAAATAGTTGGCACAGGGTGACCTTGCAAAACATAAAAAATGTCTTCATACCACCAATTTAATTTACTTAACTTAACTTCTTTTTTAATAAAAGGACCCTGTTACTTTTCATTTTAGATAAAATCTTTTTTAATTTGACTATCGTTAACCAACATTTTAAATGTATTTTTAAGTTAAGTAAATATTTTAATTAAAACGCGTGTTAAGCACCGACTATGATTATGGCCCAATCTTTTTTAATAAGTTATGCTCTTTTGTTCTGACAGTATTTAATTAGGTTTAAAATATTTGCTCGTTGGTAGCAGTATTTAAGGAGATGCGACGACCGATCTCAGTGCACCAACTCAATATATTATTATTATTAACCGATCCTTTAAAGTAGTTAAGGGATCCACGGAATCTAATGATAATGCTCTTTCTATTAAGGTTCTTTGCAATTGAATTGAGATACTGTTCGTGTATCGTTAGAGGGCACTAGCGACTGTCTTATGTCAACGCCAGAGAAGATGTTTTTAAATTATAACGAGACAGAGATACCGATAGTTGACTTGTAGCGACAAGCCATTCCACGACAGCCACGTTCTGCCCATAAAATCTATTTATGCAGTTTGTTAGTTTACGCATAGGTCTGCTATTAACAAAACATCTCTTTTGAATTGTTAGTACTACCTGTGTTCGCCTTTCTCCATACTTTATTCATTTCTTGATTTATAGTAACCACTGTCTATTTCTCACTACTTCTGACAATTTATGGTTCTTACGGAATCACTACTAAATTGAGAACTGCCAGTACTATCCTAGCGCCTACAGCGAATAGAAAAGTTTACAAAATTTTAGCTAAGCGATTTGCATTCCAGAATCTTTAGAATTTAGGCCTTGGTGATGTCTGCAAATACGCTTAGCGATATAGCTACCTAAAAATATTAAATAAAAGGAGCCAAACTTGACCTTTAAGAAACTACTTTTATTAAATTAAATATATAAATAAATAATTCCAAAATAGTATTTAGGATTATATTAAATTTTGGACTGAATATTAGATAACTAAATCTTTCATTGATGATATGTACACCAGCTATTAAAACAATATGATCGTCTGACTTGGCATTGGATCTTAGTAGACTGAAACATGTTATGAACTACGATCTTTGGCTGCCTTGGGCCATGACGAGGTCAATTTGTTTTTGCAATGTTCTAACAAAGGACTCAACTTATTGCAGGATCCTGATATTAAAAATTAGCATATTTTGAGACCACCTAAAAGTCGTCAAGCATCACACACTACATCCGTATTTTTCGTTCTCGTTTTGTACTACCTACATACTTATATATTAAAACTATTTTTACTTATTTCGCAATTGTTGTCTTTGTTCTAAATTCCAAATGCAATGAAGTCAGCTGCACTTTAATGGTTGCTGTCACAAGTCGATTTGCACCACAAAATAAAATGGAATGCCAAACAAAAAGCAAAAAAAAAATGCGTAAAACGCAACCATAAAAGCTTACAAACTACAAAAGACTATTAGAAATGCAGTTTTCAGCAGAAAAATGAAAAAATCGCTTTAAAAAACTTAGCAAGCATTTACACTATTACGCCCCTTACAACGCTGCACTGTTACGCCCCGTAATCTGTTCTATTCTTATTTCGATGTTAAGTTCTTTTAAGCGATTCTGTTTTGCACACTTTTCTTCTTGCGTTTGGCCCTACCCTTACCGCTTTTCTCTCTTACATTTACCCGCTTACTCAAAAGTGTATCGCCAGGAATGCTGTGTTGTTGGTGTTGCGAGTTTGAGAGTTGTGCTGTTGCTGCAAACTTTTTTATAAATCGGTCACTAATCTACCGAAGTTTAAGAGTGAGTGACTGAGTACGAGAACAGTAGTTAACACAAGAAATGCAGCATGTTTTCGCTGGAAATTCGATGGACGGGGCAAGTTACAAAAGAAACAGCGACAAAAAGAAAAACAAGGTATTGGTTCAGAGGAAGAAAGAGACATTTTCGAGCATCATTGTTGTTAAATTCCACGCCTTTCTTAGTCTTCAACATTGTTTTTGTTGTTGTTTTTAGCGGCAAAGACACAGGTTTTAGAGAGTGTCTCCCTTGCAGTACATGCGCGACTGTCGCGGGAGCAACTTGTCACCCCCTCCTTCCGTAAGGGAGAATAAGTTTGATAGTAGACAGATCAAACATCAAGATACACGTCATTTCCCGCGGATATATTCTAAGCTTCCAACCCGCTGGGGTCTTCACCTCTAATTTTGTCATCACTATCTTCCAATGGAAGCCCCAAGGAACGGTCTTTTTATTTGTGGGACTGATGTCGTAGTCCGACAGACACCAATAAATAGAAAAAGGTGTTTTGCGCCACTGTTATATAACTGTCGACTCTCGCGCCTACCTTTTTATTGGTTGTCTGAGGGACATCCACTTTAGTACTTGTATCATAAAAATTGTTCAAATATTTTGTATATCTTGTTAGTTTTGCTTTAATGGATAACCAGAAAACTTTTCTCAATATGCCCATCAAAAAAAGGGTGCCATATACTTTACTGTGACCGCTAGAAGCCCATTTACCTGTAGTGCTCAAAGCAAATCTACGATTCTGCCAAAAGATGAATAAATAAAAACTCTAATCCTTGAACTAAAAAATGGGATGGCTCTAAAACGGGAGGAGAAAATAAAAACAATGGATATTGAAATGAAATTCACCTCCATCGCAGACGTTCTGGGCCATAGTGAGATTGGATTAAGAAGTGCTCTATGCCTTGAACAGGTATACAGAACCGCATCAAAGTGAACTGACTCATTTGATGCAGAAAAATACGCATTCGTCGCTGCCATATCAAAATTGTGCTTTTTGACCTTAATGCTAGGATGGGCAAAGAATTCGTAATTTTGCTTACAGTTCACAAATTTAGTTTCCACTATGTAAGATCTGTGAATAATCTGGTTCATTGACATCACAACTGCTCGAAATATGGCCATCTGTTGTACTAAGTTCACTCATGAAAGAAGGCATCAGGCTACCTATTATTGATCATATAGTTATCGGTGGTAGAATTAGCTATATGAGGTCATAATATCGACTCGAAATTGGGAGCAAATTTCTCACTCGCTCCTAACAGCCACTTAGGGAACTATAGTATACCAGCGAGTCCAAAAAAAAAAAAGTGGTATAATGCGGAATGTCGCTCTGACTCAGAAAAGAAGTAGGCTATCCAAGCTAGCGCTATCGTGAGGGGAACATGGAAGACAATACGCCTTTTTGTTAAAGAAGAGGAAAGTTGTTTAGCAATTTATATGTCAAAGTTAGGTAATATGTTAAGGCCAGTTAGGAACTGTTGTGGTAAGCGCAAAAAACTCCTTAAAAGTTTTGGCAACATTGACTCACAAAGTAACCGATCCACGAAACCTGGCATATAAAGGCGTATAACATGTTTAGTGTATCTTCGCATGACTTACGTATAGAGCTGATAACTTTTCTTAATGTTCGGTGAGCCTTTTTCAATCAAACATAACCACGCTATTATTTATTTATTTAATTTTAGAGGTACCTGGTGCGGAATAGAAGCGAATCGCCCATTTTAAATAACAAGATATTTAAATCTTTCTTTTAGTTATAAATATACAGATAAATCAACATATCTCATCCGATTACTCCTTTCGTCGTATCCATTAAAAATAAACTTTATTTCTCTTTATAGTGCATTCAAGCACATCTGCAATGCATTTTTGTTACACGCTACTGCCTACTTCTACATCATATGCCATATAGCATGCGAGTTATGCCAATGGATGCAGTTACATACATACATATATGAACAGTAACGAGTAGGTGTACCACACATCAGCAGTCCTTGCATCAAACGCGTAAATCACTTTGCACATTTTAATTCGTCATTGTCTAGTTTCTAAGCAAAAACTTCCCTCCATCCACTTTAAATTCGCATTCGGTTGTATTCTCGCATTTTACTATTATTTTTGTTCGTTGATAGTTTGGGTGCTCGTATTGTTCGTGTACCGATTATGCCAAAAAATTGTACTTAGAATTTTTTTCGCCGCATTCCATGTATTTGGAGAACGTGTGCGTGCGAATTTGTGTTTGTTCGCGCTACACTGCATAACATTAACACGACAAAAGATGGCTTTTTACGAGCTTCACGAGACGATTTTCCCATTTGTAAAGGTGATTTTAAGCCGATTTTTGCAGAACTCTGGTTCACATGTTGTTAGAAGTTTTAGTTTCCATTTCAGTTGAAGTACGCAAATACTTAGAGTAGGTTAGGTTAGGTTGAGGTGGCCGGCTCTCTGCACAGCCGAGAGGCGCACTTAGGCAAAATGACCCATTGTGATACCACTGGATAAGGGATAAGTCCCATCCTCGTTTAGACATTTATGGTGTTCGCTTAGTAAAGCGCAAAATGTCTCCGCTTTCGGCAGGGCCTTGCTCCGCCAACCTACTGAATGAACACTTATTGAAGCACTTCAAAGAGTCCTACCCAGTGTGGGGCAAATGCATAGAAAGTGTTCAACACCTCCTATTTTCTCCTGGTCCATACAGCTGCGAACAGAAGTAATTTGAAGAGACCCCCATGCGTTAACCATGTATTTCGATTAGGTAATGTCCCGTGAGCACTTTCATCAAGTGGCTAGGCAGGGCCGTTTGAGGTTGAGTATGGAGTCGGCCCGTTTTCCACAGATGCGGGGCCACGTTTGGCTGGACATGGTTTCTAATGTCCATCTAGTATTAGCTTGTTCCTCAAATTCGCGAAGTAGCGAGGGCTTAGTCTTGGCAAGAGGGGGGGGGCAATGCTCTTTATTTGGTTCAGCTCTGATTGCTCTGTGGCATTTCTTGCCAACTCATCAGCAGCGCAGCTTTCGGGTATGCCACAAACATTGGAACATGACCCATTTTGCAAAAGAAAGAAGCAATCATTGTTTTTAAAATAAACCCAGTTTGTTGGGGTTAGGTTTAATTGCAGCTGATTGCAGCTTAGTTTCCGGCTCATATGAGTATATTCACGATTCCTTACATTTTAGGATAATGCATACCTAATTTGAACGATCCCCTTCGAATTTCTTTAGCATATCCTTGCAGGACTTAATACTTGCGTGTTTTTGTTTTTTAAGATTGTGTGCGATCCAACGACTTCTAAGCTTCCTGACATGGAATTGATTGTGCCAAATGATAAGCTTTTGTATTGCCGTAAAGCCTAAGAATGGATCAATTTCACAATAATCACACTGCAGCCGTGTTAAACAGTATTGAAAATCATCACTAGGAAATCAAGATTTGAAATTTCCATTTCTCACTTGTTTTTGCTCTTTTTAATTTATTTTGAAACGAAACGGAGCAGTTTGAAACCAAACTGTCAATTGTAGTGTACGTAGAAAACGTAAAATTTTACGAATATGGCCACTTCAGTAAGCTGGCAATACAAGAATTACTAGATTCTGTGAACTTTTGCAGTGCCTCTTGTAAAAATGGCACGTGCTCATGGTTTACCAATACAGGTAATAGAAACACAACAGCTGATTTGGTTTTATTCATTTTAATTTTTATATTTTTGTAAGTTTAACGAGCTCAAGACCAGTTACCAGTTGATAATGAATTATATTTATTATTATTAATTATTATTATTTTTAATTAGAGAAAAAATTGAAAGCAACAAACATGTACAGGCTATAGTTGTAGTATTATTTCGAAAACAGCCACGATTTCTCGTTAGACTAATTCATATAGTTTTGTTATTTTAGAGAATCTTGTGGCGTAACGAACCCACTCACTCTGATTGCTTTGTTTAAACTGTCAAACTTGCTTTCAATCGGCTTGTTTGCACTTTACCTTGTACTCTGCTATTTGGACGTTTTAGAGGAGCGATTTTCAATATGGCCGCCGTGCTATTACCTGTTTTACTATGACACGCATGTGTTCCAATTTTTTGCTCTAACCGATAAGCGAGCTTGGAGGCACTGTTTCTTATTTCTCAACTCACAAACTATACGACATATTGAATTGTTGAGGCCAGAATCGAGTTTTCCATGACCTAATTAACTTAGCAAAAATAAAATTTGTTTGTCATCATTTTTAAAGGCTACTGGTTTGCGGCTTTAGCAGCAAGTTAGATACATTTTTTGGAAATAAATAAAGTTTATAAATAAATAAATTATTGGCGATGTATACCTCCTGACGAGATTAGGGCCGAGCTTCTCTTCAAATTTGTGGTGGGCTGCTTTTAACTTTTCCTACAAATTGGTGGGACCTACAAATTTTTGCTGATTCTGCAAAACGGATGAATTTTTGCTGAGAAGATTTCCATGGCAAAAATACACTCGAAGAGTTTGCCAAACCACTGCCGAGGGGCGACCTCGTTTTGAAAAAACTTTTTCAAACTATTTTTGATGTTACTTGTTGTTACTTGTACCAGAGCTCGAAACTTCGACCTTCGGTGTGGTAGGCCAGCAACACTACCGCCACACCAAACTTATATCTGTGGCAATAATGGAAAATTACCAAAGTGATTTTTTTGAATTTTTCAGCAAAGCTCTTTGAAAGCTGAAATTGTAGTGTAAATGTATGGAATTGAAATAAATAAAATCCACAACTTATAAGCAAAAGCCTTAAAAATTTGTATACTCAGAGATTTCTGCACGGAGAACACCATACGGGTAAAATCTCATTTTGGTCCTATTTTGAGTTTGGCTTTTCTCGTTTATTGCCACATATATATCTATAAAAATCAGTTATGGGTGGAAATATTTAAGTTTTATATTTGACGTCATTATAATAAAATTTGTTTTACTTAACAAGGTTATAGTTAGTTACGCGCCATGTAAATTTCCAGTAGGTCACGCGCTCAGACACACAATTCAAAAGTACGAAAAAAATGTTACTTCATTAATTAGTTCAAGTAGCAATTTTTAATATTACAATTAGAGAAATGTGCTTATTACACGCTCAATCAGTTTGCGATACTGCATAACTGACTCAAGTGGGCTTGGGAAATTTATTGTGAAATGAAGAGAGCAGCCAACATAAAAACAATACATATTTATATTTTCTATATAAGTATGTACGTATGTATATAACTTTTGATGAAAAGCATAAACACAGTTGATAGCGCTTTCGCTGTAGAGCACACATTTGCATAGCAATTTAACCTTTTATAAGTCTACTGAAAGCATTAAACACTCAAACACACACATTCATATAAACAAATGTAAATGGGCACGTATGTATTAATGTATATACAGTGGCACACAAAATTATTTTGCATTCGAAGGTGATTGAGTAAAGCTTTAATTACTTAGGCCTTTTGATAATTTGTAATTTGATAAATTTACAAAAACGTATTGTTAAAGTTTATAACTAAAGCTATGTAAATAAATCATTAAAACTCCCAAAATTATGCAAATTCAAATACAAAACAAAAATGTTACAAATAATATGTAATTTTTACCTGACAAAAGTATTTTGCTCGTGCTTGCTATTTGTATAGAAATTCCTTTCAATACCCTAACAGTCTGAATATCCTTTTGTATAGATTTTACCAGCAAAACTATTTCCTAAGCAAAACTGCTTTTGACAGTTTGTGCATTAGTACCCAATCCTTAAAATAGGCCCAGAGATTTTCTATTATCCATTTTTCAGGGCCTTGAAGAGGTCTTTTATTCCTTGATTGCGGTCATTGTGCTGTTAAAATAAGTCCTCAATACTTAATACGCTCATTTTCTTTGCACGGGAGCGTATATTTATCTTGCGAATAGACAATGCATCACGTTTTCTATAAAAACTTATTATTTCCCAATTTTTTGTACTAAAATACAACAACCAAAAAAGATTATACAGAACTTTGGAACAGAAACTATCGTGGAATAGCAAAGCTCTCCCCTGTTCCCAAATTATTTGAAGCTATCGTTACTAATCGCCTAACATTTTCTATTTCAACACTGATTGCAGATTCTCAGCATGGATTTTGTAGTGGTAAATCGACAGCACCCAATTCACTAGAATTTACAACCCATGTGTCGATTGGATTTAGAGACAATCCCCAAACTGACGTTATTTACACAGATTTTAGTAAAGCATTTAACAAAGTTTGTCACTCTTTACTCATGCACAAATTGGATCTTGTTGGCTTTCAACCTGGTCTCACCCGTTGGATCTCCTCCTATCGCTCTGGTAGAACGCAAAACGCCATTTTTAAAAATTCCGTTTCTAATACGATTAATGTATCCTGTGGTGTTCCTCAGGGCAGTCATTTGGGCACGGTTATGTACTACAATAAAACATTCAAAAATCTTAATGTATGCTGACGACGTAAAACTATTTAAGTCTAATGCTTCGATGGTGATCAAAAGAATTTAGCAACCCTTATGTTACTAAGACTCTTATTACTACATTAGTAACACCGATTTTAGAATATGGCTCGATTGTATGGAACTCGCTTTACCAGGTTCATGCAGATAAGCTAGAATCAATTAAAAAACAATTCCTACTTTTTGCCCCGAGAAATCTTCAATGGGATTCGTCTTCCACCTTATATTAGTCTGTTAAAACTTATCGATCTCCCAACCCTTGCAAGTCGTAGGGAAATGCTAGACGTAATATTCATGGTCAAACTATTAAAGGAATATATTTCAAGTCCATTTCTTTTAAACGCAGATCACTTTAGTATACCGTCCCAAGCTTCAAGATATTCTAAACCCATTCTTCTGAAGCAATGCATGACTAATTTTCAATTATATCAGTGTTTGTGCGAAAAATATAACTCTCATTCAAGTAAATTTGATATTTCGGACTAGCTTTTTATAATAAAAAAAACTGTTCTCTCCTCTGTCAACAAATGATTTATATGTGTTTATTTAACTTAATCTTTGATGCATGCACCTTTCTCAGTTGAAGAAAAATTTTTCTGTAGCTGTGCAGTTTGCGATCTCGACGCTAATCAAACCTCCGCCTTTCAAACACTCGGCAAACCCTCGTGTTGGTTGGTCGGGATCGTGGGTATTCCGTAGGGCTCATTATTATTATTAACAAACTCTGTGCCCGGAACAATCCGATACTTAGTTTTGCAGTGCTGTCGGAAGCCTAGCACTAATTGTCCAAGCTGAGATTGGAGCAATTTTTCGATTTTATCTTACTGTTCAACGTTCTTCTCACACAAGCGCATTAATTTTGTTATAACGACTAATGGAATATTTTTTGATGGCAAGGTTGTCACCTTTCTGATTTTTTTAAATGAAATGAGAAAAGTATTTTAAGTCCTTTTTCCATTAAAATATTTTTGAGTAGTGTTCTAACCTAAGGTTGCTACCTAATCCGATAATATTTATAACTTGACACATTTCTACAAAACTGTATATGTTGTATGTCTGCTGCAATCTAAGCTGTCTTACTTAAGTGCCACAATGTTTGAAATTTAGTTGAAGTTAAATCAAATATGCCAATATGGTATCAAACGAGAGATATTTTGAGTTGCTTAACAACAAACATATTTCTAGATAGGGGGCTCCACCTAGAGTTGCCATTTAGCTGTATTACATTTATTCTTTATCTCGAAAACGAGTAGACCAATTCAGATGAACTTTTGTAAATAGGCAATATGCCTTGATATGTGGCATACCCACTTAAGTCTCGCCACTTAGCATATTTTTTACTGATATGAACGAACTAAATCACACGTAAACCTAGAAGAATGAAGAAACAAGCTCTATCGCATAAGTAAACCAGTACTAAATGCTGAGATCTTCACTAAGTTCAAAGAAAATTTTGCGAGGTATGTACAGACCACGGGAAAGTGTCACTATCGAAGAGCACCCCTTTCTACTTCGGTGTTATGTATATGTATACAATACCTTTCCTATACGCCGTGGTGATAGCTTTTTATCGCAATACAATTCTCAGTTGCATTCAAAGCTATATAATTAGAAAAAAATTAGGGAGTAGAACATAAAATAAAAAAAATTATCATAAACCTCCCGGGAAATTCTTGGGTGGAGCTTCTTTTCTAATTTGTGGTGTATCGATTTGTATGTTTTCTTACAAATTGGCGGATCCTACAGTTTTTTGCCAACTCCGTACGCCATCTGCTCATGAATTTAGCTGAGAAGCCTTTCATAGCAGAAATACACTCGGAGAGTTTGCCAAACCACAGACGAAATGCTACCCCGCTTTTAAAAAACTTTGCAAACCAACAACAGCAACACTACCGCGACACCACGACGGCCGCCAACATATGCTGCATTAATCAAATACGTCTACTTAGTACCTAAGGAACTAGTAATTTGGGCGCTCAAGTTATCATGCAAAATACTTTTTTAAGCCACTGTACATGCATTTGTCTTTATCATGCTCTCATGCTCATCAACAACTAACTTGCCAGTACATTTGTATATTACTTTTCATTCACAATAAACGCTTTTATTCATACGCACATTCATTCATGTATTCATTCATACTCTCCAGCACTTTCTATATTTAAATATGTATGTATGTGTGTTTGCAGATTTGCATAAAAGCTAGTTACTTATACGCCCCGTTGGGCACGTAATAGTCTTTAAAATAAATGCACATACGCACCACTTTCATACGCATGTGATGGATGCGAGCGTAAACAGCTTTCAGTTGGAAATGTTTACTTTATACAGCATCGCACATATGTGTATGTATCTAGGTATGTGTTGTTGTTTCACTTTAATATGCGCGTTTTAAATTTTAATTTATTCTTTCGCTGCCGCAATATTACTGACAAAATATCAAAAATAATACATTTCTCTGAATATCCACGCTGATTATGTTAATATTTGGATTATTTTAGTGGCCACATTAGTGCCTTAGTAAGAAAATGTGACTGTGCTATTTTGTCAGAAATGTATACATCCTGTAGGGAAAATATCAGATCATAACGGCTACTTAACCGAGAGCGCGGCTGTATTAACATATGTAAATACTGGCTATTTGACGGAAATGGTGAAGAAGTATTCTCATAAAACAGAACTGAGTCACAGGGCACTACCTGAGATTACAAATAATTATATTTTTATACCTTTCATGAACATGAAATGATATTATAACTTTGGTCCGATGTTTGTAAGTATGAGAAGAAGAAGATATAGACCCACCAATAAGTATAGTCATGTCCGTCTGTCTGTTTGTACGCAAACTAGTCCCTCAGTTTTTGAGATATCTTAATGAAATTTGATATGGATCCGCCATTTTTGGGCTATAAATTTTCAATTAAAAAGCTAGGAACGTAAAATTTTAGTGTGTGTAGTGAGAATCACCCAGATCGGACCAACATAACACATAGCTCCCATACAATCGATTTTTCAGATAAATGGGGTTTTGGGCTATGTGTCTTAAAATTATCAGTTTTGCAGAGTTTTTACTAATTGTGAGTAAGGATCGGACACTTGCGTATTCATGAAAGGTATAAAGTCTTCGGCACACTTGAAGACAGCCGTTTCCTTGATTGTTTTCTTTGGAAATTTGTTCTTGAAAGTTTTATATATGTAAGTGTTTTAGGTTCGACCCAACAATATTTTTTAAATAGGTTGCATAGTCTCAGGTATAATTAAGAGTCTTTTTGCAGATATGTATGCCCTTACGCTTTGATACGAGCACTTTCTATTACTAACCCGATTGCAGTCTGAGCGATTCGATGCGCTTAAGCGGGTACACCCTCAACGCCCGCTCCACATACGCGCTGAGGGTTCTGAAGATGTCTCGTCTCTTCGTTTTCAATACTTCCTGATAACATATATCATTTAAAGCATATATGATAGAATAACAATTTATCAAGCTCCCGTTACAAGTCGATCGAACCATACACAGCTCTATATCCATCATATATTTATACAACACGTAAAAGACTGCATAGTTATAGTGAGACCACGAAAGGGAAAGGGTTGCTAATCAGTTGTGACACTCTCCCTTGGCTGTACCTACCACTTGCGGCTTTACCTGTGCGACAGGCATGGTTCTACGAAAATACATAAGCTCCTGCGAATTGGTCAAGTTATTTTTGAGATAAAAGCGGATGGAAAAAAGCGTAAATGTCAAATCTATTTCGAGATATTAGCGGATATGCAAAAAAAAATTAATATAAAATAATCTGGTAGCAACACGAAATATTTTAAAATATGAACTTCCCAGTAGAAACAGGAATCATCGTTTTATTGATCCCTCAGTACTCCTTTTGGAGTATGAGATTACTCCTTATTACTCCCTATACTTCTGTGTAACACCATATAATTTTGTATACTCCCTTAACATTGAATGTCTTAGGAGGGCGAGTAATAAAAAAAACTCCCTTCCCCTCCCAAAAAACCATAATGGAGTTTTTGTTATTACTTTTCTATAAATCACAATCGAGTAATGGGGAAGTTTTGGAGAATTTCAGAAAAACTTCCCAGGAGAGTAATGAGGGAGACATTTTACATTTCTCCTAAATGACCAATGAATAATGGAATAGAACTCATACCTAAATACCTCACATATCAGCAATAAGGGATTAATTATGGAAAACAATAGCTATTTTCATCAAAATCTTTATATAAAATATATAGAAGGGAGTAATCTTTTGTAAATAACTTAGGAAGGTCTCGCATAATGCTGCAAGATTAGTAAAATCGGAGCACAGAGTAAAGAAATCTCTGTTATTAATCCGAACGGATGTTAAGAGAAGTAGTCCCTTATTCATCGTTTAGGGATATCGCTCCTTGTCCTCCACAAAGAGTAACCTAAGAGCAGAAAACGAAAAAAAAATCTTCTATTGTTCCCAAATGATGTCAAAGAGAGTACTCTCTTACAAATCGCTTGGGAAGATCTCGCTTGAGTTCTACTCTGTACTGGCCAGTTATGTATTTCGAATTGCTGCTTCGGTTAAGCTTAAGCCCTACCTGAATGGAAGCTAATAGCTCCTAAAAAGCATGCATTACCTCTTAAGCAAAATATTTGCCGATAAGCCTTCTGATTGGACTTTACGTGTGTTCTGCCCAAAAAAAATTTAGATATTCACTCATACTTGAAAATGCGACAAAGTTTATGAACAGCACAATTATAGTGCAGGAAGTATGAATAACGGAGTTGAAATAAAAAATGCACAATATTTTTGACGAATAAGAAATCAGGTGCATTCAGCAGGTTAATTAGTATCGGCACATATGAGCATCGGGGATCAAGTACACTCTGCTTTCTTAATAAGTACATTGGAGTTCTTCTATAATAAATCGGAGCACGTGTTCTACTCTGTAAGCTTATGGTACAGATGCTAGAAGAATATTTTATACTATCCTTGTTGGTTTGTAGGTGAATTTGGACTTGCTTTTACTTTACTTTTTGGTCGGTTGAAACCTTAGTCATTTTGATTCCTCGAAACCAATTCAAACCGCAACAATAAATGTGTAATGCCATCTAAGGAAAGCTTAGTACTATTCAACCAAAAGTTAAAACAGCTAACTTAATACTTTTTTGTAAGTATCACTCCCTATTTTTTAATCAACTCTATCACAGAAAATAACCTTCAGCTTATTAAAGGGATTTACTGTGTTTACATACTCCGGAAAATTTAATGACTTTTCATACTTTAAATATAATTTCGCAAATAATATTATTTAGATCAGATTTTAATTTTAATAAGAGCTAATACGATTCAAATTTCACATATTTGGGCAACTAATTTACCATTTTCTGGGTAATAATCACCTAACTATGCTGCATTTTGGACAAGCGAAGCTCAAAATTTAATATATCTGCAGCGAATTAAAAAGAATTGGTAAAACTGTAATATTTTCCAATTTGAGTAAAAACCAGTAAAAATGTAAATTTCAGAACTGAGTATTGAAAAAAAAAAAATTTTTGAAAAAAATTATAAGTAGTTTTTAAGCGAATTTTTTTTTGCCTGTAATCAGCCATTTCTTAATAGCAGAATGCACTTCTTATATATTTTAACATTTAAACTTTGTTTGAAACTAACAAGAACAATTTTGAGATCTGCGCTTTGACCAAAAATTTAATGGAGTATGATATTACGGACTTGAAAAAAAAACTGGAGGTACCGCCATCTTGTAAGAAAAATTGAAAGCAGCACAACACAAATTGGCAGAGAGCTTGGCGTTAGTCTCCTCTATAGTATATCGAGCCAAATATTTACTTATTTCTTATTCGGAATACCGTAACTTTCTTAACGTGTGCGAATTCAGTATTTTTAAATATATATGTGACCTATTGCTTTTTATACCAACAATTTGTTGGTTTTTACGACCTATACATTTTCAAGTATCATGACTATGAATGAACTCAAGGCCACTAATAATTTTTCTATAGCGAAAATTATTATTGTTTTTTTATTTTTTTAATAATTTATTTAATTATTAAAAGTTTTTAATTGAATAGAAAAACCAAATTTTTAGAGACAACCGGAAGCTGCTAGACTTTACTCGTCAGAGAAATTTTGGCACGCACTGGTAACCATTAAGCTAACAATACGCTGGTTTCTCTGACCTTTACCTTAATCTATAATTTTTTTTACTATTGATTTTATTGGATCGATTTTACTAATAATAAGTACCAACTTTTGATAAATCGATAAAAGCGATTACATAATTTAAATTCATTTTTGTGAATAGCATTAAATAGGGCTCTTTCTGCAATTCTATTAATAAAGATAGAAAAGGAATGTTATGAAAAAAAATCGATTTTTATCTTAATAAATTGACAAATCTATCTAAATTGATTATTAGGTAATATTGTTTTCCGACTGAAGTTCGCATCCCTAGCTACAACAGATATTTTGATACCATTTCTACAGAACACCCCACAGTGCGCGCCTTATCACTCGCACCCACAACTTTGACGTTCCACTGGTATACTTTCATACCGCAATGAGTAGCACACGATAAAGTCTGCACCCTTCATTCGTTTATTTAGGTTTTTACTTTCAAATATTTTTATTTTGCATTTGCTTTTTCTTTGATGCGTTTGACTCACAATTTAATTTCCGCCGAATTTTCTTTGTCTTTCACAAACTGCTTTACTGATGTCTTATTTATTTAGGCCAATGTGTAGGGCCTTTCTACTTTGTGGCTTGTTTAGAAATTTCATTTCTCGATTTCGCTGTTACTAACTTTAAGTTAAGCTAATACTGCTTATTTGCTTTAACCCTTTTCAATCCTTTCCTCGATTTTATTCTCTCTTCATTTGATTTATTTATTCCTTTTTTTTGCTTTGAAAGTAACAGAAGAATACCGAAGGCAAAATTAGATTTAAATTAGGGTATGCATGCATAAATTTGTTAGGTTTGAAGGAAGGTGGCAGGAAGCAAAGTGTATGGTTGGTTTTCAAAATAAAAAAGGGATGCAAAATTTAATTGAATTTGTATGAGAAAAGGCAGTGTATAAAGTTTGGTTTCAAGCAAAACTAAAAAAATTAGAAAATGGAAAAGCGTATATAGAAGCGGAGTGCTTTAAAAAGGTGGGAGATTTCGTTAAAGTGCAAAGTGCTTTAGAATAATGAATCCGAAAAAGGAAATTTAAATAAAGTTAAGTAATTCACCTGAGAAGCGTAAAAATAAACAGACGAAGTATTATTTGAAACATTTTTGTTTTTGTTATATTTCATACAAATTATTTAATACGAGTGCTAAAATTTAGTATTGCATGAGTTACCACATGCGGGAGGGACTAAAAATAAGGACTTCTAGGAAATTTATAAAATAGTCCGTGGAAAAAAACTATATAATGTTTAGTTTGAGTAATTGATTGTATATAGAAATGCTTAAAACATAGCCCGCAAACATTTTCGTAGTGTTCATAACATAGGGTTCTGATATCGTACAGGTAATTGTAGAGGTTTGCCACAATTGAGGGATGTGGCCAACCTTTTCAACTGGGAGTTAGAAAACCGCGTCATATCATGAGTCATAAATATGTGAAAAATATAAGCTTGAGAAATATGAGGGGGTTTTTTTTGAATCCGATGTTATGAAACTGATGAGCCATTTGGCAGGGTGTCCGTTTACTTTTGGAACAAATATTAGTTTCGTTTGTTATTGAAAATATTTTTTTTGATAAAAGAATATTTTTGACATATATATCTACATTTTCAAGGACCTTGGTTTTGCCATTGTTGTAGGCCATGTGAAGTCAAAATTTGGTCAAAGATAGCTTCAGACACTATTTTAAAATTCACATGCCTCAATGTCAACTAAAATATTGTCGTTTATATTCCCAAAAAAGAGTATGTGTCGTTTTGGGATCCCATAAATGACGATTATGAGAAAAAAAGGGTGTCATATATGACTCCTATTCAAGCTCATATGACATATGAACTTAAGCTCAATTCAGACGATTTCGGAGGCAGGCAAATACCGGTATTTTGGACTTATAAAGAACCTCATAAAGAGCTCCCATTTACAAATTCTTTCTGACTCATTTATGACTCCGATGGTTTGCTGGGATCAAACAATTGTTTATTGTAGTATGGTGCCTATAAGTAAAAAATTTAGATACTTTTTTTGAGATAGGTGATAATAATGAGATTTCGAAGTCATTCAAATACTATGGACCATATTTCTGGTATGAAAAAAGCCTCAATTGAAACAGGGTTAATTTATTTAATTTTTTAAAAATGTGCAGTAAAACAAATTTGCTGGTTTCTGCCATTTTTGAAAGATTCAACAAAATAATTGTGATTTGTCACAAACATTCTTAAAAGAGATATTATTTTATAAAGCTTGAATAAAATAAATGAATAAATATTTGGCGCGATATATCTCCGAAGAGATTAAGATCGATCTTCTCTACCAATTTGTGGTGTGCTACTTCTAAGTTTTCCTACAAATGAGTGGGGCCTACAGTTTTTTGCATAGCAATGTCGAAAATTACATTTTTTACGAATAATGCAAAATTACTTCAAATCAATCTCTTGGTATTTCTGTTCTAAACTATAAAAAAAAATTCGCATGATGGGATAGATAGATAAAATATAGGAATGCACCGCGACCAGTAGGTCTATTATGCCCGCGTCCGAGGTTTAGTATCGCCCTGCAGCGGGAGTTGTTATATCCTCCTAGGAACAGTTTTGATTACCGCATGCCCAGCATATTGCACCAATATTCCCCCTCTTAAAATCTTAAAAATTCTCAAATTTTGTGAGGACCCACTGGCAGTATTGGCTCAGACAAAATGGGCCTTGTACGATTATTGCGACTCCAATTCCCTCGGGTGTTTTCGAGCCATCTGTGTACCACATAATTGTGTGGGAGCGGTGTATGGCGTCTCTTCTGGACTGTTTCCAGTTAACTTGTCTCCCACTTTGACTCTAAATCATTTTTCGAAGATAAGCTGCCTGAGGATGTCGTCTCTTGGTAGCTGAGATATTGGGATCGGTTCTCTCAGTTTATCCATATTGCTGGACGACATGACTTTGCCTTTGCCTGAACCTTCCTTGTTCATTTTGAGGAGAGTTCTTCTGGCCTACTGCTCTATTGCCACATGTAGCGGGGATAGATCAATGCAGACACATGCCAACCACTGGATCTTGGTTAGTGATTGTCTCACTGTCGAGAGTGTGGCTCTTGAAGCCCTTGCTACCCAGGTATAGGTAATCTTGGGCTTAACATCCATCTCAAGATGTTCTCACTGCATCCCCATATTTTTCCCGCTATGCGTTCGAACACCATGTTGAACCTTGTCGTTCTAGCTGACATGTTCGCGAAGTGTTGTTTTCATAAAAGCTTGTTGTCGAAGATGACTCCAAAGTATTTTACTTCAGGCACATATTCTAAGGACATGCCATGTAGAGTTATCGTTCGTAGTCGTGGTAGGGTTATCCTTCTGGAAAAGGGGATTATAGCCGTTTTTATGGGATTTATATTTAACCCAACCTGGCTCACCATCTCCTTGTCAGGTTTAATGCAATTATAACGATGTGATCTGTTTAGGCTTGCCATCGGATTCCATTGTTGGATAGGATTTGCAGGAGCTCATCTACTACTAGACTCAACAGAAGGGGTGATTGCACTCCACCTTGGGGCATTCCTTCGTGGTGTTCACTTGTACTGTGCTAAAGCCTGCCCGGGTTTCAGCAAATCTCGTGCGGAGTAAGGCATTTATACATCTTTGCATCGGTACTTGAACTCCCCTTTTCTGCAGTGCACAATTTACACTGTCATGTGACGTGTTGTCGAAAACGCCTTCAATGTCAAGAAAGGCGTAGAGCACTGTCTCCTCAGCGTGATGGGATAAAGAGAAAAAAAAAGTTACAGAACAACACATGCTTTAACCTATGAAAAACGGGGGTTGACCCCTAAATTTGAAACAAAAGCCGATAGAAAAGAGTGACTGGTTTTTCGTATCAACTCACAAAAAACGTACCCAAACTCAAGCGAAAAATATTAAAATTCAATTACTAGCATGCAAACCAATAAAATACGGAATTTTCGCATGTGCTTATGAAACGGACTGTATTTAGTTCTTTTTTTTATCTAGCATGTGTGCGCTTATTCAAAGCTCAACTATAAAGGCCCTTTCTATAACCTAACTAACTTACTTTATGTATCTCTATTGCAGATATATTTTTTAAATTACAACTCATTTCTTTGTCCTTTGTACAGCAACCTCCACCCAATTGAATGCTCGCTCTGCTGTATTTGATCTGTTTTTTAGCCAATTTCTTTCACGATTTTACTCAATGGCGTATCGCTGCAACATTTATTTCGTTGCCAAAAATATTCGTACGTAAAGGGCGTGCTATATAACTGGTAATTCTACAAAGGAAGAGGGCGCTAAGTTTGTTGCAATTGTTGTTGATATTACAATTTCTGTTTTACAAAAGCCCATGTACGTGTTGTTTGGCATTGCTTTTTGGCATCGTCACATTGGTACTTGAACATTGGCTATAGATTTTGATAGTAAAAAAAAAATTAAAAAAAAGTAAAAAAGCATTGCCTTTTCAATAAAAAAAATATGGTTAGGGTTTTTTTTCATGCGGCAATTGCGAACTCAGTTGTTTTGTTGTTCAGATTTTTAGAGAGCGCTGTTTGCATGATTTTTAGCCACTGTGTTAACGTTAGCTAGTTTGTGGCACATGACTATGTTCTAGAAATCATTTAGCTATTTCTGTGGTAGAAATTTAACTTTCAAATTGGCAAACTGTTAAAATTGGTCGGATCCATTTCATATCTTATATTTTTAGTATGTAAATATTAGCTATATATACTTATAATTCAGTTTTCAGAAATAAATTGTGTCTGCAACAGTAGTTATGTGGAAAATAGGAAAGACCGTCTCAATACTTCGTCCCGTTTCTCTTTATATATAACAAGACTAGCAGCTATCTTCTCGCGAAATTGCGAAAGGTTGTATTGTTTCTCTCGTTCCTGCGAGCGAATCGCTTAGAATCAATGTGGAATTAGCTGCTGATTTTTAGCGTCCGTCATAAAGGTATCCGTATTCTCAACATAATCCATTTCAAGTATAAATTCTGCTATCACCTCTTCACCTGAGTCATCACCCTCAATGTTATCAACGACATAGTCAGGGTCAACGATACTGTCATCAATGCTGAAAGTTTCATCTTCGACTTCTACGGAGTTGATGAATTCCATTAACTTTTCATTCGACAATTTCTAAGCTTATGGCAAAGGTAATATTGACATTAGCTAGTACTAAAAGCCCGCCTGCCGTAGGAAAGATTCCTTTTAGCCTGTTAATCGATGTGGATTTCAGCAGAATGGAATACATTCTAAGGTCATAACACGCGATAGGCGTATACTTCCTCTAATTTCAATTGCTTCCTCTTTTTTTCAAATGCCTTTCGCCAAGAGAGATAGCCATTAATGTATTGTCAAAAAGTTAAATATGCACTGTGAGGTTACTCCAAAGACCTAGTTCCTAGCGGATTATAATGCTGAGAATACAATCACGGTGCGGTTAGATATGCCTGTCTTTTAAAAACGACTTGAATTGGTGAATTTACGACTTGGTCAACCAATTAGCTGCCTAGATATTAAACAACATTCGCCACTATGCCTTCGAAAAAACTTGTTACTCTGGCTAATGTTCTGCTGAGTTGTTCGCAACCCGACCTGTTAAATTTGATAAGTAATTAGTAATCAATTAATTAGACGGCTTTCGAATTGGTAATGATTGTTTTAATTGTTTTTCAATGAAAGGAAATTATTAATTGATTGCGATTAGCAAAAATCGAAAAAAAAAAAATTATAAAAATAATAAAAAAAGGAAAAAAATAATCGAAAATCAAAACTAATAATAAAGAAAAGTTGTCTTAATTACTTTTGATTATCTTTGATAATTGTAGATTTTTTTCAGTATTGTTGTAAAAGCACATAAATATACTCATCAAATAATCAAGAAATTAAAAAAAAAACTAAAAAAAATCTAAAGTAACCAAAATAACTTTTTTTTGTTATTTTCGATTTCTTTAAATAATCGTAAAAAATCGTAATTTTTGTTTGACTATTTTTTAATTATTTGGAAACTAATTAAATTCAAACAAATATTAATCAATCAATTAAATGGATTCTGAAAGAAAAATTTAATTAAAGCGGCAATCATTACGAATAATAATCATTGTTTAACAAGTCTGATATCAAAATTTTTCAATGCTACTCTATAAATTTTCTATAAATTTACTCGGAAATTTAAACAGTTTTCCACCAAAGTTAGCAACAGCTATATACAAACATTTATACTTATATATATCCACAACCGTCGTTTTCATTCGATTACACACTTTAGTTCCATTTGATTTTGAGTCGTTTAAATCCGCTGCTACCGTATGCGCTTCAGTTGTGCTCGTGGCATACAAAATTGGCCAATTCAATGCCAGTTGTACGCAAAGCTATTGAGAAGCTACTTTTCAATGATTTGGTATCTATATATATATATATTATATATATCCGAGTATTTGTAATGTAAGTTTAATTTAATTGCAATTCAACTGCTGGTTCAAGTAACGAGATGTATAGAAAATCAGCAGATTTTGGTTTGAAAGCATTGAAATGCTCTAAAAGCAACAATTTAGTTTTCCAACTTAAAATATATGAACAACATATTTCCGGAGAACTGAAGAATTAAAGAGAGATAGAGCTATGGAAACTTAGAATCCACCTAAGGGTATTTATTGACGATATAAATACCGATTTATATGTACTTATTTACTTCTTTCTTCAGAAATTTAAAAAAAAAAGAACTTAATATTCTTGGATAATATTAATAATCTGTCAACAATTGCCTTATGGGAGGTGCAGCCGAAATTCGTGGAAACCACCGGGGCAGAGACAATAATGATAAGCTCCTAACCGACACACGTAGAATACTCAAACTATGGAGCAGGTCAAAAATAATCGGACTAGTAAAAGAAGTTGCTAGAACCGGACTTATTACCAAAAACGGCCGTCTATATCCGCAACACCACCCAAACTTTCTGAGAGTGATTTTGTTCTTAAAACTTAAACAAAAACAAGTAAGCAAGTAAAAGTTCGGGTGGAACCGAAGATTACATACCAAGTAGTCATCTATTATGACATACCAATTTACGGAGGTCTATTTTACTACTTTTCAGTTGGTATTATAAAGCTAGCTGATGGTTTTCCATAAAAACACTTCTGTTATGAGTTTTAAAGCGTAAATTAATTTGAAAAAAAGTATAAATGTATGGCGTGATAAACAACAGGTATATCACCTCAAACCACCGAAGAAATTTTTGCGCCGATTTCCCTTGTTTTTTGTGGTGTGCCGTTTTGAATTTTTTCCTACAAATTGGGGGGTCCTGCATATTTTTCCCGACTTCGAACGGCATTTGCAAAGGAGATGCATTTTTGCTGAGAAGCCTTCCATAGCAGAAAGATACTCGGAGAGTTTGCCAAACGACTGCTGAGGGGCGACCCCGTTTTGAAAAACTTTTTCAAACCACTTTTAATGTTATAAGTCCCAGGCTTGCTTGGACCTTCGGTGTGCTAGGCCCGCAACACTACCGCAACACCGTGTTATCCGATTTGCTTAATTTTTGGCTGGAGTATACTAAATACTATTGAGAAGCAGCTGACCAATTTTGATTAAAATATCAAGTTCTAACTACAAACAGTCGTCTTGGGAAGTAGCAGAATTTTTATGTTGAAAAGTGGGCGGCACCACGCCTACTTCACAATATCCATAAAATTTTATTTCGGTCGAGTTTTTCTTAAAAAGCTTATTACGTATGCAAGATCTTATTGATACAGCTTGCATGGTTATAAAAAAATCGCGTTTTACATTTCACAACCAAATTTTTCAGAACTGTGTTAAAAACTGGGCGTGGCCATTGACCCATTTCGCCCATTTTTACATCTTTATATATTCCACATTTTCACCAAATATCGTTTCGATAAATCAATTGTTGCCGGAGTTATGGCACAAAAAGTTTTGTGGAACAATCCACTATATGTTTCGACTTTCTTCGTTCACGTACACTGTGGGAGTGAAATATAAATGATATAAAGCTTTTGTACGCAAAGGTATTGCCAATTAAATATATCTCTAATCCTTTTCAAAATCTTTCGTATAAAAGTCGCCCACGTTTCTTAACCGATTTCGCCCATTTTTTTATGGAACATAACTTGTATTAATATAAATATGTGTGCTAAATTTCGTTTCGATAATTCAAACGGGTTTTGATGTATGATTAATATAAGTACATTTAAATTAAAATTGTATACTATTTTTAATTGAGTACTGCGTACTATATCTAGTCTGTAAGAATTAAATTCTGTAGACTGAACTTAAATAAATAAAAAAAAAAATAAAATAAAAAAAAAAATTTGACCTTAACAAAAGTGGGTTCCACATCCATTTTCAAAAATTCCCTAAACAATTTTTGTTTGCCTTAACATTAATGTACACACCAAATTTTATCCTTATAAGTGTATTATGTACTGAATAATCACTTTTTTTGTATTTTGTAATATTCTATATCGGATTTCGCCCATTTTAAATAGCGCTTGGAGATGAGTGTCAAGGAGCCCGCATACCAAAATTCATTAAGATATCTCAAAGTTTACTCAAGCTATCGTGTTAACAAGCGGAGGGACGGACGGACATGGCTGAATCAATTTCTTTTTTCCTCCTGAACATTTTGATATTTATAAGTCAAAATCTAACTCGATCCTTTTATGCCGTTACATACTACCTTGTGTACGTAGCACTACTTTATATATTAAGCTCAAAAACATTCTACAAAATCCCCAATGTAAGGTCTGGCACCTGTGCATAACCGACATAAGTCCTTGTAAATAAAGAACGAAAGTCTGCTTTTTGAGATGTATGCTGTGAGGAGACATCAAACTAGCGCCAAAGTAAGTGTAACAGACACGGGATCTTTAGCGTATTATCATAACGTAACTGTCACAAAATTTTTGACTTCGATGAATAACTAACTTTATTTGAGAAGTTCTCAGTCGTTGCGAGGTAGCCTCTACCACTAATGGTTACTTATAAATTATTTAGATTTTTAGTAGCATCACCCGTTTTGAGAACCTTCAAATTTAAAAACTCGAACCAGTTGCAAAAAAAACCACGAGTTGGCAGCGGAATCTTTTAACATGAAATTTGTGGTAGTCATAACTTTTCTACAGCGGTAAAATTACACCACAGTGATATTTGGTACTATGTCGTAAATATAACTTTAAAGTTAAATATTTCTAGTTGCCGACATTATTATAAAATAAAAATTATTTTGAAGTTGTGCTTCTTGGTGAATACGACTTCAAAGTTATTTTTTCTAAGATACCCCATTTCGTTTAGATAACTATTATGGCGCTATTGAATTAATTAAATAACTTAGACCAAATTCCCCCAATTTCTAGATCCAGTTAAATATACTTATGGAAAATATTTATTTTTAAGTACCAAAGAAGCATAGGAACGCACTTCAATTTATAGCAAGTGATTTTCTTGCATGTCGCCGGATACTACGCAACAAGCAAAGTAAACTTAAAATAACTCTTTAAAAAGCTCTCCGAAATAGAATTTATTACAAATTCTGATTTTGCGTTTATAAAAGATTTGAAAAAACATTTACAGAAATGTCAATATATCATTATTAGCAGTGGTGCTCAAATGTTTTTATATTGAAATGTAAATCACAATACATTTACAAAAATTTGTCTACGCTGAGACTTTTTTAAATAAGGAAATAAAAAATATTTTTGAAATTGTTGGGGGGAGACAAAACACAGCTCACATTACGTTTCGAATTGGAAACTGTTAAAATTCCTATCTAGACATGTTTTCTTGACAAAAATTTATCACCATAAAATTATATTTAAAAATGAATTTTATATCCAGATTTTTTAAATAACTGGACCAACTGGGCGATTTCAAGCGGTATGGGTTCAGGCGAGGGAGGTCAGAAGAATGGCTTTCTAGATTCTTGTTTAATTAGACTTTAATTATAAAATCGGTATACTTATTAAGATTAGAATAATTCTATAACTACTTTCTATTTATCTACCTCTTTTTACACTGAGAAGTTTCCGGCGATTTCTTTCTCTTCATATATACTACATACAAAACAATTCGAACGCTGAATTTGTTTTCTGTTAAGTTGACCAATTCGATTTACTAAATTTTTATACAATTAAATGTAATATAAGCCTTTTTGTGTAAAGTACTTTTGTTTTTTAACTTAATGTGCAGCCTTTTGTTGTATATGAAAAACCACAATTTTAATGGTAAAATAATTCTGCTTACATAAATAATTTCCAGAAAGAAAGTAAACGAGTTTTCATTGCCTAAAACTAAAAAAAAATAAATCAAATTTGACCACAAAAAACCATTAAAAAAATATGCGCCCATGTGAAAATGTTATTAATTCGTAAAATCAATGAACAAAAATTTACGTTATTATGAAATTTTACCAACAATTGCGTAGAGCTGCAGATTTCAAGCCCACTACTCGTGGCTAAGGGGGATTAAGTTTAAATCCGCATCGTGCAAATGATGCGGCAATGCGGCAAACGGAAATATTTTTTATAAATATGTAAACAGTTGTAAAAACATACATTTGCATAAAACATTAAACTTTACTAACAAAAACGGCTTGGCATAACCGGAAAATATTAATGACAATGCGATTTTAAGTTAACTGCTGGCTTGGCATGCATGAATTTGCAACAAAAGTTAGGCTGGTTATATCGAATGGTGGTTTAAAGTTTTTATTTTCGTAATACAGTAGTTTTATACAATGTTGTACTGGAATACAGGATATTGTAATTGTGACCAATGGTAGTTATACAAAGATTAAAGTCCCTTAGATATGGATACCGTCCTTCCTTATGTTCGCATGATAACTTAAGCAATTAAGGTTTGGATATCTAAGAGAAATACGGTATATAGCTTTTGAAATCTGTACAAATTTAGACAACAGCCACTCCCACTTTTCTCTGCCGAGCATTCATTATGTTATGAATTTGAACTGATGAAATTCAACACCTTCATTGACTTTGCGATGGTATACTATAATAAGACGAATTTATTTACAGGTTGTATCATAAGAACATATAAGCAGTGGCTTCTTTTGTCAAAATAAGAAATATCTATGCAATCTGACAGGAGAAACCTTCAAAGCATAAACAAGATTCATGAAGTGTGTGTGTATGCCTACAGCAGTTAATTCGTCTTGACAATACCTTATTATTGGGACATGGTATATACAATTGTCTGGATATATTTTTCTTCAATAAGCGAAAATATAAGTTAATGTAGTATTTCGTTTTTAATTTGGTTTTAGCTTCTTCAAACAATTCATCTGACAAATAATATTTAAATTTTATTAAAAATACATTGTCACCAAAGTATATTAAACGAAGTAGTAGTGAACTTGAGTGTTCTCTCTTTTCTTGTAGTAGTTCTTGCGTGAAATGAAACAAAAATTTATTAACCCATTATGTTTAAAATTCTTATATTGGTATAACGAGTAAAAAGAAATAACAAATCGTTTACATATTGACATACATTTGTTCCAAGCAGACATGTTAAATTTGATTAGTAATTAGTAATCAATTAATTAGACGGCTTTTCATTACCAATTATAATTTTAATTGTTTTTCAAGAAAAGGCAATTAAAAAAATAAAAAATTAAATTAAAAGTAATCAATAAAATCAAAAAAAAAATATTGTTTTGATTACCTTAGTTTATTATAATTTTTTTTTTTTTTATTATTACTTTTGATTTTGTTCAGTATTGTTGAGGTGTATATTTATTTGCTTCTGCAACAGTACTGGAAAAAATTGAAATATTCAAAACAAACAACTTTTTTTTTGCTTATTTTTGATCATTTTTTTTTTAAATCGTAAAAAATCGACATCTTTTAAAATTATTTTTTTAATTAACCGGAAAATAAGCATTAAAAATTGAAAGAAATGTTAATCATTTATGAAACGGATTCTCAATAAAATGACTAGTCAATTACGATTAGAAAACATAAAAATTATAATTTTTATTGTTTTTCAAGAAAAGGAAATTAAAAAAATTAAAAATTAAATTAAAAATAATCAATAAAATCAAAAAAAAAATATTGTTTTGATTACCTTAGTTTATTATAATTTTTTTTTTTATTTATTATTACTTTTGATTTTGTTCAGTATTGTTGAGGTGTATATTTATGTGCTTCTGCAACAGTACTGGAAAAAATTGAAATATTGAAAACAAACAACTTTTTTTTGATTATTTTCGATCATTTTTTTTTTTAAATCGTAAAAAATCGACATCTTTTAATATTATTTTTTTAATTAACCGGAAAATAAGCATTAAAATTTGGAAGAAATGTTAATCATTTATGAAACGGATTCTCAATAAAATGATTAATCAATTACGATTAGAAAACATAAAAATCTAAAAAAATCAAGAAAAATCAAAAATAATGAAAACAAATCTAAAATAATCCAAAAAAGTTGCGTTGATTACTTTTGATTATTTTTTTACTGTTTTTGATTTTTTTCGGTGTTGTTGAGGTATTTATTTATGTGCTTTTGTCACAGTACTGAAAAAAATATAAAAAAAAATATAAAAAAAAACAAAAATAATCAAAATTACCTTTTCTCGATAATTTTTTATTTTATTTTAAAAATCGTAAAAAATCATGATTTTTTTTTATTATTTTTATAATTGACCGGAAAATAATCACTAAAAATTTAAAGTAATGGTAATCAATCATGAATCGGATTCTCAAGAAAATAATTTTCGTGCTGCATATCTCTGGAAGTATTCTAATACTGGGAATTGGAAAAAAAATTAAATCAGGTTAATCTCTAATACTTCTAGGAAAGTAGCGGCTAATGTTTAAGTTTATTTGTACAGAGTGTTTCACTGAGGGAAAGGGATAGGGATTAAAAAAAGGAGAAAATATAACCGAAAGACTAAATAAAACTATAAAAAGAAGAGGAAGGGGCAGAACAAGCAATTTAGAACTCCCGGTTCCTTTAGTACCATTATAAAATTTGCAATATCCTCGTGGTATTCATGTGCTCGGTATATCAAAGCTGCATAGTCAGTCGGAGGTGTATATTTGTATCATGCATATATCTATAAGTAGTACTACTGGGTATAAAAAGTAAATCACGCCGAGGTATAATTTAGCAAGCGCTGCGACTCATAGAAGATAAATTAACCTGTGAAGCTAAATGGGCAATTTCCTAGTATAACAATTAGTAAATGGCAAACTGGTGTGATTAAAATACCTATATGGTATGCATATATATTTTAAAATTGCTTCGCGACCCAGTTTTAATATTTTTCACAATTTTTATAGTTTTAATGAGTAAACTTCGTAAGTGTAAAATAATGCAAATTTTTTTCCTAGTTAGTTTATTGAAGTATGCCTAGTTTGTGTTGTATCCAGCTTAATTTCGCATTTAACTATGCTGAAAGTCTATGCAGTAAAACTCTCATAATCCGCTTCACCCTAAGCATAATGCTATAATCGGCGATTAGCTGTTACGCAAAATTTCGTCCGTAACTACAACTTTCATAGCTTTACAAAAAGAAAATAAATTTTTACAGAATAAAAAGTTTCAGCGCAAAAAAGAATCAGCGACGTTGCCTAGTTGATAATTACTAACCAACAACGAAAAGTAGAGCACAAGCGTTTTTTTTTCCCTGATAAGGTTCATAATCGGTATAGTTTTTTTTAAAACATACTGCTTGTGTGCTGCATAAAATGTGCTTTTGCCACAAATAATTAAAACTCAATCTTTTTTTATACTAGAATCATACATAGAGCCTAGGGAAACAACAATTAAAATATGGAAAAACAGAACTAGCCCTTTGAGGTTTTCAGTTTCCAGTCGCACTTCATGTATCAAGAAAATTTAGCGGATTTAGACTGAAACTTTTTGACACAAGTTGCTGTATCAATAAATAAATCAATTTTTCTTAGAATTCGTGAAGGTCCAACTTCGTCCATTGGTAGTCAAAGTAAATAAGGGAAATTGGAGTCTAAGGAAAATAAGAAGTATAATATAACCACTGTGTCTTTCCAAAAGATTGGATATATAAAAGTGAGTTTGGCCATTCCAGAATTTCGCACATTTTAAATAGTAAATGAGATATGAGTGCCAAGGAACTTAAACACGATCAATAACGTATCTCAAAAATGTGAACGGATGGACACTGGCGACTTATAACATAAGTAGAGAGATGGCGAACAAGCCAGAGAACACTGCTTCCTTCAAAATCCCCGACTGACATTTTTCTTCTAGAGTTCAGCATCGGTAGAAAATTTAATGTTGGGAACGTGATTCGCTAGTACTATACCCAATAAGTAAATTCTGCGATTTTTCAAATAAACTAGTAAGCCCACTGAGGTCTAGAAATTATCGAAGTGTACGATATGGTTTAGTATGTAGTTTGATAATTTTATAAAGACTTTGGAGGCTGCTGCGAGATCAAAGCACTCAAGAAAATCTCTATTGTCTCCAGCGCTGCAATACAGTTTGAAGCTGTAAGAAAAACTCATATAGTCAGAGAGAACAAATAATTTCGGTTTACACTTGTGAGGGTTTTTCGGCACCCGCAGCTTATCGGGATTTCTTTGCATTTTCGAAAAACATAACATCGGCACAAAGCCGCTGAAGCATTCGTTGAAATTTTGAAGAATAGATCTTGCTTTGTACAATTAATAATATCGAGGTTCAAATTGTTTAGCTTCTTGACTCGATTACAAGTCACTGCTAAACGTACGGGTTTCAAAGAGTTTTGTCTGCAATATGAGAGAGCAATTCGAAACCGGAAGACTGACATGCAAAGCAATATTCTCGAAAATTTCCGAGGTTCCACTTTGTCCGTTTTGAACTTTGTAGAAATATCATTTTGCCATACATAAATATTAATTTCAGTAGCTTAAGTCTGCTGAAGAAGCTGTATCGAGGAATATGAATAAAAAAAATTTAATTACATACTTTTAAAAAAGTATCTGTAACAAAGTATTGAAAACAACCATATGTTCTTAACTTTTTGAGAAAAGCCGGCATATCTGCCAACACGAAAACCAGCTCGTTAACGCAACCCTGAAGGTGTGCTTTATCCACAAAATTCTTTTGACAGTCGGATGTAGACTGGACGGTCTCGGTGAAGCTTCAGCGTTTAAGGCACCAGAACTCAACATTTCAGACTCATAATTACTTATATTGAAGCTTACATTAATTGCATCTGTCAAGGTTTCAGATAAATTCAGCATTTCACTAGTCACGCGTTCCTCTAATAGATCACAATCAAAATCTTTATTATGCCTATTCAATAAGCACGATTACTCTAGATACATAAGTTAATAGCTTCTCTTTGTTTTGGTATTGACATTAATGTGCGTTTTCAGCAGAACTTCTAACTTGCTTACTTTACTTGATATTTTTGTCTTCAACTGTTTAGCTTTCCTCGGCTGAGGCTTTTCTTCGATGTTTATTTATTTCTTTAAGTCTTTAAATTACAATCCTTACAACTGTGATACAATAAATATCTTTGAGTTCTGAAAAGCAAAATTCAAAATAATAAATAGACTAAAGTCACCCTTCGGTTATTTATTTATTATTTGGTTATTTTGAAAACATCCCAAAAGCTAAACTGATGATTAGTGCGTAGTAAGCCAGCTATTTTCGGCTGCTTTTTTGACTTACAGCCACTTGTTAAGTAATGCAGACTACACTTCTAAGGTTTTTTTAGTTGATTCCATACAAAAAGCTTATATCGTTAATTGTGGAAATAAACAGCCAAAGAAACACTTCCAGGCTCCTGCAAACTTTTGTTATTTACTTAACTTGTCTCTGCTCACTTTGACTTTGAGTCGTTTTCTGCAATTCAATGAAGCTCCTTACCCTCCGCAGCTTGCCGTTTAGCAAATGTCTTGCAACGGCTAGCAATCAGTCGCTCAGACAGTTTTGTTTGTGTAGCTTCGTACTAATGAGTCTCTGTTAATTTTATAAAAAAACATAAAATAAAATATTTGGAAATTAGCAACAGTCATAAATCGAGGAGACTAATACCCAATGGGAAATGGTCATGTATGTTCATGCACCCAGGAATGAATCAGTCCTAGGCACTATACATTGCACATTGCACTTTTTTCCTAACGGTGATGCCCCAGGCAATTAATGTATCCATTTTTAAATGCCAGGGTAGTGCAGGGATGAATGTTTTGGTGAGAACTGAGCATTTGTGAACTCCTTTTCTATTTATACTCTCTCTCATTATCTCACCAGAAGAAGAGGTTGTGGTCTCAGTTTGAGCTTCTATTGTATGCTATCATTGACACATGAAAGCATTCGTCCTTAAAGCAGCGAACTGGTTATGTATCCCGGTAAAGGTGCAATCAGGCATTAGGTTCTATGCATTCAGAAAAGAGAGATCTGGTAATTTCTGAGCACGCTTTTTCAGGCTAAAACGGCCAAAGGCCATGAGAGAACATGACAAAATATTATACATCAAAGAAAGCAGGGGACCGGTTTTACTATTATATTCTCCAGATAGATTCAGAAAGACATCGAAAACATGACCGCTTCTCTGTTTTTGTGATACGTCCCAGCATGCGTTCTCTATCTCATACCTCGGATGCTACGACGGAGAGTGCAAACATTACCACTTCGCTGTTTTTGCGATATATGCTGCCATGCATTCTTTTTCTCACACCTTGGAAGTTTTAACGGAGAGCGCAAGCATTGACACTTTGCTATTTTTGTGATACATGCAGACGTGCATGGGGTCTCATATGTTTGAATCGGAAGCTGAAAGATATGACCATTTCATTAATTGGTAGCTACTAAGAAATAACGCTTAATTGAATATAATAGTTTTTTAATGGTTGCAAAAGTTTAAATGGTACAAAAGTTCGCATGCTTCTACGCATAAGCCGTTAAAGTCATGCATGACGAGTTCTCCCACTGCGATCATCTCCTCATCATATAATTTGGAAATTAAGTCTTATGTTCATGTGTCTCACTTTTCAACTTAACCGTCTTCATGGTTTTTGGCATGCTTTAAAATCTCTCTGTGTTGCTGCATGCGGAACCTCACATTTGCGATGTGAACTTCCCAACCGCGGTGGTCGTGACCAAGTGCTCGTTATAACCGAATGAGCGCACTTTTTGCTTGCAGTGACTTCTAATAAAAGGCTTAAGGAAGGCCAAAATGCAAATTTTTTTACTATCATTTGAGTACCCATTTGCAGTAGCCCATTCTGATACTGAGATTCTAATAGACTTCACTGAAGAACAATAAGTTTTAGAAGTTGGCATTATTTTAGTGTTTTAAATTGAGTCCAGCTAACGCTTAAAAGAGAGGAAAGATTGTCATCGCCGACCAATCTAAGCATTTCAAATTTACTTATTTAATTTATATTCTAAATCTTTTTTTTTTTGCCTAGTCTTGTGGGTATACACTGCTTGACTTTACATGCACTTCGACTTCTTTATATCTTTGTTTGAGTTTTATATTTTTGGTCTAGCCCTTCATTTGCCTACAGGCTCTTTTGGTGGGTTATAAATAAACATAAGTTGTACAAGTTGGCAAACAAGTTTGTATATTAACGCTAGTGGTTGTTTACTGCTTACCCTGTAGGAAAATCAGCAAACGAGCGTTTTCCCAATTTCTTTGGGTGTACAAAAGGAAAAAGCGGTGCAGGAAAATACCTTTCGTTTGATAACCATATTGGCATATTTCATTTCTTATAAAAAAATCTGATAGGTAGCAGCTCCGCAAAAACTCCTTAAGGCAACACCTAGTTAGGAATTCTTAGAATGTGGTACATTATCTACAAACAAAATTTCATCGAAATCGGTTGAGCGGGTTTCGAGATAGTTGTTAAGTAGTTATCCTAAATAAAAAGTTTATATAAAAACCTCAATAAGTGGCAACCCCACTGGGAAATATTTTTTTTTGAAATACGAATGAAATTATCTTTCGTACGATGTTCATATTAGCATATTTTATTTCATATAAAAAAAATTCAGATAAGTGGCAACTCAAAAAAAATAAGCCATGTGGCAACACCTAGGTAAGAATTCTTAGAATGTGGTATACTATCTACATACCAAATTTCATCCAAATAGGTTGAGCCGTTTTCGAGATAGTCTGGATATACAAATATACAAGAATAGCTCGTTTAAAGTAATAAGATAATAAATATTTAACTTCCACATCGTCTGAAACTAGACATTTTTCGTACAGGCACACTTTTCTGCTGGCGGAAATATTTCAACTTTGCATAACAAAAACAAAAAAAATATTACCACTCAACTAAGTAACTAACCCAAGCAATCTAGTCGGTGATAACTTCTAGTCTCCAGCAATGCAAATAAACAGCAACAAAAGACGGTGTTAGCCACCAAGATTTCTACAATCAACTTGACTTCTTCTAGTGCTTCATTCATATCATGTTGCTCTTGGCCTTTGTTCTTTTGTCAACTTGACGTTTGTTAGTAGTTGCTATCCACTCAATCACCTCAGCCGCCCACTCACTTCACCACTCATACAGACTTGAATTTTTAGTGTTGACAAATGCACTTGACAATTAAATTTGTTGTGTATGCGAAACATAAATAAATCGCACACTTCCTGCAACTAAATACTAAATACGGTTGTCACTTTGGTAAACCAGCTGTGTGTGATTCTACAGCAGTTATATATAGTCTGTTAGAATAGGATGCACTTCATAATTACTATAAACTTACAGGATATATTAGGGTAACAGTTTTAGGTGTTTGAATAACCAAAAGTAGCCAAACACAAAATAGTTTACATATTTTTCATAAAAAATTATGGGTGGGATTTTGAAATTTTTACAATATCTCCAGAAGTAGTTTCTAAATATGGATTGAGGACATCCAAGGTCAAAACTGAAAACCGTGTAAGGTTTTGATTGCAAAGTCATCTGCTTCTATTAAATTTGTTTAAAGATCTGATTATTGTTTCATACTTACACCTTGGCAAAGTCTTTCGACAACACCTACACTGAATCGTAAACTTCAATGTAATCTAAAATAAAGCAAAGGATATTACTGAAGATGATCTCTGTCTTACAAGGGCGACGATAATCACCACGAATTAACAAAGACCTGCTAACAAGAAATAAAAATAAATCAATAAAACAAAATAAAATCAAATAAAATTAAATCAAATCAAATAAAATAAAATTAAATTAAATTAAATTAAATTAAATTAAATTAAATTAAATTAAATTAAATTAAATTAAATTAAATTAAATTAAATTAAATTAAATTAAATTAAATTAAATTAAATTAAATTAAATTAAATTAAATTAAATCAAATTAAATTAAATTAAACTAAATTAAATTAAATTAAATTAAATTAAATTAAATTAAATTAAATTAAATTAAATTAAATTAAATTAAATTAAATTAAATTAAATTAAATTAAATTAAATTAAATTAAATTAAATTAAATTAAATAAAATAAAATAAAATAAAATAAAATAAAATAAAATAAAATAAAATAAAATAAAATAGTAGTAGTAATAAAGTAGTTGCTATCCACTCAATCACCTCAGCCGCCCACTCACTTCACCACTCATACAGACTTGAATTTTTAGTGTTGACAAATGCACTTGACAATTAAATTTGTTGTGTATGCGAAACATAAATAAATCGCACACTTCCTGCAACTAAATACTAAATACGGTTGTCACTTTGGTAAACCAGCTGTGTGTGATTCTACAGCAGTTATATATAGTCTGTTAGAATAGGATGCACTTCATAATTACTATAAACTTACAGGATATATTAGGGTAACAGTTTTAGGTGTTTGAATAACCAAAAGTAGCCAAACACAAAATAGTTTACATATTTTTCATAAAAAATTATGGGTGGGATTTTGAAATTTTTACAATATCTCCAGAAGTAGTTTCTAAATATGGATTGAGGACATCCAAGGTCAAAACTGAAAACCGTGTAAGGTTTTGATTGCAAAGTCATCTGCTTCTATTAAATTTGTTTAAAGATCTGATTATTGTTTCATACTTACACCTTGGCAAAGTCTTTCGACAACACCTACACTGAATCGTAAACTTCAATGTAATCTAAAATAAAGCAAAGGATATTACTGAAGATGATCTCTGTCTTACAAGGGCGACGATAATCACCACGAATTAACAAAGACCTGCTAACAAGAAATAAAAATAAATCAATAAAACAAAATAAAATCAAATAAAATTAAATCAAATCAAATAAAATAAAATTAAATTAAATTAAATTAAATTAAATTAAATTAAATTAAATTAAATTAAATTAAATTAAATTAAATTAAATTAAATTAAATTAAATTAAATTAAATTAAATTAAATTAAATTAAATCAAATTAAATTAAATTAAACTAAATTAAATTAAATTAAATTAAATTAAATTAAATTAAATTAAATTAAATTAAATTAAATTAAATTAAATTAAATTAAATTAAATTAAATTAAATTAAATTAAATTAAATTAAATTAAATTAAATAAAATAAAATAAAATAAAATAAAATAAAATAAAATAAAATAAAATAAAATAAAATAAAATAAAATAAAATAAAATAAAATAAAATAAAATAAAATAAAATAAAATAAAATAAAATAAAATAAAATAAAATAAAATAAAATAAAATAAAATAAAATAAAATAAAACAAAATAAAATAAAATAAAATAAAATAAAATAAAATAAAATAAAATAAAATAAAATAAAATAAAACCAAATAAAATAAAATAAAATAAAATAAAATAAAACAAAATAAAATAAAATAATATAAAATAAAATAAAATTAAATAATACAAAATAAAATAAATTAAAATAAAATAAAATAAAATAAAAAAATACAAAATAAAATAAAATTAAATAAAAAAAAATAAGATAAAATAAATTAAAACAAAATAAAATAAACCAAAATATAATAAAAAAAATAAAATCAAACACAAAAAATTAATAAACAAACTAAATAAAATAGAACCAAATAAAGTTAAACAAAATAAAGTAATAAAAAAAACAAATTAAATAAAATAAAACAAAATAGTAAAAAAATAGAAATAAAATTAATTAAAAAAATGAGATAAAATAAAATAAAGGGAAATTATCAGTAACAAACAAATAACAATAAAAAAAACTAACAAAAACAATCATTGGCCAGTTTTGGTTTAAAAATCAGGCGAGTCAAATCATTAAATTCAACAGGACAAAATAGATGTGGTACCATTATTATTAGCGTGGTCCTCAAAAAGGCGGTAAATAATCTTTCGGAATCTCAGTCCTTCAATCAATAATATTGTAGGTAAAGATAACGATTGGAGTCAGCTAAGATTATTCGGAAATGGGTCAAAATTAAAATGTACCCACCCTGCGCAACACAATTTCGCCGTCTCCAACGGTACTAAACCTCGTTAGTGTTGTCTTTACCCGTGGAATTAAGGATTGAAGTAGTGAGCTTGAAAAAATCTCTTGTATGTCAATATTAAGGATCACCTTTATGTACATATATACGCTAAAATACATATATGCGACACGTCGACCAACACGATCGATTACATTTGTATCGAAGTAAAAACTTTTTTCATACATAAATGGCCACTCTAATTAACATAAGGATTCCCTATTGCATGCTTTTGACTACAAAAAAATTTATTGTTATTTTACTTTTGACTAATGAAAAAATATTTTTTTTTAAACAATATTTTTTTTTTTTTGAATAAAGCCATAGTTTGATAGTTGTTTTATTAATAAAAGAGAATTTCTGATAAATAAACCAGACCTGTTAAATTTGATTAGCGTTTTTAATTGGTTTAGATTAGAAAAAATCAGAAAATAAACATAATTTTTTGCACTTATTAAAAAAAATTTAAAATAATCAAAAAACGTTGTTTTGAAAACATTTAATTAATTTAGATTTTTTTTCTAATTATTTTTGATTATTTTCAGTATATGTGACCTGGTCTACGAAAAGGGAGCTTAGGTGTCAAAAAATCAATTTTCACTTCTTAGTTGATTCGGATGGAAGATGAGATGCTTTTTTACGTGGTAGAATCCAAAAAGTCAAAACTTGTTTGAAAGTTCCCTCCGGAAAGAGAGACGAATGAAAACAAGACAACAGCAGCTGCGCAGTATTAGAGTAAACGTCACTTCTTCAGTGTTACTTTTTTAAATATTCCACACTAGCAACTTACACGATGAACTATAATAATATTCCGACCAAAAACAACACTTACTGGACGTCCTTGAAGCCTCTGGAAAGAACAATTAATGAGATAATGAGAAACTGACGAAACGAGTTGTTTATTTTTAACAGCTGTTTCCCAGAAAACTAGTTTTCGCACGTTAGCTCCCTTTTCGTAGACCAGGTCACATATGTTTTTAATGTGTATATTTACTTACTTCAATACTGAAAAATTCTAAAATAATTACAAAAAAAATCAAAAATAATCAAAAGTAATCAAAACAACATTTTTTGATTACTTTACATTTTTTTTAATAATCGTAAAAAATCATAACTTTTTGATGATTTTTTTAATTAATTAGAAAATAATCATTATCAACAGAAAGTAATGGTAATCATTCATTGAATGATCCTCAAGAAAATAATTAATCAAAACTGTAATTATTTATATCAGTAATCATTGTTTAACAGGTCTGAAATAAACCCTAGTCCAGTAGTAGTGCTAGACTCAAATATCACATATAGAAACCCTTTACATAATTGTTAACTTATTAGAGGCATTGTAATACCATCATCTTTATGGTCCAAGACTGTTGAAAATAATAGGTTCTTAAGACTTCCGTCAAACGATCTTAATGAAAACTGGAAGAATGGATGTATTGTTTAGACTATCAGACTACGTCCTATATTTACCAAAGTCAAAGACACAACTGGGATGGAAAAAGTAACCTCATACAGCATTTTATGCTAGACGTTTACACTAATACAAACATTGTACTTGTATACATTTATTCATGAACTATAAATATTAAACATATCATGCGTGTATACTTGCTTGTGACATGTGACTAAGATGAATGTTTTATGATTGTATTTTGCTGTTGCTTGTCACAGGCGAACAACAAATACGCGACCAGCAATTATGTATGCTACTTACATAAAACATTTTTCTTTTCACAGCATTCATACTTTCTTTCACACCCATATTAGCTTTGTTCCCGTATTTTCATAAATAAAAATGCGCAGTCATTCAAGTTCATTAAAAAAAAAAAAGAAGAAATTATTTTTCACAAAATGCTATTCAACCCACATAGCTTCGGGTGCACATGTCTGTAATAATATTAAGAAAGAATCAGTGAACGAAATGGGCCCACTGAGGTCACTGCTTCTTTTAAGAGAACTGAACTATTTGTAAGCGTAAGCACTGACTTTTGCCTTGTGTGCCAGGAGAGAGTCAAAGTCTTTTGGTAACTGCACGGATACAAAGCAATTTTCCGTAACAGCTTCCACAAACAATTTCCGACGTGTCAAATTTTTGCGTACCCGAACGCCACAAACCGATAACTTGTAACAATTGCTGCTGTATCTTACTTGAAATTAAGTACGCGAACATAGCTATTGTCTTACCACAAAAATATGTATATATGGTTTAGTAAGTTTGTGTATGTGTGTGTGTGTGATGTATGTGTACGTGAAGGTATTTAAATGCAAGTTGCTCTATCTGCTTTTCCTGCGCTAACAATTTGAGATATTGCATTCAATATGTGGGTTCCTGCTGAGAATATCCTTCTGGTCGTCCGATACTTACACGTTCCTGTTGTTGTTATTGTTGTGTCGGGGAATGGTATTTATTTGGTTCGTAATTGAAATGACATAATAAATCGATTGCATTTCATCAGTAAGACTTCTGGTTAGATCCATAAACATTTCGAAAGCATAAAGAAATACTTAAACTAGCATGGAATGGAAAAAAAGAAAACATTAAATAACTCAGAGAATATAAATTGCAGTTCTTTACTCTCGCTGCGTAGCCTTGTGGAGCATAGAATTAAATAGAAACAAAAAACAAATGCCAGGAATGAAAAAGTTAATAAGTAGTGGTTACTGATTGCTATAATCTTTAATTGTTTTCATTTATTTTTATGCATTATCCTTATGCTTTGAATTTCCAAAGGGAATGGATTAAAGGAGATGTCGTAGATCCAAACTATTCTAAATTAAATTTCTCGATAGGAAAAAGTGAATGAAAATTCGATTGAAAAGTTTAGCGTGTGTGTTTACAATTTATTGAGTGCAGTCAGCTTCACACTGAGCCACAGACAATTTGGTGCTGGGAAAGTAGATTGTGAGCAACCGTATCTTTCGTGGTGTATTGGCCCACTACAAAGAAGGTCCCAGCTTCAAGTGAAGAGATATCAAAGGAAAAATTTTTCCAAAACTTGAGTGTGTTTTTGCATCGAAAATCTTTCTTATCAAAAATGCCGCTCCGAAACGGCATAAAGTACGGGACAATTTTAGAATCACAATACTGTACAATTGGGCGGAGAAGCTCGGCTTTATCGGAAATGTATTGCAGTGCGCTTGAGTAGACTCTGGGTTCGTTATCAAAAAGGAAACAATTATAATGAGATTATTGATAAACCGGTACTCAGGCCGCCGTAATGAGAAATAAAATGAGCAAGCTGTTTCGAAATATTCATACCCTTAGCATTAAGTAAGTGGACAATCTGAAATTTCACTTGAACCAGACACTGTGGAGAGAAAGACTACCACTACTTGTGCCATATATATATTCACTTTGCCAGCCTGCAGCGAAAAGAGTAAAAGGAGCCCTATAAGTGCATACGTATAAAGCTAATTAATGAAAGGTAACATAAAATAGAGATTCCAAATTCTACAATTTAAAAAATTAAAAAAGTCGTAGCACATGTGGCTCCATACGATCACAACCTTATCTCACATGTTCTGTGCCTTGTGCCAGTCTTAAATATTCAACATTGTCAAGTGCAAGGCAGTCACCTTTGCTGATGCCATATCCGCATCATGTCATGACTTCACCAATAATGACTGACTTGCTCCAACTTTTACAGTTTAACTAGGTCTAATTAAGCTCACTAGTAATTGGTGATCTAAACTAACTTTGTTAGGTGGCCTTCCATTGGTTAATTGATTTCTGTCTAGGGTTACCTTTATTCATCACAACTATCCTCCACAACTGGCTTGAATAAGATGCCATATAAACCTTTGACATATAGAAAATATCTTATTTGTTGACAACAGCAGCAAACCGATTGCGTTGCAAATTTTCAACTAACTAATACGTAACAGATACACTTGTTTTCTTATATTGAATAAGAGTCATCTAGAAAGAAAATTTGCAAAAGCAGGAATAATATTTTGTCCCCGCACAAACCTCTGCCTATTTATTTCACTCTCATTCTTACTTAACTTCTAATTTTAATTCTTATTCTCGTTCTGGTTCTCACGACCACTCGCACCTCCAAATTATATACCACTGATGTATATTGGAACGATTTTCCGTCATCCCTTGTCAAATTTGGTTTTGTAATAAACTGGTTTCGGCGTTCCGCCTTCCTTCGTGTTTAGTTTCGTTCTGACACTGAGTATCGTTCCAATATACACCAACTTTAAGCAATGTCGGAAAATCAAAAAAAAACCAAATAAATCTATACCACTCTTACTGCCAATGTCCCTGTCCCCATAGCTGTCACTGTCACTCTCTCTCTTCCTCTACCTAAATCTCTGACTCTATTTTCCCTTTATTTTGATTTCCACTCTCATTTACATTCTGACTTTCATTCTCATTCTCTTTATAATTTTTTTCCTTATACCGTTCAGGCTCCCTCTCCCGCGTTTTCTCCCTATCCTTCTCCCCTCAGTAACTCACACTAAGTCATAAAACTAAAAGTATTTGAAGTATCGTGACTATGAATGAGCTCAAGGCCACTAATAATTTTTTTATAGCGAAAATTGTTACTGTTTTTTATTTTTTTTTAATGACTTATTTAATTATTAAAAGTTTTTAATTGCACCGATAAGGAAAATTTTTTAGAGACAACCGACATAGCTTTTCTTATAGATCCATTTCGGAAGCTTTTTGTGAGCTCGCGTTGGCAGGCTGTGACAACAAAGCAGCTCTGAAAAAAATCCATAATGATCAAGAACTGACTGCCATATGGCGGTGTTGTTCATTTATATGGTAAAAGTGAATAAAATAAGCAGCTTGGAGGACAGAAAAGCCAGCGTATTGTTAGCCTAATGGTTAGCAGTGCGTGTCAAAATTTCTCTGATGAGTGAAGTCTAGCAGCTCCTAAGTCTAAATCTCCAACCCCATCTTCACGTCACTCTGATTCTAATTCTTGTTCTCATTCTCATTCACATTCTCACTACTATTCCGATTCCCCTTCTATTTACCATTGCCATTCCCATTTACATTGAGATATTCATTGCCATTGCCATTGCCATTCCCATTCCCATTCCCATTCCCATTCCCATTCCCATTCCCAATCCCATTCTCACTCCCATTCCTATTCCCATTCAAATTCCCACTCTAATACTCATGCCCATTCCCATTCATATTACCATTCTCATACTCATACTCCTGACCATTCTTATTCCCATTCCCATTGCCATTCCCATTCCCATTTCTACTCCCATTCACATTTCCATTCCCATTCCCATATCCATTTCCATTTCCATTCCCATTCCCATTCTCATACCAGTTCCCATTCATATTCCCATTCCCATTTCTATTCCCATTCACATTCCCATTCCCATTCACATTACTATTCTCATACTCATACTCATTCCCATTCCTATTCCCATTCATTCTCATACCAATTCCCATTCATGTTCCCATTTCCATTTCCATTCCCATTCCCATTTTCATACCAATTCCCATTCATGTTCCCATTCATATTCCCATTCCCATTCCAATTCTCATTCTTATTTACATTCCCATTCATATTGCCATTCCCATTCCAATTCCCATTCATATTGCCATTCCCACTCCAATTCCCATTCTTATTTCCATTCCCATTTCTATTATTTTTCCCAATTTCTTATAATTTTCCTCTTACTCTCTTTCCTAATACCGCTCCAAGTTCCTGTACCCGATCGATCGCGCTACTTATGTCTCAAAGCTAAAAATTATTTGTTCTAAATTTTTTTCAGGCAAAATCCAATCCTATAGCTATAGTATTTAAATATTGCTCAAACAAGTATTTAAAAGTCTCCTCAATTTATTTTTTTCCCATAACATTTCTCGGAATTATGCTGCCGTCTATTGCATGCAACCATTGTGCAACCTTGCAACACACACTATGCACTCAAGTATACAGTTATAACGCATCGATTGCTCACGCGCTTATTGTGTCCAACAATTTGCAGCATCCATTTGTTAAACGAAAACATTTCATTTTCTTCATTCTACAACACATGTGCTGATATTTACAAAAAAAAAAGAATATAAGCTTTTTACTATTTTTACATTAACCTCCTTTTTTTCTTTGTATTGCAGGCCAAGCAGACGGAGCATAACAGCTTAGGACTACGCGAGAAAAGGAAAAGTAAAAGCGTATACTACAACAATAATAAAAATACAAAATAGTGTATAAAAACAGCTTGCTGTGCAACAAAACATAACAAATATAACGGACATGCGTTAAGGGGGTCTATGTAACACCAGCTGTGCGAATATAACGTGTTGTGTGTGTGTTTGTGGCATGCAGCACAGATGTTGCAACAACGTCGTCACCTGACTAAGGAAATGGAAACTCGCAAAAAGGGCGATAATTTAAACGAAATGGAAATATATCTATCTTGTGTACAGTTGAGCGAGCGACCGAATGTACGCATGTGTGAGTGAGTGATTGAATGGCGGAAAAATTGCCAATTCAGTTGCTCAATACTTGATCGCAAACAACAATCGAAGTGAAACGTGTGAACGAGAACTTTCAAGCGCACGCACCTACATAGATACATGTACACAGGTTTAAGCTGCAGCATGTGGTATGCTGGAAAAAGACTAAAAATCGCGAATGAAATACGTTTGCGACTGAGTTGTAGGGCAGCTGACAGTAACGAAAACAAATGAAATAATAAAATTTTCCCAATGCAATAAAAACTAAAAACAAAAAACAAAAATTAAAAAAAAAATTTACTTGTAAGTGTACATGCAGCAACATGCTGCACAACAACAACGCCAAACAAACGAAAAGCACTCAAAAGCGAAATATCTAAAAGCTTACAAAGTGACAGCCAGCGGCAGTGATGTTGATGGCATTGCAAAAGCTAGTTGAGCAGAAGGAGCAGCAGCAGGAGCGCCATTACTTCACCTATTACAACTACAAAAACAACAACAACAGCATTCGTAAAAGCTTGCACTGCATACAACAACGATGGGTAACAAATTTCATCAATTCTCATCAACTTAAATGCAGGGGCATTTGCCCAGCCATCAAGAACAAAAGCGAAATCAACAACAACAACAACATTACTAGCACCACTGATACGAAAACACAACAGAAAACATTTCAAAAACAACAAAAACCTGTACAACAAGTTGTCACGCAACGACACGTCTGCCTACTACAATCCACGTTTGCCAGCCCAAAAGGTTTGCCTTGGTCTTGCTACAGCATTGTCGCTGATTTGCATGACAAGCCACAACAACAACAACGAAAACATTGCTTTCTCGGTTCACCGTTAGTTTGCTGATATCGCACCGTCAACAAGCCAAAAGCTGGTGCACTATTTCCGCTTACAACGGAAAAACGTAAATAAAAGCGATCAGCGAACAAATATACATAGCTCAGCAGCTGCGAGATTACTCATACGCCACGGTGTCCTCCATATCATAGCACAGTTACTAGCCTACCAGTAGCTAGCTCTTGGTTGTGTCGTAAATACATATTCATCGATTTGCTTTTCATCTGTTTCAACGTAAACTATGCTCAGCTACAGAGATACCCAGCTGTAGATATTTTGTTGTTTTTGTACGCACTTAGCCTATAGGCGTGCCACACTTAACGTAGCAGCAAAAACTTGCGACTTTCAGACGCAAAGCGGGGGCGAAATATGTAAAAGGGGTGAAAATCAAAAATCAGTGCAGACTACGCAAAGAAACAACACAAGCAACAAGAACTGTGGCAACAGCGTGTGAACGAAGGCAATGCCAGCAAATATGAGCAGAAATTGTTTTGCAATTTGCTTGTCAGGTGAGTACGTACAATACAGAGTGTGAATGGCAATATATGTTGCACTACAAGCAAACATCAGTGGCGTCATACTCTTGAAGAGAGTTAGGCACCGAGCTAAAATATGCGCAAGAGAAATTAGGAATTAAAGCAAACTTTAATCTTTTTTCATAAACAATGAAGATTCTTAATTTAGCTAAGATCGAGGATATCGGCAGTGTTTCTATGTATATGGCCCTCAAAAACTATAGGCTTCAAACATGTTTTATGACATTTCCACAGAAGCACCCATCTAAATCGACTAATAGGCAATTTGAACGCAATAATTCACCTTTTAACAAAAACCGACTGTAGAAATGTTCTACACGTAAACGGGTGTGAGTTGTGAGACACACTTTGATCCAGTATATAGGATATATATTTCCACTTTGGGATTGGTAATAACACTGCGTTACAAAAACGAGCTTTAGTTCTATCCTATGAACCCATTATACTTTTTCGAAAAGGAGAGAAAAAATAAAAATACACGTGTATCCCCGATCTTCATGTACACGTCAGAATTTGTTTTTTTTTTTTTTTTGCAGTGCTCCGTACGTGGTAGTGGATAGTAGTTGTTGGTACAGCGTACTTTATTGTTGACCTTCCATCAGTAAACTTACTTAAATTTCTATAGAAATAGTTCTGACGTGTACATGAAAATCGCCGTATATTTGGTTCATAGGACAGAATGTGTGTAACGCGGTCTAATAACAGCATAGCAACCACAAAAAGGATTGATTGACTCTTTCGTTCACTCAGCACACTCTTATGAAGCCAAATTTATTCGAGAGCACAATCTCCATTTTCCTGTTTTCGTTTTTGGTCAGAAAAGATATGATACAGATCCAAACTCTCTTAACTTTGAGTGTTGCAGTAAAAGAAATAGTTGCAATTGCTTTCTTATTTAGCCAATGAATATTATATGGAATCCTTATAGTCTAAATATCGTCAAATCTAAAACTATAGACAATGGATTAAACCTTAAATGAAAACATTTTTTGTAAAAGAAATTAAATTAAGAAATTTTTTTATATAGAATTTTGAAAAGACGTCAAAAAAAATGTCAGAGTATTGAAGATGGCTTTAAGGAATATTGGAAGAAGGAAAATTATTTCATGGAGTACAGGAGATTAAGAAATCCACTCACTATGTCAAGTATGAAAACTTGGGCATAATTGTTCACCCACGTTATAGGAAGGCATTTTTATTCGTATACGGGAAAGCATCCTATAAGCAAGGGCAACGTAGCGCCTAACGTAAAACCTTTGGAAATCGCTGAAACTTTGCAGTATAGCAAGTGAAGAACGGGGCCGAACTAAGAGACGCATAATCGGGGCTAGGTCGAAATAGTGCCATATACAGTGCAAGAGCCAGTAAACTCTGAGCTTTGGCATCGGACAAAAACAAGCATGAAATACCCAACTAGTACCAAAGTAACAGAGACGGAGAAGGCAATCTCAAACGAGTAAATCTTACGAAGACATCACCAAACTTGCGACTTTTGGGTATAAATAACTTTGTGTGAATAATCTTAGGTAGCTGCAGGGTAACGACTACCACTGGCTGTTACCTTAGAAATATGCTGTAATTAAGTAGCATACCAGAATTGAAGAAGTCCAAAGATTTCATAACTTTAAGGTTGTGAATCACTTAGAGGTGAAGGTACTGGTTTAATACTTCAAAGTTGCCAAGCCCTCTAAGAGGTTTTGGTAGTTTCAGCAGCGTTGTGCTGGCTCTTTTTTGTGCACATAAAATTGTTAGTTCAATTTCTAAGTAGTAGGATAGGCAGTATTACCTGAATAAATGATTTTGGTTACTACCGAGACCCTAAAGTTATATATGGTAGCGTACGCTATTTTGATAAAAAAAATCATTCAGCACCATTAAATTGGTAAAAAAATGTTATATATTTTACATTTTTTATGCACAATATGTAATGAATCAATGCACAATAGTTAGCAGAAACAAAAAAAGAAGCTTTTTGACACCCAGCGTGCAATTTCCTTGCTCATTTTTAGCTATTTGAAATATATTACTCTATTTAAATATTCAAACTTTAATGGTGCGTTATCAAATTTTAACCTATTACCACTATATTGGACTGTAAAATTTAAACCGCACTAGCTTTTATACCCACATTATTGTATATGCACTCATTTATTTTATTTTCTTATAAATATATAAGAATAAATAACCATAAGCAAGCAGTTTTGATGTTCTGAAGTTGTTAAACAGATAGAGGAAGATAAATGTATATGCACATCAAAAATAAATTAAATAAAAAGAGAGATGAGTACAGGTGCACAGTTCCGCAATAGTCGCCCGTACCACAATGCATCATTGGTGCTACGTAATTACAACATCCGTTAAACGTAACCGGGAAGCATGCAAAAACGTCGCTAAAACGTTTCGGCTATTCCCCATTGTGGTAGCTGGAACGTAATAAACATGTATCTGTACGTGCCTATGAGTAGTAGCAAATCACTTTAAAGTCACAACATTAGTCGACGCTCCGTTTCTGCTCTTAATTGCGTAAGTTGGGTATATTTTGAAAATAATGCAGTTCATATGACAAGCAAATGACAATTTTGATTCGAAGATTACTTCAAGGTCTTTGATTACGCAGACATGTCGAAGTTTGAATGATGTTGCTACATTTCCCAAAAGGTAACATTTTTTTCTGTACCTCTTATTTATATTATCAACACCGATTTCTATCAAAAAACGATCACTCTATAGTGGATTAACAGTGAACCTAAAAGCGGATATAGCACACTCCCTTGTGGAGCCCCCGAGCTCGCATCAAAAGGTGAAAGCGGGACGCCCTCTATTAAGAGCGTTTAGCTGCGATTAATTAGATAAGATGCAATCCAGCTCTCTGAAGCGCCAACGAAGATCTAAGAAAAGTCAGTATGGACAGTATGAATATGTGCTGCTGACTAGAAACCCAAATACTGTACGAGTAAGCACAGTTGAGTGGCACCTCAATAACCCATGCAGCTCACTGCAGATAAAAGATAATAATATCATTTTTATTGGAAAAAATTAGTGTGGAACTAATTTCCCAGCATTCACAACCATTTTAGGTGATAGTGATAATAATTAAAAATATGTAAAATATGATTTACTAAAGATTACCAATGCTTAAAGAGAATACTCAGCATACTCAGTAACGAAATTGGATTGGAAAAAAAGGCAAAGAGATTCCCAGCCTGCGCATTTGTTTTAGCCACATTGTCGCCAAGACAAAGTACTTAATGAAAACGGGGTAAAGCATTTTTCGAGCTCACCAAATACCAGAATTTTTATATCCAGCGTGTACTAGTACACAGTTTCTATGCAGCAACAACTATTGGTGCAGTACTATTTGTAGGTACTATTTTTACTTTTTCTGAATATGCGAAAATATTAATTTTTTTCTTTCAATGTTTAATGACATTCGCGGTATGCCACGGCACTTTATATTGCTTTCTTATTACAAACTTCATGATACGCGTGCTGGCGTAAAAAACCGTCGATCACAAATTTCGAAACAGTTAGAGACATCACAGTGGTGAAATAAGCTATCCCAAATAGTTACATTCCAGACTAATCACCAGCGGCATATGATGCATATCTGGTTTTGAGCGATAAGAATCACATATATGGAAAAATTTACGGTTTGGAAAGAAAAATGAAATCTAGAGTGCTAAGTGGTTGTCAATATAGTACCTGTATCGAAGGCAGTTAGGAAATAAGGACTTGGGTATAGGAAGGGACCCTCTTTAAATATTGCATGTCGAGGTAGCGTTGATAAATATTTAGAATTATTGTACCTAACAGATGCTGCGCTGCTCGAAAATTTGCTTCATACCATTTCAAAATTTGTACTATTTCCATACCTTATAACGAACTTCTTCTCTCTATGCTCTTTATCTACGAAGATATATTTCTTTCTCTTACCTTTCTTCATCGTATACCTCGCCTTATATTTATACTATTAACCTTATTTGTTTCCTTTTCTATTCTTGTTCCCATCTTTTCCTATTTCAATTTCTATAGTTAATCCTGTTCCATATCTTATTATTGATTTTCATATTCATATTCCTATTCCTATTCCTTTTTCATTCCTATTCTTATTTCTATCAGTAATTTTCCTTTTCCTCTTTTTCCGTTTAATCTGCTTCGTTATCTTGCATCGCTTTTCATATTATTTTTCTTAACCAACTGCAATATTGATCTCAATCACTTGTTTCAAAGTCATGGTCCTCATAAATTTCGGCCTTGGGCAACTGAGTTTCGATACGCCCTTGTCTCATGCATGCACACATCAACTTAAAAGTGCAAACGTGGGGAAATTTTTGCCCCACATGCTTGGAAATATGTTGTATGAATATTGTTCCAGCACATGTTGCAACATTGGATTTCACATTGATTTACGTTTGACAGGTACAAAAATGTTGTCTCACTTGGAAATCTCAGCTTTTTTTCAATGTAATGTTAAAATTCACATTGATTTTACATTGGCTTACGGCCATATATGACACGTTGTTGCTAGTGATTGCCCAGCGTATAGTGCCAAAAAAAATAAAAATTATATTTCAATTTACAATTTTTGGCTGTCGTATTTATAGATCTTAAGCGTCGACCGCTGTGTTTCGAAGAAATAGGTAATATATTTCTATTTTTCGGCTGCCGACAATTTGTAGAAAAAATTAGAAGCAGCACGCCACAAATTGGTAGAGAAACTCGGTCTTAATTTTCTCGGGGATATATTGCGCTAAATATTTATTTATTTATTTTATTAACATAGTATTTCTTTTGTGAAGACTACATAAAGGAACACTTTTTTCGAATAAAATCCTTTAATGTTTATTTGGGGTTTGATAAGTTTGAGCATATTTGTAGATAAATTCGTTTTTTGAACTGCATGCAAATATTCTAAACAGTATTACTTGCAGCCCGTTATTTAATTTGAATGAACATTATTTTATTTGTCCACCTATTTCTTACTCTGCCTCTCTTCTTCCCATATTTTTTCACACATTGTTCTCCATCTCACTGTCCCTTCTTTAATCTATTATCTTCCACTCCCTTTTCCTGTACCGATATGATTACCTTTTAACTTCTTGTCAAGGGTTTTCTCTATGTTTCTACACTTCTTCTTACCGATCATTCTCCAATATCGTTTGTGCATTTCATCCCCCACAACATTATTCTCTGAAAGCTCTTTCCTGTTTTTAAGAGCTTAATCCTATTTCTCTCATCCTAACATATCCTTTTCTCAACATCTCTTTATCTCTGCCCACTTCCCATCGATTTTCTTCTAAATTTCTTATATTCCATTTTTTTCTTTCTCTTTTCCTATGTTCATTTTTATATTTCCCAATTCTTTTATATTACTTTAAATTTCTTGAATTCTATTCCACTTCTTTTCGCAACATCTTTTTTGTTTTAATATTTCACTTTCTTCTTATTGATATCTAACCCTTTCATCTCACCCCTGTTATTATTTCCCTGTCTTCTCTTTAACTTCTAAGCTTATATCCTGCTATATATCATTATTCTATCACAGTATATTAATTTTATGTACCAGTCTTAATATCTCTCTCTCTAAGCTTTTCTTTGTGTTTACTTAAATCTGGCTTCATCTGTGTGCCTGCTTTCCCGTAGTCTTTTATTCATTACACATTCCTCCTCAGATATCATCCTCCACTTTCTTCCATATTCTCAAGTTCTCTTCTTCTCTCACTAACTTTTCTATTCCTCTTATCTCTTACCTATTCCTTCTGTTTTCTTACTTTTCTCTCCACGTTTTAAATTCCATCCCAGCTCAATTCTATTTCACTATCTCTTTGTGTTGTATCATTTTTTTTTTTGTTTTAATTTCTTTAAGATCTTTAAGTCTATTTCCATAACCATAACCATAACCGTAACCATAACCATTACAAATAACCATTACCACAACCGTAAACATAATCATAACATTAACCGTAACCATAACCATAACCGTAACTATAACCATAACGCTAATCATAACTATTACTATTATACGTAACCATATCCATAACCATTGTCAATAACCATAACCATAACCATAACCATAAACATAATAATAACCATAACCATTACCTTATCTCCGCTGTTCAACTTTTTCCCTAGTTCAATTATTTATCTCTCTCCGCAATCACTGTGCAACTCTCCCTATAATTAGATTATTTCCCTCTCTATCTAGTTCAATTATTTCCCTCCCCCATGCTGGCTATACACCTTTTTCACCGTTTTTTTAACAAAGTTTGTATACTAAATTTTATTGTATTTCTAAAATCGAAAATTTTTCTCTCCCTCTTTCTCTTTTCAGTTTCTCTCGTGCTCAACATTCTACTAATGTTGCTGCCACATGTTGTGAACGCCGATGATTGGTCGGCCAGTTGTGCCTCCAATTGTACCTGCAAATGGACGAATGGCAAAAAATCAGCAATCTGCAGTTCACTACAACTCAACACGATACCAACAACGCTTAGTACAGAGCTGCAAGTGCTCGTAATGAACGACAACCATATACCGTATCTAAATCGGGAGGAGTTCACAAATCTTGGACTACTTAACTTACAACGCATCTACCTTAAAAAATCCGAAGTGCAGTATGTACATAAAGAGACTTTTCGTAATCTGAAAATATTGGTGGAAATCGATTTGTCCGATAACAAAATTGAAATGATCGACAAAGACACATTTATGGGCAACGATCGCTTGAGAATACTCTACTTGAATGGCAATCCGCTCAAAAAGTTGGTGGCCTATCAATTTCCAATATTGCCACATTTACGCACGCTCGACCTACACAACTGCTTGCTCTCGTACATCGATCCAATGGCATTGGCGAATTTGAATATGTTGGAGTTTTTATATCTAAAAAATAATCTACTTGAAAGTCTTAGTGAATATGTCTTCCAGCATATGACAAATCTCAAGACTTTAGTGTTGGATGAAAATCCCTGGCAATGCAATTGTAAGTTACGTAAATTTCGCAATTGGTATGTGAGAAGTAAATTGAATAGCATTAGTTTGTTGTGCAAAGGACCGCCAACGCAGAAGGATAAGCAATGGGGGCATGTCAATGAGGAGCAGTTTGGATGCGCGCCAAAAGTCGAACTTTTCAATAATGAAGATGTACAGAATATTGATATTGGTAGCAATGCGACATTCAGTTGTTTGCTCTATGGCGATCCACTACCCGAGGTCACTTGGGAATTGAATGGCAAGATATTAGATAATGACAATGTGATCTTCGATGCTGAATCGATAAGCTCTGATAAGTTGTGGAGTAATTTGACGATATTTAATATGACCAGTTTGGATGCAGGCATATATTCTTGCATTGGCGCGAATGTGGTGGGCGTGGCCACGCAGAATATAAGCATTTATTTAACAGAGATTGTTCAACATGTTTTGGTGAAGACGCCAGAGACATTCTGGTACTTTGGCTTAATAATGGGCACATTTGGCACCATATTTCTGCTCATACTCATATCGTTTGTTGTATGTTTTTGTAAACGCACCACACGACAGCGTCGACATCCCAAGAAATCGGGTGTAAAGCCGAGCGTTAGCTTCAATGATCAAGAAAAGAAATTGCTTGATTTGAGCATAACAACAACAACCGCTGATCGTGGCGACAGCTGCGCATTGGACAACAATACAACAACAACAATGAGTAAAACTGAATCGGTTATAGGTTTTGAGCCAATCGAAATACACGCTACGGATAATATGCGCGCCGTCGCCGCCAATCACAATCATCATCATCAACTGGCGCATCAACAACAATTGCAACAGCATCATGCACATATGACGGGTGGTGTAGGTGGCGCTGGTGGCGGCATACAAAATCGTCAGCAACTAATGGCTGTAGCCGATGGAACATGTAGTGTGGTTGGCATACCAACGTCAATGGCATCTGCGGTGAGTGCAGCAGCTGCGGCAGCGGCGGCGGCACATCAGAACGCCATACCCGAGGAATTTCCACTAAATGTAGGTGTTTTTCCGCCACCACCTGAGTTTTGTTCAAACATTGTGCCCAATCCAGCTTACGGTAATATATTTATAAGCGTGTCAGTAACACAGGATATGTTGGATGGTGCGGATATGAATATGTATCCGGATTTGCTGAACATACCAAAGCGTCAGTTAAGCGCCGATTGCAACAGTAGTGGCGTGCATACGGGCGTGAGTGTAACAAGCGGCAGTATAATGACAAATGCCACCAATACGCTGATGCCTTCAGGCGGTACAACAACAGCGGTGAATGTGTCGTCATTTGCGACATTGCCGCGCAATCATCAACGTCGTGGCATACTCAAAAAGGATGCAACGCTGCAGCATCAACATTCATTGCAGCAGCAGCAACAAAAACCACAACAACAAACGAATTTGTATCCACACGATGAAATTGTCTCATATCACAATTTGGACACCACCTACAGTCAGGGCTATCAGGAATATCAACAACAACAACAGCAGCAACAACAACAACAAACACAACAACGTCAATCATATGCTGCTAATATTGTTGGTCTACCACCACCACCACCTCCTCCGGCAGCTGCAGCGGCGCTCGCACAGTGCCACCATAATCAAGCTGCAACACTCAATTCCAAAACATGCGCTGCCTGTATTGGTACACTTTCGCCGCCACCGCCTTCTTGCAGTACACCACCAACCTCAATGGATGCAACGCCACTGCGACCGCTTATAAAAGGTGTTACTGCGAACTCGTCATCTGCGAAGAGTAATGCTGCACTCAAATATGATAATATGGGTAGGCGCATAACGGCAAGTGGCAACTCAACACTCTCACTACACGACGAAGAGGATGAGGAATGTGTGGAAGATGAGACACATTTTATTGAGGGAGCGCTAAATTTGAAACAGCTACAACAACAGCAGAAACAAGACTGTCAACAGCAGCAACAGCTCAAGAGCAATGCGACGGCAAACGGTAATTCGATGATAGCTGATACGGGTGGCGGTGCGGAGTATGTGTCGTTGTAGTATTACGGTACGCAGGTGTAAATATGGGGGTTGGTGTAATATAATTAGCCTAACCTTCAAGCGGTCGCTCGACGTCGATTCGACCGCCTGTGGTGATTCGACATTTTTAATATTACTGTATATAATCCTAGATATTTGGCATCTCTGGTAGCTTGAAATTAGTGCATTTTCAATCGAATGCACTAGCTTGGTCTCTTTTTTAAGCTCGTCGACTGTCATATAGCAAGCAGTTACTTCAGTTGCTGCTAATCGTCGAAAAGAGTACGCGCGCTTGACGTCGTAAAGTTTACGTCTGTTGTTTTGATTTCATCACTCCATCATGCAGCTGAAATTGATACTAACTCTAACGAAAAGCGAAAACCAAGTATTATAACTTATTACAGTAAGACAAAAGGAGGAGTTGATAAAGTTGATAAAAAAGTAAAACTCTCTTCAGTGTCAAGGAAGTGCAAGAGGTGGCCATTGACACTCTTTTCCGCTTCCTAGATATTGTTGGAATCAACTCAATGGTAATTTTGAGAGAAAATGGTGTAGTTATCAAAAAATAGAAATACCTTTTCTGTAAAATATTGTTTTATGATTACATAACAACTAAAATTATTAAAAATAAATGAATTCCACCGCTTAAACCACTTTAAATCACCCATTCAAATAGGAGCGTCGAAAAGACTACGCGCGACTGCTCGTGTTTCAAAAGACTGCGCGACCGCTTGGAAGTTAAAAGAGATATAACTTGGGCGTGTACATCACAGTTGCGAACAGAACTTATAAGTAAGCATAATATTTTAAGTAATAGGAGCGTAAGCTTACATTAAGTAGTTAAGGAATTCCTATGTTGTATTTGTTTTCTTTTATATCGCTTAGTAGTAGGCCGCTTAATAATTCTTGTTAATGCTGATATACTGCAGTTTAACAGTCAAATTGATAAAAACTAAAATTATTTGTATTTCCCCGCGCTGATCGAGCGTTCTACCAACACATTTAATGGTCCATATATCGCGAACAAACTTGTTACTTTTTTGATCAGTTTAATGTACCACTTAGTCTGAAATGTGATTGGCGCTGCGAACATAAAGATTTTAGAAGAAAACAATCAAATTGAGTTTTCAGTAAAAGGTTAAAAAATTTGAATTGTTTTTAAGGAAAGCTAAAGATCAAATTAACTATAAGAATCAAAATTAAATAAAAATTTTTTTTTAAGTAATCATGACGAAGAATGAGCTCAAGTCGAATATTTTATAATAAAAACCAGTACCTATTGTCTTTTTAACACATATTTTTTAATTTTTCATTAAAACTATTTAGTAGAATAGGGAAGGGAAATTAAAATAAAGCCAAAGCTTAAAGATCCATTGCGGAAGCTCGTAGACTTCTTCCTTAGGGAAATTTTGACACTCTATGTTAAGCATTAGGCTATCAGAGCGCTGGTTTTAAGATTTGGTTTCCAATATAACGGTAGCCAAATAACTTTGGCTATTATCATCGCCACTAGCGGTACCGCTTTTTTTTTTGTAAACTTAGATAAATCTATTTCAACTTAAATATTTCCCGATCTTTTGCTCCCCAGTTGAACTTGAAGCGAGATCTCCCCAAGCTGCACTTCGACATCCCTTTGGAACAATAGAAAATCATTTTTTTCTTTTCTACCCTTATGCTACCCTTTGTGGAGGAAACCGAGAGATATCACCAAGCGATAACCAAGAGAGTACTCCCCTTAACATCCTTTCGGAAGGATAACAGAGATTTCTACACTCTGTGCTCCGAGTTTAATAATCTTAGAGTAATAGGGGAGACCTCCTTAGGTTAGTAATTAACGATTACTCCCTTCTATATATTTTTGGGGCGAAAGTAAAGATTTCTCCAACTTCTACTCCCGGCTAACAACTTTTCGAGTAAGCAGAATTTCTCTGTCAACAAAAGAAAAAAAATTTGAACAAAAGAAAAAAGTTTGAGTCGTAAAAAATATAATATTTAATTCAGATTCGATACCATTTGTGGTTGTTGAATTTTTTTATATGAATGTTATTTTCCATAATTTATTCCTTTTTCCTGGTATGCTGGAGGCATTTGCATTGCTTCGATGTCTTTATTTGCTTCCATAAAATTATTGAGGCATGATTATAAAAAGAACTTTCGTTGGTCTTATAGGAGGAATATGAAATATCTCTCTCATTACTCTCCTGGGAGGTTTTCTAAAATTCTCCAAAACTCCCCCATTACTTGATTGCGATTCATAAAAAAGAATTAGCTAAAACTCCATAATTGTTCCCTGGGAGGTGAAAGGGAGTTTTTCTATTACTCGCCCTCCTAGGACATGCAATGTTAACAGAGAGTACGCAAAATTATATGGTAATACACAGAAGTATAGAGAGTATTCCAATACTCTCAAGGAAGTGCTCCGGGATTAATAAAACGATGATCCCTGGTTCTACTGGGTAATTTTGTGTATATAGTTTTTTTAAATATGTGATTTCAAAACATCAGAAACAACTGAATTGTTATTTTTGTAACATTATTTGAAGTATTTGATAGAATACACATTGTTTTGACAAGGACGGTGAGAAAAAACCCTTAAAGAACTCGAAAGCCGTGCCGCTATATAGCGGCCGTCACAAATCGTTAGAGTAGGTTTTCAAAAACATTGCCATGGTAAAGTAATTACGTGTAAACCAAGAAGACGGTGAAGTTCACCGTAACGTAATATAGCGGCAAGCATAATATAACGGCCTTCCTCAATGTTTCACGAAAACGCTGCGAAATAATCGCTGTGAACATCGCCTTGTCAAAATATAATCTCTTTAATTACATGAAATTGAACACAATCAAAATCAAAACAAAATTTCTCCCGAAGACGATAGACTTATTTCCATCGTTGCCGCCGGGCGGTGACGTCAATCCTATGTCAACTGCTAAAACGATTGAAAAATTTCGGAAGAGGATCCAGAAGACGCATCGCTGTCCTAGTTATTATAATTCGGAGAGAGAAAATTGATAGTATTGATTGTTCAAAAGTTATTAAGGTGTTTCTTGCGTAAATATTGTGCATCGCGAGGCCGGTGTAGGACCGGATAACGATTAGTTTCTGGCAGCGTGACGCAGGCAGTCAATGCAGAAAGATGTTTTGCGCATTTGTAATACAAAATATTGCATTATTATACGATTACTTGGTATATTTTCGCAATTAAGTGTGCATAAATTTTGATTTCACACGTCCAATTTCTGACATAACCACTCTTTTTTACTTTGTATTAGTTATTATAAACGCATATGAGCGTCGGGATTATTACAAAATATAATTATAGCACTGTTCGTATTTTTTTCCTTTTTTGTTGCATATGCATTGTCGCTAAATATATATCCAATTCTTTAATCAATTTGTTTAAGAACAAAATATAAACGTTAAGTTTATGGCTTAGTTGGTTTTTGACCGTGAAGTTTTTTAACGAAAGCAACAAAATTTTGATAAAAGACCTGGAACCGATACGGTTCTTTTGACAACCCTCCCGACATTTCTTGACGCGTTTTAGCAGTTAACTTTATATTGGACAAAATTACCTAAAATTTTAACAAAAAAAAATATGTTATAAGTTTTATGCTCTTGAAAATCCATATAAACAAATTTGGCAAGCCCTGTATTAAAATAGAGTTTTGCAAGATCATTCCCTATCTCCGCAAAAGTAAATTTGTAGAGCTTTCATTATCTTTGTCCTTTTTTCTCCCCCTTTTTTTCATATAGTCACTCTAATTAAAAATCAAAATGAAGAAAAAATAATATAATCGCTCCCGTTGTTATTGTATTTAATAGTTAATTTTTGACACCTCGGCTGTGCTCTTCGGTTTTATTTATTTTTAATACCAATTAAAAATCAATTAAATTCATTGTTATTTATTATTGAAAGCTTTAAGGTGATTAGAGAATAACAATTTCAGAGCCAACAGTCATAGCTTTTTTGATAGACCCATTTCGGAAGCAGCTGGACTTCCCCCTCAAATAAATTTTGGCACGCTCTGTCAACCATTAAGTTATCAAAACAATTTTTTTTTTGGTCAGCTAAGCTCTTATTTCAATTCAGTGTATCATAACATTAGGCAATAACCTACATCTTCTGGTATTTATTATGCCTATGCTCATTTTTTTGTATTTTGTCCATTTTGACACTGCGACTCTGCTTGTGAAATTTGTATACCAAAACTGTATTGAATTGAGTTGAACATCAACACATAGCAAAGTGTAAGGGTATTATCACAAGTTTGTTTATTATTATTTTTGAAATATTAAAAAATAGTGAAATTGTAAACTGGAAGTATCGGACCTTTTTTTTTTGTGAATCTTATGAATCGTCCTTAAGTCAGACTCTTTTTATTTTTTAAATATGTCTTCACTATGGTCACAAAAGCAATACCTTAAATGAATAGTTGAAACCATAAAGACTTATAGCTACCACCCTTTGATCGGAGCGTCTCTTTATATGTAATAGAGTGGCGGCCCCATACCAAATTTTAAGGTTTTACCTCTTAAACTGAGAGACAATTTCTTTGCTTATTGCCCTAATAATTTCTTCTTCTTCACATGCTTACAGACATTGGACCAAAGCTATTATGCTGTTTTGTGTTCATGAAAATATAATAAACGAATGGGAAAAGTTATAAGCGATAATTTTTCTCTTTTTGAAATGAGACTTCAAATAAGAAAAGATTATAATCCCGCTATCCCGCACTTCTTTACTTGGTGTAAATCTCACGATATTTTCTTAAAATTTCGGTCAAATAGTTTCTGACACAATTTCTTCACTTGTTGCAATAAAAGTTGCTCGGTGAGTAATCGACTAATACCAGGACCCAAGTTTTGTCAAATCAGTTAGTGAAAATTCCGGGTTTGTTAAAATGCCAAAAAATTTTCAACTCTACTACAAACCTTTTTATAACAGAATTAAACTTTAATCTTTTTTCTTGTCTGAAATTAATCCATTCAACTTAGAGCTTGTAGAAATCTCTTCCACAAAAAACTCTGCATTTATTTTATATCCAAATATAATTATTAAAATTTTGCTTAATGTGTGCAAAATATTTGTTTAACTATCAAGAGCAGTATTGCGTTAGACAACCACTAAATTAGCGATAAAAAAAAAGACAACAAAAAATACAGAAGGATAATTAAATAGAAAAAAAACAGAAAGCAAACATTTATTTAAAAAGATAAATATAAACAAAGCTATCATAAATATACGTAATTTCAGCATGAACTTCTAATTTTACTTTTAGCATTGACAAAAAAAAGTAAATAACAACAAAATACATAATCAGCTTAAATTTAGTTAATAATTAACTTTTAGTGTGCAAGCCAGTATTTTGTTACTCATGTATATGTATATATATATGTCAGATAATGTAAATATATGTATAAATATATAAGCATTTATGCATTAGCGACGTAATAATAGCGATACAAATAGATTAGAGATTTTCTAAACTTTTGAAGCCAAAAAATGCATTCAGTAAACGTAATGAAGCTGTCAAGAATTACCAAAAAATTATAAAAGGGATTATATATAAGCAAACGAAATGAATTTAAACGTATATATGTATGTATGTAAATAAAGCAAACCAATAGAAAATGAATGCAATTTTTAAATATCAAAACAATTTTATCATACATTTTCCATAGAACAAAAGCATTTGTATAAAACCTTGTAACATAAAAATTTATTTTAATTGAATACTTAAACATAGGCAATGAAATATTGTTAGCATACATAATTTTATTTTATTGCATTCACTCTTCTAACATCCAAAATTTATTGACATTTTAGAAAAATCAGTATCATGAAATAATAAACACTACTTTCATACAAGTAGCTGAAACCATAGTTTGTGAATGCGCTGTATAACAGTAGATCTTTTTCTGCTCAACTTTTTTTTCATATCAGTCGAGCTCTCCTTCTTCCTCTGCTGTTAATTTGGAAAGCATATTTTTGTATACCAATAATATGGTCTATGCCCAATTTGGGTAAAGTTAGTACAACTCAATGTTCAGCTTATAGCCACACACTCCGTTGACCTTTCAAAAGTTGGACGAACTTTTCTTTCTAGTACTAAAACTATCTCTCTGCGACACCGTCCATGTTTCCGCGTCATATATCTGGGCAGGTATGATGGGAACCTAAGGGAGCATGAAGTTTGTTTGTCAACAAAGAACTTTACTTCTCAAAGACCTACAAATTTCTTGGCTGATATAGATCGCTGTGTACGTTGATTCCCATCTGGTCATGGTTCACTGTAGTAATAACCTTTTTAAAAATTTTACCTGTGATAACAAGGCAAACATTTACGCAACATTTGTTAATACTAGATGATGCTAAGACAAAAGTCCCCAAAAACGTAATAGAGGCCCAGGTAGTGAGAATGCGGTGACATCACCAATCAAAATGATGCTAAGTCGCTGAAATGCGTATGCCGGAAAATACCGCATTAACAGTATTGATTGTTCAGTGAGACCATCACGTACTCACTAAGCGCAAGAACAACTACATTGTTGGCGAAGTCAAGAAAAGAGCATAATAATCTGTGCGAATTTGGCGTTAGGGATTTGTGACAATTGCTTTACTGTTTGTGAGCACACTGTACGAGTTGAAAGCTTTTGAAATAGATTGGACCTGTATAGTTCAGCTCTGCTAAGATAATTATCTTTTCCAGCTACAGTGTGACAAAAAGCAATATTGATAGCTTTTTTTTCGGTATTGTATGTAAAATATGCAACCAGTTTTGTTTAAACCATGATTGTGATGGCACTTATTTATTAAAAATATAATTTTTTTAAATACCATTCTTTTTGGCTCTTTAACCAATGTCCAATCGTTATAGAAGCATTTAAGCGAACTCTTAATATATTTTCTTGTATGCTTTGCCTTTGAGCAAGATTCCATTCCTAAAAATAAATGGTCCCGAAAAATTACCGTAAGCAAGCAAAAAATTATTCTAACACAATTCCAAATGATCCTGCTAATATCACGACCAAAATACCGAATTAAAAAAGACCCAAAAATGATCTCGTAGAAGTCCCGAAAACTAAAAAAACGATACTAAAATTATCCCTAGAATATCCATGAAAATGGTCCCAAAAAAAACCCGACAACAAAAAAAAAAACTCCCGAAAATTTCCGAAATTATTCCAAAAGTCCCGAAAACAATTTGGAAATGATCCCGAAAAATCCCAGAATGTACCCGAAAAAGTTAAGAAAACAATCCTGAAATGATGCCAAAAGGGTTCCGAAATTATATCGAAAAAGTGCCAAAATGATCACCGAAAAGTCATGAAACTATGCTTATCTACTCCAGAAAAAGCTAAAAATTTCACTAAAAACTTTGCTTCGCGTCCTAACAAGTTTCTTCTCAAATAAATTAAAGACTTCTTTAGTGCACATAAAAATCAAAGGGTAAAAAGAAATAAAATTAACCGCCAAATGGAAATGTGGAACGATCCTTTTGTTGTACTAGTTATCGCTTTTAAATAGTTACTCAAGTTTGCTAATTGAGCTATATTATGTCCGAGAAATTTTTTTATATCACTTGAGTTTTTAGTTTGAAGCTGATTTTTTACATCATGGATTAAAAAATTTCATTGTTTGGTCTAATGTTAAGTACAGGCAAGCCAGCAACCAACTCAATACCAATTTCCATTATTATACGCTGCTACACACATAGTCACTTACATATATACATACATATTGCATAACGCTTATCTACATACATCCATTCAATGATTTGTCAGCAATTATTAATATGAGTAATGTTTAGTCCATAATAGAAATTATATTGTACCAATTAAGCATATAAAAATTAAATTAAAGTAAAAGATATAATAAAAAATATAAAACAACAATAAAATTAATTAGCCAATTAAATGAAAGCCACAAAAATTGTAAAAATATTAGACATAAATTAATGTAAAAAAATAATTTTTTTTCGGCTAAGAAAATAAAAAAAAATCAGCCTGTGACTAAAAATATTAACAAAAATGCTAATAAATAGGAAATAATTATAAATAAAACGTGATTCAGAAATTTAAAAGATTTGTGTGTTTTATTTGTTATGGTGTTAACTTTGTCCAAAGTTTAAGCAAGAGAAAAAAGAAACAACGTAAGTACATATTTATATACACTAGAACGGGTCAAATGTTTTTTTCCATCAGGAGTATAGACAAACAAGTAATCTACAGATGTTTCTAAGAAAAATTTCTGAAGACACCATAGCTCTACGTCCCATTTCGAGTCCCCCACTTTTGCAAAATAGATATTTTTCCATATGAATGTAGGGTTGGCCAAAAAATCTTCATAGCTTCTGATAGAATTATAGGAAAAATATAATATTGGGCTTGCTTTAAAGGTATTTTACGTTCATTTCAGAATCTTTATTAAAATCAATAGTGATATCAGGCTTAAATTATGAGAAATTAGCCTAAAATGAACTTTTAACTACTGTATTATCATTTTTAACAAATTTCTTATGGACATTTTTTTCAACAACTTTCATTCAGACAGTTTTTCTTTTTTCGAATTCGTTTTAGTAGAAAAAAATTTTCAAAACAAACCTATATTTTCAAGTAATAAGCAAAAAACACAATTTTTATAACTTTAATGTAATTTATTTAAAAAATTATTTTTTTTACTTAGAATTGGCCATTTTAACGTATTTTTCAAAATAAAAGTAATGTTATGTTATTATTTTTTAAAATATTTTTTGCTCTCCATTCGTGGTTGTTTTTCACGACTTTCTGCTGGAACAGCCATAACACCTTCACGTTTTTTTTTCTATAACACGTTTGGAAACAGATGCTAACAACTGTACATATCTTTCTGTTCCTTGTATATGCATTGGAATATTAGGATCATCTAGTGTTGGCTCATCATAATCCAAGAATTGTACCAAGTGATCGTATGGAATATTTCTTGTGAATGTCGGTTCAGATAATAAATTATCGTCATTCAGATCAATCATATTAGTATAATCTGAAGCACTAAAATTGATATTATATTTTTTGTAAACTCTGAGTTTAGTTGGATCAAGTATTTTTTCTCGATAGTATAAAATTTTTTTGATAGCTCTATCCCGTATGGCTTTTCTATCATCGAATAACATTGTTAATAAAATGTTTTCTGGATGAGCGTAGTATGAATTCTTTTGGATTACACCATCTACAATATTAAGTAAATTACGTGGTATCGTGTCCAACGAATAAACTTTGATAAAAGTACACTGCCGTATAAAACAGAATTAAAGTATTTTACATTGAAATACATTGGCACATAAATTCTAATAATATAAACTGCTAGAGTTTTCAAATTTTTCGATGGTGTATTAGTTGTTGTATATAGACGTAATACCCTGCTTGCTTTGGTTTTATGTTAGCTAAATCAACTGAAATAGCACCATTTGAAATTGCTTTGGCAATTTGATATAAATATTTAAAATCTGTAGATAATTCTAGTTCTTGTTCATCACTGATCATACCAGGCATATTTTGCAATGCTATTGGTTCAAAGTCACTTACAACCTGAAAAATAAATTTTTTAGATCAATTAAAATTAGTATAATTTTCCTATTTTAATTTGATTGAAAAAATATTATAAAATAATTTTAACAAATGCATACCTGAAATTTTTCACAGTCTTGAATGTCTTTGAATATATTTTCGCTGGCTGCTCTTGGTCCACTCGTGACTTTTTTATCGAATGCTCTGAATAAATGACCAAATGGTAATTCATTGAAGTGAAGCAAACATATAAACCAGTGTAGTGGTCTACTTAAATGCTTTTCAAAAAGTCTTATAACACCATTTTCTATTCCAGTATTAGCTGGTTCTCCTTCGCTGCTTCTGCCAATTAATTGATCTATTGACAGTTTTTGCTATTGAAGAATTCAGTTAATTTTTTTAATTTGTGTTTTGCATTTTATTCTTCACCCAAATCAACATATCCAAGTAATTCAGCATTAGTTAGGCTCTTTTCGAACAACTAAATGGGGTTCTTTTACCATATTTGTATGAAATTTCTCATGAATTTTCTCTCTCTTAATGAATAATTTTTTCTGCTATCGAAAGAAAATACAGTTATGTTGGAATCTATGTATCGTTTACGAAGCACTTCATCTCTAACTTCAATTTTTTTTCTTGCAACTTTAGATTTATCCATTATGACAAGTTCCCCACGAACATCTCGAAAATTTATATCTTCGAAAAGGGCTGTTGCTAAACATGAAGCAACTCTATCTGAAACACCGAATCTGTCACACATCATAGCAAAATTTATAGCATCGTATCGTTGAGTATAATGTCCTCGTTTCATTGTAACAGATACTTCTGCAACTGCTTCATTTGCAATTTGTGCTTTACCTATTTCCATATCTGTTCCAAATGGTCTGCAATGTCATCCATATATTCAGGTATTGTGAATTTTCTATCATTATGTTGGTCCTTCATAAATTCTTTTAAATGGTTTGGCATTAAACCACATGAGCAGTCTGTTGTTTTTAACTTGCATTTACATTTTCCAATGTAAAATAATTCACTTGTTGATTGTACGAATGCTGTAAATTCCTGAACTTTTTTTATGTTTAATGCTGTCGTGATATTTTTTAATTAAAAAATTTAGGTTTGTTAGAAGACTACGTCTATCAATTAGTTGAATATTCAATTTATTCCAAATTTCAACCAATATATCAATTACATGAGGCGTTTAATTTTTATGCGAAAACAGTTTACTTTGAATTTTAGCATGATCACTTAAAAAAAAATAAAATCTTAAAATGTCACGACTAGACGGTAAATTCAGATTATTTAATTTACAGATTAATTTTGGCCAAACCCTACATTCATATGGCAAAATATCTATTTTGCAAAAGTGGGGGACTCGAAATCGGACTTAGAGCTATGGTGTCTTCAGCAATTTTTCTTAGAATCATCTGTAGATTACTTTTCTGTCTATACTCCATATAATTCGACCGGCTCTAATATACACTAATTAATATATACAAAGAAATGCTTAAGTGGAAAGTGTTGGTAACGGCTGAAATTAATAGCACCTCCACTGATTTTTATAAATTTTCTTTCGAAAAAAGTATTATTCAATTGAAATGCCTTTCGCTTTTTTTAGTTTAGGAGACTAAAACTCTTTTTTTCAGATTAACATGCTTAAAACCCTCCAATAATGCAAGCTCAGAACTTTTCAATCACAATATTTTAAGAGAAAAAGTATGGTTACACTGAAAAGATATGCGCATAGAAAAAGAGAATACATATATGAGAGGGATCAGTTCACTGTTGACGAGCCTTTGGAAATACTTACAGCCAAACAAGCGCCGATTGGTTCGAAATCATTGTTCAACAAGGGGGCTAATATGTATAACATAGTTCTTAAATTGGCCGACTGAAAGAAACGAGTCATGAAGTACGTCCAACTAAGAGATATCAGTGAGCCTCCCCTGGCAAACAACAAGCTGCTTACAGAAGAGTTTCAGCCGTCACGTCATTTCAAACAGCGACTTTGAGAAAGTACAATGGTTAAAACCAAAAAAAGAGAAACCTCAGTTTCTCTCATATGAACACCTTATACAGATTTTTTTACCTATACTCGTATGTCATTATATCTTTCATGAACATGAAATGGTATTATAACTTTGGTCCGATGTTTGTAAGTATGAGAAGAAGAAGACATAGACTAACCAATAACTATACCGAAATGAACAGGCCGATGAGCTGGGTTGATTTAGCCATGTCCGTTTGTCCGTCCGTCCGTCCGTCCGTCTGTCTATTTGAGCGCAAGCTAGTCCCTCAGTTTTAGAGATATCTTGATGAAATTCGGTAAGAAGCAGCCATTTTGCAAAGCATTAATCATTTGTCGGAACCAGCAAAAATGGACCAATACAACGCATAGCTCCCATACAACCAATTGTTTCGATAAATGGGTTTTGTTCCATACATTTTGCAATTAAAAAGTTAGGAACGTTAAAGTTTGCACGTTTGGTACTTATTATACATATAATGTGCGTAGTGAAAATCAGCCAGATGGGACCTACATAACATATAGCTCCCATACAATCAATTTTTTTCGATAAATAGGGTTTGGGCTTTGTACCTTTAAACTAAAAGTATGCAGAGTTTGTACTAATTGTGAGTAAGGATCGGACACTTAAAAGCGTGATTCGTATTCATGAAAGGTATGAAGTCTTCGGCACAGTCGAAGACAGCTCTTTCCTTACTTGTTTTTATTTGTAATTGTAGTTGGTAATGGTATGTATATTGAAAAGTGAAAGTATTTAGTACAAAATGTATGTCCGTTGCTATTTGTTATTCTTGGTGTCTATTTTTACTTAAAACTTGCGATAGATGTACCTTCGGCAAGGTATCAAATCAACTACAGTAAAAATTGTATGCTGCACGAAAATTGTTTTTTTGTGTTTTTAAAAGAACAATTCAAGAAAGGTCTATATAATGTATATATAAAAAAATTTTATAAAAAATTCGTTGCATTTGAATATTTCTTTTAAGCACTTGGCCTTTGAAGTGTTTTCCCAGTTTTAAATTATATTCTCAACAAAAAAAATATTTAATGCAATCTAAAATTTTTGCAGAGCCCACGATAATTTCTACAAGTATGGAAAATTTATCGCTCATATAACGAGCTCAACATCCGCCCATATTTTTAAATGATAAGCACGGATACAAGTTATAAATAAAAACAAGTAAGGAAAGCGCTGTCTTCGGCTGTGCCGAAGGCTTTATACCTTTCATAAATACGGATCACGGTTTTAAGTGTCCGATCTTTATTTACAATAAGTAAACACTTTTCAAAATTTTACTGTGTTACCCCGTAAATTAAAATATACATAGCCCAAAATCCTTTTGTCGGAACAATCGATTGTATGGGAGCTGTATGTCTGGCTGATTTTCACTTGTCACATTACGTACATAATATGAACCAAACGCAAAATTTTACGTTCCTAGCTTTTTAATTACAAGAGTGATAGGCCAAAACGCGTTTTGCCGAAAAATGGATATATGGGAGCTATGCGTTATATTGGTTCGATCTTGTTGGTTCCGACAAATGATTAATTTCGTGCAATATGGCGGCCGCATACCAAATTTCATCAAGACACCTCAAAAACTGAGGGACTTATTTGCGCACAAACAGACAGACGGACAGACGGGCATAGCTAAAGCGACTCAGCTCATCGCCCTTATCATTTCGGTAGACTTATTGGTGGGTCTCACTACTTCTTCTCATACTTACAAACATCGGACCAAAGTTATAATACCATTTCAGGTTTATGAAATGTATAATGAACAGCCCATATGCAGTTTTTGGAAAAGCCAAAAAAAATCGTAATTCGACTTAGCTAGGAATTTATTTGGTTCAAGTTAATTTGTTCTATATACGTATGTATAAAAAAAACCTTGGAAAAAGTAAGCGGCACCAGGATCAAATAAAAGTGAATTCACTATATCTTCGAAACTATGTACAGTACCTGCAGAAAAAATGGGAGAAGAAGGGGGAATAGGAGTAGAAATTTGAGATATAAAGGAGGTGTTAGCGAAAACGAATGAGGGTAAAGAAGAGTAACGATATATGGGGGAAAAGCAAAAGTACAAAGAAATATGAAGTTATCCCAATAACTTCAAGAGGAAGCGCGGAGTGGGAGGGAAAATGTTAAACGCAGGCAAGTAAAATTTCCCGCATATAGTCTATTGCTTCAATTTTTGTTTCCCACCAAAATAATAGCTTTTAAAATTCCCGTAATAGGAGTTTAGTTTCTGTTATGATCTCTTCATTTATTCGGGTTTTTAAACTGTTATATCTGGAGATTAAACTTCGTGAGGCTGTAGTGCATTACAGAATTTCTGAATTTCTGACATGGTGGTGAAATACGTGTGGGACGGAGCATTTTTTACCTTACCAAAAGGCAGTGATTTCTGCTGCAAATTAATATTCACCTGTTTGACACTTGGTTTCTGGTATAGTGCGATGGATATAGGTTTTGTCGTAGGTGACAAAACGATACAAAAGAATTGTTGGGTTTGTGAATAAAAGCGAATTCTATCGTCCAGTTGAGTTACCTGTGTTCGGGACTATTTCACAAGCTTTATTTGCTGCTCGTCAAATATCATTGGAATTGATCGGGGATTATTACGTCTCCTTCTTTTGGGCAAACTCAGAAAACTATGTTTTCACCATTTAAGTACATGTATTAAAGTCCCGCAGGAAGTAACGCTTAATCATAGAAATCCATATGATGCTGTAAAAAGTGTAGTTGTTCATTGCCATATGCTCAATCGAGCCTTACGATACTAAACTCACTTTCAGTCCAGCTGAGCCGGACGTAGCTTTTCCAACCTCGACATAGTGTTGGGAGATAAGATTATTTATATCATCTTCCCTTTTTGAATCAAGTTTTGCTTCTTCTTGGATGTCTTGCTCAACTTCTTATTTTAAGACAGCAGCAGTATGCCCCCTCCATATTCTTAATACTGTACAGACATCCGTGATAAGGTGGGCACTTCCATTTACATCAGGGCTTGAAACATTCCGCAATACGCTGAATAGAAATTTCGGAGGCTTTCAATTTTTGCGTGCATCCTCTAGCACTCCACAGTTACTGCATTCTGACTCTGTTTGTTTTCTTGTTTTCCTCGGAACATGATAACAACCTAAACAGTGGAAGCATACCATCTGTTTGTCGCAACATGGTCATTTGGTTGAGGACATAATTTTTCATTTCGTAAGTTTAAGTAAAGTGGTGGTGCTGGTCTATGATAACGAAAGATCCAAGTTCAGCTCCAGGCTTTTCCAACCTAAATATGATGCAAGAAATATTTTCAAAACGTCGTCACAGTGACAATGGCCGATAATCCTCGGAGTGTATTTATGGCATGAACATCTTCCCAGCAAAAATTCAACTACTTTTGCAGAAGTCATCCGGACTTGACATACAACTTATGGGCCACACCAATATTAAGGGCCTTCGCTTCTCGTATATTAAGCTAAATTATTGTAATGATTACAAAAATTGCTACACGTATCTTGGCACCAGAACTAACAGCAACAACAATGCTCATATTTAAGAGAATTAAATATTCAGCCCACATGTGCTTGTCTTGACGACAAGAATATGTTAGACGACTAATTCTGTTTTTTTTTTCATTTTTCATTTTTTCTTACATAGAAATTTGACACGTATCTGACATCCACAGGCTAGCAGACATACGAGGTGCGAAGATTGAGTGCTATAATTTTATGCCGAACACAAAGCACAAATATAACTCATAACCTAAAACTTATTTTTATTAACTTTTTTTTCGTGACGGTGGTTGCAGGTGCTGAGTGTGCCTTTCCTAATGTTTTTCATCGCATTTTTATGGCTTTGTGCGTCATTTTTAAATATTCCAAAGACGTTTTGGATAAGGTGAAAAGTCAGTGCGTTGAACATATGACATGCTGCTGACAGATGACAGGCGAATTTACGAGCATTCTAAATCCTACGCTTTCTATGTTTTTCAATCTTTGAGATAATTTTTCTAAGATATGACGTGCACTTATGCATACCCGATTGCGCTAGTACATGTAGTGGAAAGTAAGCAAAGGAACAGTTAAGGAGTTTTGAGAATTATAAATGGTAGGTATTAATAACTCAATACTACGAATTAACAAATTAATACAAGTTTGCAGTATCGAAACATAAAACGGGGTTGATATCATAAACGATGAAAACACATTTAAGAGATCAAATGAGTTTCTTGAATCATTCTAAAAAAATTAAATATTAAGGGTTTTTTTTCATGTTACTTGTTATGTTATGTTAGGTAGTGTTATGTTATGTTATCTTATGTTATATTTGCCAACAAATGTTTGAATTTCAAGCAACAATATAAATGAGCAAGCCGCAAAAATTATAAGAGTTTACAAGTTTGGATTCTATCTAGCTTGCCTGAAGAAAACGCGAAAGCGTTGAAATGTGTAGAGAAGAAATGTAAAAATTTTAATTTTCTTTTTTATTAAAAATGCCAGAACAGCTCCAACCCAGTAAACAATAAAAATGACACAAAACTCATCTGGTTATTTATTGCATAAGTCCTTAAGCGCTTATGAAAAATCCGGCTAATATGATGTTATGTTGCCTTTACTAATGTTTTGTCACGCTAGTCTCAGTTTTGTTAAAGGAGCAAACGCGAAAGTATTTCTGTTTTAATGACGTCACGGTGCAAACTCCAAACTGTAAAGAATTGTTCAGTACAGAAATCTAGCAGTGAGTCTCTCTACTCACAAATGATTATTTCATAGGCAGTGGACACTATATGAGGAAACTTTGTCTTTCGAAAACATGAGAATAGTTTAGCAATGAAAAGCTCCAGCGATAAGTCGTCATAGCACGGGGCACCTCTTCATACACATATGTATCTAGGTTAAGAGAAAGAGAAAAAAATCAACTAACTTGTCAATCTCGTACCTTAGAAACATGGCTTGGGAAGAGATAAGGAAATTTTCACCTACCCACTTTTTATTTTTTTTCTAAAACGTAGTCTTTCATTTTCACCCACCACAACAAAGCGCGCTTTGTTACATTTTAGGGAAAGATTCTCTAGCAAACTGCAATGAATAATATACTACTATGTTTTTCTACACAACTGAGTATATTATGACTTTATACACCCCAGTGCACCTGAGCTTTATCATGCTCAACTTCATGCCCGTAAGTTCTTAAGAACGAATATCGCCAAACATCGTAAAAATAATGTTTAAACAAATGTTGCGTATACGCAGAGGTGCACACCAGCGTGCGGTTATATTCAAATCATTTCTCAATTAGTTATACGCATATGTGACGACTTGCGTGCATGTTCGCGCCACCTGAGCATGCATATTTTGATGCTTTAAAAGAAACTTTTTTCATTAGGCTTATTAAAACACATATAGTATATACGATCGTAGATAGCTGCATACAAACATAACCAGCTAAGACCGCCATTAACAGCAACGTGGGCGACAAGTTAAAAAATTGAAAAGCGAAATAGAATCAAGCACGAGAAGAGCGCAAAAACTTTTAATATGCTCGCTTGTTGTTAAAAGCACATAAACAACACATACTGCTTCTGAAATGTGCCACAAAGATTTTTTACGACATGTGTATGTTATACAAAAACAGGCCATATATGGGTGGGTATGTACATAAATTAATTTTTTACATCTATTTAAAGCAAGTTTGTTTGTTATCACTGAAGTATATTTCTGTCAGTCATGACATTTGGTTTTTGATTTTAGTTTTAAAAAAAATTGCGCCTTACAGAAGTATTCCATATAAGAGCGAAGATGTGGTGCAATAACTCCCACTGGCTTTATTTCCATTTATTCAGCGTTATTTCCTTTTCGAAAGGGTAATATTGTCCGCTGGCTAAAGGCAATAAAGGCATAGGATATGGGCTTTTTGACAGGAGATAGCTTCTATTTATTAAGTATTTGAATATTGTTAGCAGGTATTCAATAATATACTTTAAATGGAATCTTTAAAAGCTGATAATAATTCCAGAGACGTGTATTTAATCGATTAAACAAATTTTAAATTAATAATTGTTTGAATTAATCAGAGCTATAAGTAATCAGATTCCGATAAACCTGTTCCTGTTTGCTCTTAAAAATATTTTTTTGATATCTGGATAACTTATACATTGAAACAGAACGATTAATGAAGTGCGGAGTACTGATTTTTTTGTAATCAGTTTAAGGCGATTGTAACTAAAATAAGTCGGAATGCGCTTAGTCGCGAAATTAATCGTTTTGATTAATGGATAATGATTACTCTCTGATTATTTAATTAATTAATTTAAATTCTATTGGTATGTGCTATTAAATGAGTAACCGCACTTCTTTTTTTATATGTACCTCATAGTGCTAGTCTTCAATAGATTTTACCTGTATTCTTCTTACGGTGCTGTGTAATGGCATACGCGAATTTAAACAGATATTGGCTTAAGTGTGTGTATCAAAATGTGCAGGAATGAAAGATACATTTATTAAGGCATGTCCCTCTGTCCGTTAACCTCATTTTAAAGCACAGACTTGTAACGCATCCCCTTTTCATAACGAAACGACGTCTGTTATTAAAACAAAATATTCGAGATATATCCCCGAGGAAATTAAGGCCGAGCTTCTCTACCATTTTGTGGTGTGCTGCATTTAATTTTTCCTACAATTTGGCGGGACCTACAGGTTTTTTTCCACGTCGAACGGCATGTGAAAAGAGGATAAATTTTAGCTGAGAAGCTTTCTATGACACAGTGTGTTTACCAAACCACTCTCGAGGGGCGACCCTGTTTTGAAAGAACTTTCTCAAACGAGTTTTGATGTTACCCCTCCCAAGACTCGGTCCTTAGACCTTCGGTGTGATAGGTCAGAAGCACTATTGCCACACCACGGCCGCCGCCAAGTTCCGAATAAAATAGAAATATTCAAAACAATTAGAAACGGAATAATTGGAACAGTTCTCAATGAGTAACGACTGAGTAACTAAACTCCAGCTAACAAAACTAATGGGACCATAAGCAAGTACAAAACACTGTACACAGAAATGAAACCCACAATGCTACCTGAGTAACCGAATTCTAAAGAAACGTTTCTGCTCAAAAACCAAACTGGAAAAGTGTCTCGTGCTCGTAAACTGTATGAAAACCTGAGGTGTAGAAACAACACTAGTAACGCTCGGAAACTAGAACCGTATGCGATTTCTGCTGATGAGTTCTTATTTAGAATTATATTTAATTTTTAGTTTGCCAAAAGATTCTACTCAATGAAAATTACTTAGTAGATTACATGTTTTGATACTGTACAATTTTGTGAGACATTTTCAAAGTAGTTTTCCAGTTTTTTAAAATTTTTCTAAATAAATATTTCATTTTCAAAATATATCAAAAGAGCTTTTCGTTCCAAAATTCTTCGAAGAACTTTAAAGAACCATTTTGAAATTAACATTTTTAACCTACTGCTCTAAACAAGTCCATGTAATTTGAAGATTTTTTTATATAAAATCAAGTGCTTTCGTTGCTACACGCACCTTGGTTCTTTAATGCAATGCATTTATAATTTTATATGCAAACAACTTGTAAAATTACAAATACATAAACTTAAGGCGAGTTTTTCTAAAATAAATTTGGTACATTTCTTTAGTAATGAAAATGCCCCACTCCCCCCAAAAAAAAATTGTTGTGTGCGCCTCTGTTTCACTGCAATATATTATCTATATATATAAAATTGATTTGTCATTATGTCTAAACGTCTAAACCGACTTCTATTATATAAAAAGTACTTTCTCTTCGATCAAAAAATTAATAAAGCTTTTATTTGGTGCTACCGAAAAATGAAGACAGCTGAGACGTCACAATTTCGCAATTTTGTTGAGTTTTCAGTACATTGTATGCCATCAAACTGCTACACCACTTAACCGATTTGGTTCATATTTGGAGCATGTGTTGTTCTTGGGGGAGCTTTTGTACCTAAAATTTACTCAACAGATGGTACTGGAGTAAGTCCGAGTAATTGTGTGTTTTAGGATAGGGACAGGAATAAGAATATAGAAAGCGATACGCATGGTGATAGTGATAGTCATAGTCATAGTGATAGTCATAGTCATAGTGATAGTGATAGTGACAGTGATAGTGATAGTGATAGTGATAGTGATAGTGATAGTGATAGTGATAGTGATAGTGATAGTGATAGTGATAGTGATAGTGATAGTGATAGTGATAGTGATAGTGATAGTGATAGTGATAGTGATAGTGATAGTGATAGTGATAGTGATAGTGATAGTGATAGTGATAGCAATAGTGATAGTGATTGCGATAGTGATAGTGATAGTGATAGTAATAGTGATAGTGATAGTGATAATGATGATAGTGAGAGTGATAGTGATAGTGATAGTGGTAGTGATAATGATAATAGTGATAGTTATAGTGATAGTGATGATAGTGATAGTGAGAGTGATAGTGATAGTGATAGTCATAGTGATAGTCATAGTCATAGTCATAGTGATAGTGATAGTGATAGTGATAGTGATAGTGATAGAGATAGTGATAGTGATAGTGATAGCAATAGTGATAGTGATAGTGATAGTGGTAGTGATAATGATGATAGTGATAGTTATAGTGATAGTGATGATAGTGAGAGTGATAGTGATAGTGATAGAGATAGGGTAAGATGAATCAGAAATAAACGATATGAAAAAGGAGAAGCAGATGAAGAGTAAGAATAGGAAGGTAGGCAGGCAGAAGAATATGGATCTAATATAAGAAGGGAGAGTCAGGTAATTTTTGCGCAGAACAAAGTTTCCCGGATCGGCTAGTTTTTCTATAATAATGATAATCAGATGGCTTAGCTTCTCTTCCAACTTTGTAGTGTGCGCCTTCTAACATATTTTCACGCGTAATTTAAAATAAATTCCACATGATTTTTAAAAGAGTCTTTATAATTGACGTTTGAGCTTATTTTTTGTCTCTTCTCTTTTTGTGTTTCTAAATATCTGCTTCTTTTTGGTGTTGGGTGTTGCATGAGCTTTTATGCTTTCATTTTTGTTATTACACTTTTTTAGCTGTAAATCAGAATTGCTTATGTCAATAAAAAAAATCCACTACCCTCTGATGCTTACTTGCAAAAATAATTTTCTTCCTAAAGCGAAGTGACAGGACGACGGGAATTGCGTTTTAAATAAAATGGGAACATTAAAGAAGCAGCTGCATAACTTTGAGCGAAGTTAATATTACATACTTTCCAATTTCTTTAATCGAATTTCTGAAGGAAAAGTTTTTCGCTGACAAAATTTACAAGGCGGTGATGAAGTTTGCAAAATGTTTTGAAGTTCATTCAATGATTTAAAATGCTTCTAAATTTTCTTGTTTAAATTTAAGTATTATTGCAAAGTTCTTTAGGTGAATGATACAAATTTTATAGTAATTTCTGGCACATAAAAAATGAATTCACAAAAGCTTCCACAAATCAAAATCGTCTAGGCGGTTAAGGGTCAATAAATGGTGATGAATTTGAAATTTATATATCTGCAAGATCATTTATTTTTATAATAAAGCTTTTGAGTTATTCAATGGGATCACAGGCTTATCATATCCACGACAAGTATAAAGACTTGTGCACAACCGAAGACAATCCCTTCGTTGTTTTTAAAGATTACTAAAACCAGATATCATTTTTTGACACATTTAATTATTATTGTTGTTTGTGTTTTTCAGTAAATATTGGACAAGGATTTTACTAAAAATCCCAAAAATCGTAGTACAAATGTTGGTTGTTTTTCTTGGCTTGTAAAAGCTTTATTTTTAAGCAGTGCAAAGAAAATTTAGATTTTAAGACATTCGAGTACGGAGGAAAAAACTAAATTTTAATGCAAAATATATAAAGGTTTTATTTACTAATATAACAACGAAAACCGTTCCAAATTAACCGGTTCAACAAGCAAATACGATTTCATTTTTAATGATTTCTCGAAAATACGTTTCACCACATTGTTTGGGATGCACAAACAGTTGCCACTGAAGTAAATATGTTTTATGTACTGGTATGTAACCATCAATTCACTCAAATCAACAAGAACATTCTTACCCTGTCAAAAACGTTGGAGCATCAGAGTACTCCAACACTTATCCTCATTCATATAAAAAAGGTGGTCCAACTTACATAGCGATGTCCGGTGGTTGGACCACCTAATCCTACTCGGAGTACCATTTACCTTGCTTCCGAATAGTCTATAGAGCACCTACGTTGGAGTACTTTGAAAATGCTGCCAAAAGATTACTCTAAAGAGTATTCTAGACGAAAGCGAGAAGGGAGTATGTGTTCTTTTGAGGACCACCTAATCCCACTCTCGCTTTGCTGTTGAATACTCCATAGAGTAATCCCATGGGAGTATTTTGAGAGTACTCTCACGTAGGTGGTCTATAGAGTATTCAAAAGCAAAGAAACGGAGTACTCCGAGATGGATTATGTGATTCAATCACCGGATATTGCCATGTAAATTTGACCACCTTTTTTATATGAATGAGGATATGTGTTGGAGTACTCTGATGCTCCTTTAGGAGTATTCTTTGGAGTATGAAACGGAGTATTTCCGTTTTTTGCAGGGTAAGAGCATATAAACATATGTATTGAAAAAAAATGCGAACACATACAATTTCATATCTAGTATTTGTGTGACCATATGTATGTGTTATCATTTGCTTAAACAGCCCAAAGGATTAAGAACATTAAATATGGTATTAGAACGCGGACAATAGGATATATATTATTTCACACCAACTGCTCGTTCTCGTACAGTCACACTCCGAAAGAAAAAAATTTTTATATGTATGACTTTAAGTTGATTTGGGTTGCTAAGTTCTTAGCCACATATTAGCATGGAAAAATAATAAATAAGTGTACATATATACGAAACTATTTATGGGGTGATAGTTATACACAAATAAATATTCTTGGTACCGAAAAGGCGAAGTCATAAAAACGGGATCGAGAGAAAATTAAGTAAAAAAAGTAAGGAAGATTACGTTCGGCTGGAACTGAACTTTAAATAACAAGCTGTGTAATAATGGTAAATTGTTGTGGAGTTATGATCTGTAGAGGGTTTCAACTTTTTCTGCTACTATGTAGGCATATCTTACACCTAAAAGCGATCTTTAAAAAATTTCCACAGTAGATTTTCGGGTTCACTGGTTACAGTGTAGGCTATGTATAATTTTGTAAAATGGGCGGTTCCACGCCCCCATGCTTTTTAAAATTAGTTTAAATTAATGATATTTGGAGGTATATGTCTTTATTGAAGTCCAAACCTCATCACCGACCTCTTTGATACTTCCACAGTGGGTTCATGGGCTCTCTCTATACGACACAGACATATATAAAGGTGCAATTCAACATAACTACGAAGTTACTTAATTCAGGATAGTAATATATCAATAAAAAAAATTGTGGAAAAAGTGATCGTTACTAAATATTCATTCGTTTGTGGGCCGTGCCACGCCCACTTTCCAAAAGTTTTCAAAAATAGTACAAAGAATAAGAAAATAGATGTAACTGCAATTAATATTACTTTACCTGTATCAGTAATTGAGATATGCCCAGTTCAGTATTTCTCCTCATTTTCAGAAAGCTTTTATGAAAAATTAGGCGTGGTCGAAAACCGATTTCTTTTATTTTCGACGGGTGTATTTTTCGCAACTATAGTATACCTCGTACCAAATTTCGGTTCTATAGTTATTAGCAGTCGAAATTTGAAAATTTGTTCACTCATAAGTGGGCGGTGCTATGCATCTTTTAAAAAATTTAGTAAAATCGTCAATAGGACGACCAACTAAATAAATCTGTCATATTTTATTATTGTAGCTTCTTTTATTATTGCATTATCTCTTTTTAAACAGTTTTCGAAATTTTCGATATCGAATAAAAGGGGCGTGGTTATGGTTCGATTTCACCCATTTTAAATAGCAACCTACCTTAGCGAGAAAACAACCCGTGTGCCAAATTTCATTAATATATCTTAATTTTTATTGAAGCTATCGTGTTCACGGGCATGTGTTATTGGATTCCTCTGTTCATGCTAAGAACTTTGATATATGGAACTCTATATCTATCTCCATAATTTTATACCGTGACAAACCACCGTAATATGGACAAAACTATAATACCCTGTGTACTAGTACAGAAAGATGAGGGAGACTTTAAAAGTAAGTGGAGAAACAGAGTAAGAGGAATAAGTAGATGAAGAGGAATAGGAAACTGGAAAAAGAGACACAGGCGGTGGAACAAGATTAAGTAAAGAACTAAGGGGAGAAAGAGAGGAGAAAAATAAAGTGACCAGAAATGAAGACAACGAAGCATATACTTTTTCAAATACGAATATATATATACACTTGATAGGCAAGGCAACAAACAGACATAGGCAAAGAGCTTAGACTCGAACAAGCATAGATAAACTAAGTGAAAGAGCTCCCTCTAAGGGCTGAATGCGTAGAGAATAGAGATATTCATGTATGTACCACAAAAAGCTCAACAATTACGCACATTCAAAAACATCGGCCTGCTTTGAAATATTTGCAGAACTCCCGGCAGAAAATGTAATAAATTTTTGACTAGGGTCTGGCTAGAGCTTCCCTTTTAAAATCCTGGTCCTACCATTGAAATCATAACCAGTTTGATAATGCTTTTTAAGTCGGGGCCTTGGTAGTAATGTATAGCTGGGCGCTGCCTGGTTTTTCTAAGGCAATGCCAATTAAAAGCAAGTAAGGAATTCTAAGTTCGGGTGGAACCGAACATTATATACCCAGTAGTTATCTATTATGGCATACCAATTTACGCAGGTCTATTTTAATACTTTTCAGTTCGAATTATAAAGCCAGCTGATTGTTTTCAATGAAAACACTCTAATATCAATTAAAAAACAAACATAAAAATTCGGGCACTGCTCCAACAACAATTACCATAACAATAATTGATACAGGTACAGTGGGGGTGCATAAAAAATAACACGGAAGTGTTGATATGCAAAAAGCCCTTCTGTATCTAAACTGTTCTATGAACACGCCTAAAAATGTTCCACTTTCCTTGAGTTGACATATAAAATATGAAAAAAGAATGCATAAAAGGAACAAAAGTAAAAAGGCACATTAGAAGAAAAATGCATCGTGACGTTACAGGACATCATAGCTTAGTTGTTAGAGTACTCTAACAGTGGCTTTGGTGCAGGCACTTGAGTTCATATCCCAGTGCCCGAGAAGGGGTCTGATGAGAAGTTGGTGACTTCGAAACATGTCATCCCATACCATCGCTGTGCATATCGTTGTAATTTTTCCTCTAATATGAATTAACAACAAACACTTCTGTTATGGTACTATGTCAGAACTATGTTAAAAACTGGGCGTGGCCGTTGACCGATTTCACCAATTTTTACCTTTATATGTACAACATTTTCGCCAAATATCGTTTCAATAAATCAATTTTTGCCGGAGTTATGGCATACAAAATTTTGTGGAATAATCCACTATAAAAGGGCCGGGGCCACGCCTATTTTCAAAAATTTATATTGTTCGACTTTTTTCGTTCACGGACACTTTGAAAGTGAAATATAAATGACATAAAGCTTTTGTACGCAAAGTTAGTGCCTATTAAATATATCTACGATCCTTTTAAAAATCTTTCGTATAAAAGTGGGCGTGGTTCTTATCCGATTTCGCCAATTGTTTTCCGGAACATAACATATATTAATAGAAATATGTGTGCTAAATTTCCTTACGATACCTTGAACGATTTTTGATTTATGGTTAATATTATTTCTAAATTTCACGTAATCAAAAGTGGGCGGTGCGAGACCCATTTTTAAACATTTTTTTAAAAATTTATTTTCTGGCTTAAAGCTAATGTACACACGAAATTTTATCTTTATAAAAGTATTATGTACTGAATAATCACTTCTTTTGTATTTTCGAAAATATTCTATATATAAAAAGTGGGCGTGGCTATCATCCGATTTCACCCATTTTAAATAGCGCTTCAAGATGAGTGCCCAGGAACCCGCATACCAAATATCATTAAGATATCTCAAAATTTACTCAAGTGTTAACAGACGAACAGGCGAACGGAGGGACGGGCATGGCTTAATCAATTTCTTTTTTCCTCCTGAACATTTTGATATCTTTCTCGATCCGTTTATGCCGCTACATACCACCGTTACGCGACTAAAGTTAATATACTTGGTATAAAAATGACATTGGTTTTCAGGCACCATCGAACCCGGGCACCTTCATATCACAATCGTCTTCTCTATCCAATGACCTGGTACAATCAATGAAATCTTTTTGGAAATCGAACAACTTGAATTAAATGTCTTATAAATTGGATAATCGAGGAAAAAATATGCAGGCCCTGGACTGAAAGAGCAACCAAGGCTAAGCTTGTAAAAACCAAGGCAGTAATCTTGCAGAATAAACGATAAATTGCCGGTAAATAAGGAAACATACGCTTTCATTCTAGAGCCCGAAGCAGATATAGGTTTTCATGGACTATTTTCTATCCGGGGCGCTGCAAAGGGAGCTATATCAATCCTTAAAACCACAGCTGAGATTGTCGTTTGTTGTTTGTAAATCTTAATACTAAGGCAAAATACTTCCCGATGGTTAAGGTGGGTGCTAACTTTTATATGAGCAGAAAATGCCAAGTTTATAATTATTTTTTAACAGCTCGTTACGAGTATAAGTCAAATGTTATAAAAAATTCAAGAAACTTGTGAGTTGATAAAGAATTATTTCCATAACAGATGTTATTCTAATTCTACAAACATATTTCCAAATAAGTAAGGAAAGGGCTGTGTTCGACTGTGCCGACGACTTTATGTCTTTCATGAATACGCATCACGGACTTAAGGGTCCGATCCTTACTCACAAACAGCAAAAACTCTGCAAAACTGATAATTTAAAGATAAATACCCCAAAACCCATTTATCGAAAATATCGATTGTATGGGAGCTATGCGTTGTATTGCTCCGTTGTTACTTATTCCGACAGGTGATTAATCTCATGTAAAATGGTGGCTCTATACCTAATTTCATCAAGATATCTCAAAAACTGAGGAACTAGTTTGCGTACACACTGATAGACGGACAGACGGACATGGCTAAATCGACTCAGCTCATAGCCCTGATCATTTCGGTATACTTATTAATGGGTCTATCTCTTCTTCTTCTCATATTTACAAATATCGGACCAAAGTTATACACCATTTCATGTTCATGAAAGGTAAAGGAAATGTTTTCTTGCGAAAACTAATCACTAGATTTAAGACACCTCGTTGCTTATTCAAGTAATACTAATACAAAATAATGCATTTGCTTGAAGATTATAATAAAATTTCGGGAGGAGCGAGTCCCTTAAATATATATTCGCATCTTTAACACGCAACAGACAGTCGTGAACAAATATGAAAGATTTCATTGTCCTGCCATTTTTGTAGTATGAGGTGTAAAATACAATTGTAAGTGCTGCTGATTGGTTCCATTAATGCTGCGCCAAACTCTCATAAAGCACTCAGACAGATAATATGTTTGTATTGACGCACATAAAAGTGTAGTCACTGTCAACAAAAGAATGTTTCTTATTGAAATGAACAATAACAAAGATGTAAGTAATTTTGGCGAGCGAAAGCAACAAAAACGACTAAGGGAGTGTCGATATTTGGTTACAATCGAATATTGTAAATAAGCTTTAAGCTTTGGTAAAAAAGTTCACAGTATTTTTTATATCATAAGAAAAGTCCGTATATAATTTCTTCGTCAAAAGAAGAAACGTTGAGATCTATTTTGATTAGGTTCGCCTATATTCCGAGAAAATGTATATATATTTTAAAGACTGCCGATTTCGAACATTAGCGGTATCTAGCCTTCTTAGTTTTTGTTAAGGTTTTCATACGGTCTAGCGAAGCTTTCTATTTGCAAAATTTCAATAGTGGACGACTTTTGGTTTTAGAGATATCGCTTTTCCAACTATACTATGACACGTACTTTGACACTGTTATCAAATGTGGGAGTGGTTATCAAGTGCCAGAAACATGGTCATAACCACCAGCAGATTTAATTTAAAACAACTGCTAGTTCGGGCTGAGTAGGCAATTGAATGAATGCCCCTCTCAACGAATGAAAATAACACTCTCTAAGTTACTTATAGTACCCATCTTTCTGTATGGTGCATCAGCGTGGACACTGACAACATAGAATGTGGCACCTCTAGAAGTATTTCTTAGATAGGTTCTTCGAAAGATCTATGGGCCCATGTGGACGAGTTCCGAAGAAGATTAAAATACGTCCTTTATGAAGATATCGACATAGTTCAACGAATTAAAACCCAGCGACTTAATTGGCTAGGCCATGTTGGAAGAATGAATGACGATCCTCTGGCCCAGAAGATACACTTACCAGTATACGTCGATGGAAGCAGAAAAATAGAGAGGCCACCACTCCAATGGAAAGACCACGTCAGAGAGAAAATTACTTTCGAGCTATGTTGGACGGCCAAAATTGTTTAGACTATTATGCCACATTTGATGAAAAAAGGAGGGTTCGGAATACGGTGTGTATTGGTTTGATTCACGAATGTCCTTCTAATATGATGCGAAGGTTTAATTTCCTAACTGGCGAATAGTCCCGAAATCAATTGGCATTATCTACTAACCTCATTTCTCTCTCTTGGATTTCACTAATTTTATATACATATGTACCCGAATGTCATATCCTAATATGATAATCCTATACTTTTATTTCGGAGTACGCAGACTCTGTATTTTTATACTTTTAAAGAAAGGAAGCAAAATCCAATTTTTAGTAACAAAAGTCGATTATTACGGCCTTTTGTTTAAAATCGGCATAAAAAATTGTTAGTGGACGTTTTTATGGGTCACTTCTAATGGGTTAATGCTGGTTTCTCTGAGTATGTGTACTCGATCTCCTCGCATGTGTAACTACGTTGGTTATCTCAGAACTTTCTATGAATATGTAAAAACTCAGGTTAATACCCAAATCACAACTTGGTGCTGAATTTATATAGAAAGCAACCCTGACTACAACCGAAAAAGTTTTGAAAATAGCTACGAAAATAGTTACATAATCACACACAACTACGCACCCACTTAATCAGCCCATATCGAGTTTCTTACGCCCTTCTTACCTACCAACTTTCAACATTCGGGTGTAAACGAAAATAGCTTATTTCCTCTTCAATGTGCAGTTAAGTGAAGCGTTAAAAATGGAATTTCATTTTTACTTCCATTATAGTGCACATTAAAGTTTTACCGCAAAAGCGCACACACACACATATGTACATACATACCGGTAGATACCCGAACATAATCACCTACATTAAAAAAGTCAGCAAAATATGTTGGAAACTTTTTTTGCAACTTAATATTCGTTTGAATAAAAGTATTAAAAGTTGCTGAACAATCTGTTGAATAGTTTTTAGAAAAGTTAAGGTTTAATTTCGCTTAAAACTGATACTAGTCTCTATATGCTAAAAAGTATTAGCACCATTACTATGCGATAATTTTCATATTTAGTGTTGCTTAGCTTGGTTGGAACAATACGAACGAATCGGCTTAGATATCACATCATAATATCAAATACATAATGATGTAGTGGTATATAAAATTTTTAAGAACTTCACATCAGATCAGCACTAAAACAATTAGTTTTTCATTATAAAACAAACTATTTCAATAACGAAGGCCTAATATCCTCTCCCGAAAATTAAAGCTTCATACCAATTCATCAAATCACAAAACTGTAACACTTGATATCACGGTATAACACCAAATGCATAGCGATGTCGTTGCCACATCAAATATGATTTAACGTAACATCACTTTGTAAAAAAAAGTATATTATTACTCCATATAAGCCTAACATCACATGATTGGCACTACGAAAAATCATCATACGGATAAACATCTCAAGTCAATTTGTCAAACCACAAATTATAATACCTGATAGCATCAAGTTTAGAATGATGTACCATGAAATATGATCACAGCACTTAAAAAAGCTAGTAACATCATGTTAATAAAAGCATCGCATGATTAACCCTATAACATCGTATGAATTCATAAGATCACAAATTATCATAACTGATAGCATATTGAAGCAACAAATTTAGAATTATGTCATTGTACAGGGTGTTTTTTTTACAGGTTTGTTTTTCGAATAGAGATAAAACTGGCATTTTGTGGTCAAATCTGGCAACTCTAATGTCATTTATGTTCAGTTTGGTTTGCCATTTCATCATGAACAGGTTGACAAAAGAACAACGCTTGCAAATCGTGCAAATTTATTTCGAAAATAATGGTTCAGTTCGCGAAGTTTACCGTGAGCTCCGTCCATTTTATGGTCGACATAATCGTCCATCAGAGCAATTAATTCGGTTAACCATGGATCGTTTTCGCACTACGTTTACTCTATGTGATAATACGCATCCGCAGAGACGTCGAACAGTGCGCACCGAAGAAACAATTGCCGCTGTAGAGCAAAGTGTTGAAGAGGACCCGAATGAATCGATTCGCCACCGTGCACAGCAATTGGAGCTTTGTCCATCAACTTTATGGAAGATTTTGCGCAAAGATCTTGGCTTGCGACCTTACAAGATCCAGCTTGTGCAAGAATTAAAGCCGCGAGACCATGCAATGCGTCGTGATTTTGGTGTATGGGCCGAAAATGAGATTGATTTCGATGCTGATTTTCATCGCAAAATTTTGTTCAGTGATGAGGCTCATTTTTGGTTGAATGGCTACGTCAACAAGCAAAATTTCCGCATTTGGAGTGAAGAGAATCCACATGAGACCCTTGAAACGCCATTACATTCACAAAAACTGACTGTTTGGTGTGCTCTATGGGCTGGTGGGGTCATTGGGCCATACTTCTTCCGCAATAATGCTGGAGAGGCAGCTACCGTTAATGGAGACCGGTATAGAGCCATGATAACCGACTATTTTGTTCCCGAATTGGATGGCATGAATGTGGATGAGTTGTGGTTCCAACAAGACGGCGCTACATGCCACACAGCGCACGTCACAATCGATTTATTGAAGGAAACATTCGATGAGCGCATAATTTCGCGGAATGGACCTGTCAATTGGCCACCAAGGTCGTGTGATTTGACACCATTGGATTATTTTCTTTGGGGATATGTGAAGTCGCTCGTCTACACCAACAAACCAGAAACGTTAGGGGAATTGGAAGCCAACATTCGTGGCGTTATTGCCGACATACGGCCCCATATGCTCGAAAAAGTGGTTGAAAATTGGACCTGTAGAATTGGCTTTATTCGAGCCAGCCGCGGCTGCCACATGCCCGAAATCATATTTAAACATTAATGGCATAAAATTATCGTTCCAATAAAGCCAAATTGATGGACCTTAAAACGATTTTCTTGTGTTTTATTTCAATTCGAAGTTCTATACCCCTAAAAAAAACACCCTTTACCATAAAATACGACTAAGTTTCAAACCACATAAAAAACAAATTGGTCATCCCGCAATATATATATCAAATCATGCTAGCCATGGCATCGCATGATTAATATATAAACATCATAAAACCACAAATTATCACATTTGATTGCATATCGGAGCATCAAATTTAGAGAACGGTCCTTGTATCATCAAATATGATTGAACTTCAAACCACATCAAACACTATTTGGTCATCATGCAATAAATTTATAATTATCACATCATCGCAATGAAAACATCGCAGGATTAACACGTGGTAGGGATTCATAACATCACAAATTATCACAACTGATATTTTAGCAGAGTATCAAATAATTATGAGTAGGTGGAGTCTCCATTGATTTTCAAATGCCGCTTTGATCATATATATATATATATATATTCTGAGAATCATTAGCTAAATAAACATCTGCCGACAACCAGCGCTTGCAGTAAAACAACACGACGCTCTTATAACAAAGCTATAAATTTGTATGTATGTAAAAAGGTATATGTTTATGAAAACAAAAAAGAAATAAAAAAGAAAGAACTTTCCTGAGTTAAATAAAACGTTATCGCCTGTGCTCTTAGCTCATTCCTCCTTTGTTAGACAAGCGCACTCAATTGACATTTCGCTGGTGCCTTAACAGCTATTCAACAGGATATTAAGGCATATAACTTATACATGATGTATCTCATGTTTCCCTATAATATAGTATATATTCACTCAGCTAGATGCCAAGGTAAGGTAGGGAACGTTTGTTTTCATATAATAATGCTTGCAAAATAAATTGATAGGCTCATAAAACGAAAGCTTTCATATGAGACCAGCTACAAATTCGCTTCTTTACAACATTTTAAGTGTAAATTCACAAATACTTATGCGGAAAAGTCGAACATTACTCCTTAGTGTACAATATATTTAACATTTTCTTGGTTGATAAAACAAAACAAAAGACGGGACTGTCTGCGGCTACGTCAAACTCTTTATACCGATATACGCCATTAAAACTTCTCAGAAAATATTCATCCGAATTAGAGGACACCCATAGTTTAGGAAAAAATGCAAGACATACACGGCCTTAATGTCTTCGTAAGTTTATAACAGAAATATCCTATATTTAGATGCAACGAAGCCGTTGCACGTTTACACGCTGCAATATGTTCGTATTTCTGTTTCCATGTCTGAACATTAACACGACATTGTAAATGAAAAGTGCTGGCGCTTGTTAGGAGGATGTCCTTGATGTTGGAAATCAACACTTCACTGCAGCGATGCGGATGTAGACACTCAGAGGTGACGTGACTGAATAGTCGAGCATGCCAATATCCTATAACTTCAAACGAGCTATTCTTGTATATTTGTATATCCAGACTATTTCGAAAAGCGGTCAACCGATTTTTACGGAATTTGGTATCTATATAGTGTACTACAATCTAAGAATTTTTACCGAAGTTTTGCCACATAAAATGTACACGGGGTTGTCACCTATCTGCATTTTTCTTTAAACGAAATTAAAGATATTTTAAAGTAGGGCTGCCACTTATTGTTGCCACCTTGGATTATTATGTCACATATCTTTTAACGAACCTTTAATGTATACGAGTATTTGTACATTCAGAATATCTCACCAAAAGGTAAACTGATTTTTCTGACATTTGGTATGTATATAGGGTACCTTATTTAAAGAATTTCTTGCTAAGTGTTGCCACATGGGATGTTTCTACGGAGCTTCCACCTATCTGATTTTTCTTAAATTAAATTAAATATGTAAACGTGGGTATCAAATGAAAAGTTGCCATCTAAGCTTATAATATCTTATATCATTTATAGCTGAACGGATTTGAATGAAATTTGATATGTGCATACGGTACTGTAGTCTAAGAATTTTGATCTAGGAGTTGCCACATAGGTTGTTGTTACAGAATGGCCACCTATCTGATTTTTTTTAATGAAATGAAATATGCAAATATGGGTATCAAACAAAAGGTATTTTCCTGCCTATTAAGAAAAACTATTTCTAAGTAGCGTTGCCACTTTCTTGGATAAAAATGTACCGAGAATCCAAGGAAGCGCTAGAGTGTAACAGCATCAATTACCAGTAAGGTCAACATTTGCCTTTTGAACATGGCATGGAAGGAAGTGTTGGCTTAGATTTCAAATTTATTAATTATGGACAATTCAGTCTTAAAATATAAAGAAGAAATCAAAGAATGTTGACTGGCATATAGAGCACTAACCGAGAAATATACCCATATAACTTTATTCTTTCCCGGTTATTTGTTAACAATCAATAACCTCTTACCGTACAATTCAGCAAGAAAACTTGTAAATACTTGTCGAAAATATGGCGAACACTTTTTTTGAGCAGCCACTAAGGAGTAATTATGTGTATTCAAACTTTGTTACCAATAAAAAAAATATTTAGTATTTTTCTATTATCAAGATATATTTTTAAAATCTCTTTTTGAGAAGCTTCAATGTTGGTGAGTAAAATTATTCATACAAACAACCAGAATATCTTTACTAATGAGTATTTAAAGCAAACTAAGTAGTATAGCAACCTATGAAAATGGCGAGCAAAGCTCGGTCACCCAGGCACTCTCTACTTAAAGCCATCAAAGTATTCATCTAGTCCTGGTTCACCGTAATACCCATTCTTTTTATCAATCTATCAAAGCGCAAGCTCTCTTTAAAGGTGGTCTTCTACCATGCACTTAATATGTTTTATAGTAAATACAGGGTGGCTGATGAAAGCCGCTACCAAAAAAAAATTAAATAATTTTTTTTCTATTTAATGAATCTGGTTAATTTTTTTTTATTTTGCAGATTGACTTTTAGGCTTAACAAAAATGGATAACTGGGACACTGAAACAAGAATTTGGATTGTCCGCCGCTATCACGCACTGGAGTCCGTAGTTTCGGTTCAAAGAGAGTATAGGCGCACGTTTGGCGGCAATCCTCCGAGCAGATGGACCATAATAAGACTTGTAAACAATTTTGCCGAGCACGGGACAGTCAACAGAAGACCTTACCATCGAAACCCTTCAGTTCGAACGGAGGAAACAATCGCTGCTGTAGCTGCTGCCATACAAAACAATCCACGCGTTTCGACAAGAAGCTTATCTGCTCAAATGGGTGTAAGCAGACAGTCATTACAGTCAATTATGCACAAAGATTTGGACTTATTCCCATATAAAATTCAAATGGCCAACAAACTGAATGCTGCAGACTTGCCGATTCGCTTGGAATTTTGCCAGAAGATGCTTCAAATGGTGGAAGAGGATGGAAACATGTTGAACTGTCTTTTCATATCTGACGAGGCCCATTTCGATTTAAACGGCAACATAAACAAACAAAATTGTCGAATATGGAGTGCTTCCAACCCACAGATACTCCATGAGACGGAATTGCATCCACTTCGTGTCACAGTGTGGTGTGCAGTTTCATCACGCTGCATTGTCGGGCCCTACTTCTTCGAAGAAAACGGTCACACCGTTACGGTTACTGGAGACCGCTACTTGAGCATGTTGAGAGAGTTTTTCTATCCAGAATTACGCCGAATGAGAATTTCTTTCAACTCTGTGTGGTTTCAGCAAGATGGTGCAGCTCCTCATATAGCCCAACCTGTTATGACAGAATTGCGACGAAAATTTCCCAATAAGCTGATATCCAGAAACTCCACATTCCGTTGGCCACCCAGGTCACCTGACCTTACTGCACCTGACTTTTTCTTGTGGGGTTATTGCAAACAGGAAGTCTTCAAAGCAAAACCAACAAATTTGAATGAACTAAGGCAATCCATTCGAGAAACAATTGCGCTATTCCTGTCTCAACTCTCCAAGCAGTAATGAACAACTTTTTGGTAAGATGCCGCACATGCATCGACGAGCAGGGGGGGCATTTAAATTCCATTATTTTTAAAACTAATTAAGCTATATTTAATAAAATTTAATGAGCTTTAACATGAATAAAAGAAAAATGAATTCCATATACTGAGAAAAAAAATTATTTGAGTTTCTTAATAGAGCAAAATTCAGCAGCCACCCTGTAAATTTATTTACCAAAATTAGCTATGATGTATCAAATTTTGCTTACGAAATCACTCGAACGAATAACGGAGTGTATTAGACTCAATTTGTTTATATTTTGACAAGAAATTTCGGATTTGTCTCAAGTCTCAAAATAGGTACAGTGTTATAACATTCACGGAAATAACGATACCGAGCTTTGCTTTAAAAAAATAGGAAATAAAGCGCTAAGGCTTGTTAAATTTAGTTGCTACAAATGATAGCACAAAAAAGAGGGTAAATTAGGTCCTCCCTTTTTGCTGACTATGAAACGATTATTTGCAAAAATGTAAACAAAATAAAGGAGGGTGGGGGTGGAGGGTGGGGCCGTGTGCAGAAGTCCACGCAAGTGGGGAAAGTTTCTGATCGCCATTCACCTGGGAATGGCCAGAGCGATTCTTTTGCATGCGGTTCAAGCAGCTCACTACTTCCGGGCTTTGCGCCCAAGTATCCTCTGGGTAACCACCGAACACCCGTTTGGTGGTGAGCTAAACGTGAGAAGGCGACAACCTGGTAAGGCCACTCCGACATAATCGATTTAAGGGCTTGCTGGGGGGTTCAAACAGCAGCGTCTGATCACCATGTGGTGCGGCTGCAAGCGGGCGTCTGTCTTGGATCAAGCGGCTCGCTATACAAACGTGTAATAGAATTCAACCTCCCGTGAAACGGGTTGTGCGTTGGGTTTGGGACCCACCACATAAAACAACGTTCCAATGAAATTCAACAACAAAGCCTCGGATATGAGAACCCCTTTTTTAGATGACAACACACGCAAACGAAATAAGGATTATGAGATAAGGGCATGTACCTGGAATGTCCGGTCCCTTAATGGGGAAGGTGCCGCTGCCCGGCTGGTTGAGGTCCTGAGGAAAGCAAAAGCTGACATCACCGCCATACAAGAGATGCGATGGACGGGGCGAGGAAACACGATCAAAACAGATTGCAACATCTACTGGAGTGAGCATGAAGACAAGCGCAGATTCGGCGTGGGATTTGTGGCGGGAGAGAGACTCCGTCACCGAGTACTGTCGTTCACACCCGTGAACGAGCGTCTCGCTGCAATCCGCATAAAAGTACGATTTTTCACCATATCGTTTATCTGCGCTCATGCACCGACGGAAGAAAAGGACGACGTGGAAAAGGCTGCATTCTACGAGCGCCTGGGAGAAGCATACGAGCGCTGCCCCCGTCATGATATCAAAGTCGTGCTTGGCGACTTTAACGCCAGGGTGGGTAAGGAGGGTGTATTTGGCCCCACTGTCGGGAAGTTCAGTCTCCACGATCAGACTTCGCCAAATGGATTCAGGCTGAGCGACTTCGCCGGTGCCCGAAACATGGTCATATCCAGCACTAGGTTTATGCACAAGAAGATCCATCAGGCTACATGGCTGTCCCCCGATCGAAAAACACGCAACCAGATCGACCACGTTGTGATAGACGGACGGCATGCTTCCAGCGTTTTAGATGTTTGCACAATACGAGGACCTAACATCGACTCTGATCACTACCTAGCAGCAGCCAAGATTCGTACCCGCCTCTGTACGACAAAACAGGTGCAACAAAAAACGCAGGGAAAGCTGGACGTCGAAAAGCTGCAATCGCAACAGACCGCCAATTATTTCGCAGATCGCCTCTCACACCTGCTCTCCGAGAGCACAATTCAACCTAGTGGAATGCATGAGCAGTGGGATCATATCTCAGGAGCACTCCGAACCGCAGCCGAAGAAGTAATTGGATTCCGGCGAACGCGAAGAAACAACTGGTATGATGATGAAGAGTGCCGCGCTGCAACGAAAAGAAAGGACGAAGCCTACAAGGCAGCGCTGAGATCGAATGCAACGAGGAGTGTGTGCGAACACTACCGCGAGTTGTAGAGGGAAGCAATGCGGCTATTCCGGTCGAAAAAAAGAGAGGCAGAAAAGCGTGAAATAAAGGAGATTGAGATGCTGGCCAACGGGAATAATGCCCGAAAATTCTACCAAAAAATTCGGCGAATGACAGAAGGTTTCAAACCCGGGGCAAACTCCTGTAAGAATGAGAACGGCGACTTGGTTACCGATGTTCAGAGAACACTCAGAATATGGAGGGATCACTTATCTGCCCTTTTAAATGGAGAAACTGAGCAAGCAACCAGAGAAGAGGCCGAACCCGAGCCCAGAATCGAAGATGATGGAATTGACGTTCCACAACCCGACTATAATGAGGTGCGAATAGCAATATCCCGATTGAAAAACAATAAAGCAGCTGGCGCTGATGGTTTGCCTTTTGAGCTATTCAAACACGGAGGCGAGGAGCTGGTAAGGCGCATGCATCAGCTTCTATGCAGAATATGGTTGGATGAATGCATGCCTGAAGATTGGAATCTAAGTGTTCTCTGCTCAATCCACAAGAAGGGCGATCCTGCAAACTGCGCCAACTATCGCGGAATCAGCCTTTTGAATATCGCATATAAGGTCCTATCAAGCGTATTGTGCGAAAGACTGAAGCCTGATGTGAACAGACTGATTGGACCTTATCAGTGTGGCTTCAGACCTGGTAAATCTACCATCGACCAGATTTTTACAATTCGCCAAATCTTGGAAAAACCCGTGAAAAAAGAATCGACACGCATCATCTCTTTGTTGATTTTAAAGCCGCTTTCGATAGCACGAAAAGGAGCTGCCTATATGCCTATATGACCTTGAGCAACACCGCCAGCTCGGTCAGAATTGGGAAGTACCTTACCTCTCCGAGCCGTTCGAAACTAAACGAGGTTTCAGACAGGGTGACCGCCTATCGTGCGATTTCTTTAATTTAATGCTGGAGAAAATAATACAAGCTGCAGAACTTAACCGCGCTGGAACAATATTTTATAAAAGCGTGCAACTGTTGGCATATGCTTACGATATCGATATCATTGGCCTTAACAACCGCGCCGTAACTTCTGTTTACTCCAAATTCGAAAAAGAAGCGGAGAAAATGGGATTGGTGGTGAACGAGGGCAAAACGAAGTACCTTCTGTCATCATGCAAAGAGTCAGCGCATTCGCGCCTTGGCAACCAAGCCACTGTTGGCAGCAATAGTTTCGAAATAGTAAAGGACTTCGTTTACCTGGGAACCAGCATTAATACCAACAATAATGTTAGCCTAGAAATCCGACGAAGAATCACTCTTACAAACAAATGCTACTTCGGACTGAGTAGGCAATTGAAAAGTAAAGTCCTCTCTCGACGAACGAAAATAACACTCTACAAGTCACTCATCGCACCCGTCCTGCTATGTGGTGCAGAAGCGTGGACACTAACAACATCTGATGAGGCGGCTCTGGGAGTATTCGAGAGGAAGGTTCTGCGAAAGATTTGTGGACCTCTACGCGTTGGCGACGGCGAGTACCGAAGAAGATTTAATGATGAGCTGTATGAACTTTACGCAGACGCCGACATAGTTCAGCGAATTAAAACACAGCGGCTTCGCTGGCTAGGCCACGTAGTGCGAATGAGCGAAGATGCTCCAGCCCAGAATGTATTCTTATCGGCACCCGCCGGTGGAAGCAGAGGAAGAGGGAGACCACCACTCCGATGGAAGGACCAAGTGGAGACCGATTTGCGATCCCCAAGTATCCAATTGGCGCCAGTTGGCGCAACGAAGAAACGACTGGCGAGCTATGTTGGACGGTCAAAACCGCCCAGGCGGTTAGATGACAATTTAAAGAAGAAGAAACAAAATAAATATCTTCAGAGAGGTCTCATATTATTAAAGGAACATTTCTCGTACCTGCTAAATGGAGGAGTTAAAACCAGAACCCAATTTCTAGTTTCAAATTTTAATTTTTTATTTTAATATGAATTTCAAATATTTAGTGCTATTAATTTTACACTTCTTAAACAAAAGCGTGCCAGGCGAAAATTTTGAATAAAAAATTATGCGATTATTATATTAATTTCTTGTCATAATAAAAATAAAATTTGGAATTAAAAATCGCGCGATTTTTTGGTCCAAACTTTCGCCTACGGCTCTTTTGTTTATATATCTAAAATGAATTTTAGTTTTTTATTTTGGTTTGAATTTAAAATATTTAGTCCTATTGATTTTATATATATCAAAAAAGAAATGCTGTTTGATTTATGCGATGTCATTGAGATGTCGCGTCATACATAAACATCACACGTGATAATGGCTTTATTTCACATTTACTTTGGAAAAAAGCCATATTGATTAATATGGCCTTATTTCGCAATGTGTTGAGAAATAGGGCCATATCGCTTTACTGCCTATGCCTTTATTGCACCCCGCCTTAATCTTACAATTTTCTCATTTTCATTCTTCTCTCATTTTTATTACGGAATTCTCATGTACGTTGTAGTTGAAAATAATAGCCCACACTTTATTATAATAAGAACACAATTACTGCAGAATGTTTTATTTAAAATGTAAACGTTTCCACGCACAACATATAAGTCTTTTTTGGCCTTTCATGCCGCGCGTATACCAATTCAGACCCACACACATGTGCAAACATGCCTCTCACATTAGCAGCCCGCACACGTCGTATGAGTAATGGCTCATTAGTGTTTTGCCAAATAAGCAAACCCATTTCAAAATCATAAACGCATATGGGAAATTAAATACTTCGATTTCCTTTATATTCTAAAAAATATTATCACAGCTTCCTTTCATAAAGTGAAAATATAGATGATAGATATCGGTTATACTATGTAGCTATTAAATAATTATGATTGAGCGTTCGAATATATATCACTTAAGAAAAGGTGAATATGATAAACAAGGTAAAACGTTTGTAAAATACGTAAACATGAGTAAAATCATGCAATTTAATCAACAATATTAAATTTTCCAAAATTAATGTGGGCTACAGTAAGAAAAATTGCTTATTCAAAATCAGCTGGTAGCAACAAAAATTATGTTTTGCATAGATAAATAAATAACACTTTTTGGGCGCTTAATATTATGAAATCTATATTATTTTCTTTTTGTTTTATTTGCTTTGGGGGAAAAAATTGTCTGATGCAAACTACCCAGCTAACCAAAAGTATCAAAAAAGACTCCACTCAGAGTCATAAAACGCACATTTCTCGGGGTTTACCCTCAGAAATGAGCTCTTTTCGGAGCCCATAAAGAGCGAATAATCGTTCTACGTGGGCACCCTAAACGGATTCATACTGCATCCGATGAATTTGTACAGTTTTATGACTCTTTTTTAATGAACTTCGGAGTTTTTTAAACTCTTTTTCGAGCTTTTTATTAATGCTTTTCGGAACATTTTTTCCTGCATTTTAATGATTTTTAATCTTTTTGGAGTCATATTAAAGGCTTTATTAAGATTCCCATAAATTTTTTAGAATCATATCTAAGTCTTACATATCAGAAGAAAATACTCTTTTCAATTGTTCATACATACTTTTGTTTATATAATTCTGCTTTTAATACTTTTTTTAAAACAAATTCTATATAAAAATATTTCTATAACTACATATTTAGGTATAACCAAGCATATACATTTTAAAATTATCGGAATAAAAAAAACCTCAGAAAATGCTCTAAAACATTCCTATAATTGAACATTGCCGCTCAACCGCTCTCCAACGTTTATATTTTTTCACAATTCTCCTAACGCGTACAACAAAAACGCTTAGAAAAAGCTTAACAATATTCATTTCTACTCTAAAGGCTCCGTGAATCTTCACTGGTTAGCTGGGTAGTTAATGCCTTCGCGCGAACCGTGTGTCCCTGAAATAAAAACCTCCCTATTCCGATTTTTCTCACGTCACACGATGACTTGAAAAAAAATTTAGATAATCGATTGAGTTTGGCACTCAATTTTGCTTTTCGACCAAGTTACTTTTTTCTTTAAATGGGCTAAATCGGGCGATAACCACGCTTCATTTTTCAATGTCGAACATTTTTTAAAATCATATAATATTAGATAATTCAATAGTTAAAGCAGCTACAATAATTAAATGCGGTAGTTTTATTGATTTGAGCATTTTCTTGACGATTTTATCAAAATTTCGGAAAACTTTATGTGGCACAGTTTACACATTAATGAACAAACTGGATTGTTAATAACTTCAGAACTCTTTACGATGGAATGATAAGTTCGGAAGGGGTTCATGTCCAGTGGAAATAAGCAAAATCTTCAGCCGACCACAACCTCTTATTCCATTTCCTCTTCTTGTGCATCTCTTTTCACTCCAACCCCCAGTCCCACCCTGCAATAAAAAATTTATGACACATAGCCAAGTCAGTTTGTTCCTTGTGGTGGCGTAGCACCTCCCAATTATCCAGCATATGATATAAGCTCAGGTATTGCACCGCCCAGTTTTTAAAAATTATATATAGTCTCTGCGTGCTCAGCCAACTGAAATTTTGGTAGAAAACGTTTAAAAGAACTCCTCAACAATTTACAAATAGAGCACGGTCGATGTTGATTGTTCTGATTGTCACCTTCACGGCTGGTCTTAACTCCGTGCGATAAGCTTGTCTACCTTATCTCAGAGCCTTAAATTAATGTGGAAAGATAAAACCCGTCCTCCCATGTGTTCTAATAGCCTGCTTCCCTACAACCCATTTTTCGATAAACGGGGGGGGCTATGTATCTTTAAATTAACAGGGTAAGACCGTACAATTTTTCATAGTTTGTACTTAGTGTAAGTAAGGATTGGACACTTAAACCCGTGATGCGTATTCATGCAAGATGTAAAGCCTTCGGCACATCCGAAGACAACACTTTCCTTACATGTTCTTTTTTTCAAACGCGGTCCTTTTCCGCTGTTAATTCTCGCAATTCCTTTCTAACACAATGCAATGAAAATGCAAACTAGATTTTTCTTTTGAAGTTTTTTTAAGCAAAAATTCAACTTCCGTAATTTAACTTGAGGGAGGCAGTACGCAATTGAAAAGTAAAAAAGGAACAGTCATTCTAGAGCAAACAAAAAACATCACACCCCAATTTTGCCGCTAGAATTTCTCAAGCGCCATCAAGAAAAAAATAAACAAACGCCGGGAAAAACTTTCGCGTTTGCTAAGTACTTTGCATTTGCTGTTCGCTTCCCTCGAAAAAACTGAAGCTGTTTGGTAAAGTTGGTGCCGACAGCCAAAGCAATGCGCGCTCTACCACACGAAGGATGACCGTTAAGCTAAGAGTTCAAGTGGAAGCGGACATAAAACGAAACATCGGCAAAAGCAGAACCTGCAATAAAAAAATGCATTTTGCTGTTCCTGACCTTTTGCCAAGATTTTTTATGTGTTTTTAGCTTTCCCTTTAACTTTTTTTGATTTAATTATTTTTTAGTTTCCATCATATATTTCCCGTTCCTTGGCATGACATGAACAAAATTTCCGGTGACAAAATGCAATTGTTATTTTAACGAGGAAAATATGGAGGGGTGCTAAATACGTCGAACCTGCAGCAAACAAACATACGAGGAATATGAAGCCAAAACTGAGTTATGGTTGTCCATAAATATGAGAGAGTTACTAAAATTGTTGGAATGAGAATTGGGCACAGGTTCGAAAAAAAATCCTTCAAGAGAAAACAGCATCATTCGTGAAAGACAAAAGCTCTGGGGTCGAAACTGTTTTTTAAGTTGCAATAACTTTGAAACTGTCCAACTTTCAAAAATAATAATAATGCATAATTGAGCCGACCGTTACTTTAAGCCAATTGCTTACTTATTGCGCCTTTCCGCATTATGGACTTCGATCACGGAACGGATAACGTAATTCGACCCCTGGTGTCAGAGGGAGGTGTTGAACTTAAAATTAATTGCCGATATCCGGCAATGCTTCTATTAAGAAAATGATAAATGAGTAGGGTAAAGACCGATAGATCTCCATTCGCAGTCAGCATGATCAAACTTAGGGTGTCAATATTTTGATCTTTGTTGACATTTTTTTTCTGATCGTTTAATCACATATCGACACAAAAACCTTCAGATTCACTGCTTCTGTAAAGTTTAGAGTCTATTTCCGTACACTGCGCAGCGTTTGGAAAATGATTCAATGAAGGTAGTAGAAGTTTCGGCGAAGCAGCTCACAGTTAAAAGTTCACTCAATTTCTTTGCAAGTTCCCACCTCTAGATAATATCAGCCACAAACTTAAAGTAAATTTTTTGCTGCCGGACCTCAGAGTGATTTTCGAACGCCCCAATATAATACCTTTCACGAACATGAAATTGTATTATAACTATGGGCGTATGGTGTGTAAGGGTGAAAAGAAGAAGAAATAGACCCACCAATAAGTATACCGAAATGATCAGGGCCACGGCCTGAGTTGCTTTAGCCATGTCAGTCTGTCGAACGCAAACTAGCCTTCAGTTTTGAAGATACCTCGCTGAAATTTGCTATGGGGCCGCCATTTTCTAATGTATTAATCAGAAGACAGCGCACTCACATGTTTTATTTAATTTAATTAAATTTTATTTTATTTTACTTTTTTTATTTTATTTAATTTTTTATTTTACTTTATTTTATTTTCTTTTCTTTTATTTTAATATATTTTATGTGATTTGATTTTATTTTATTTAATTTTATTTTATTTTATTTTATTTTATTTTATTTTTCTTAAATTTATTTTACTTTACTTTATTTATCTAAATTCTTTTATTTATTTTCTTTTATTTTTTTATGTTATTTTATTTTATTTTATTTTATTTAATTTTTTTATTTTATTTTATTTTATTTTGATTACATTGAGCACATCTAGGGGCACGTATATAATTGTTTATAACTTAGATGTATAGTTTGACCGTAAATGCGCTCGAAATTTTATTTTTTATGACTAATTTGTAATAACTGGTGTCTAAAGAGTTTATTTCAAACAAAATTTTTATTTATTATTTTTTTTTTACAGTTTTTCGAAATTTTTAAATTTTAATATAACTGCAAAATAAAAAAAAATATTCTTATGTAATTCAAAGGAAAAGCTAATTCAATGTTTTTTTATTTAAAATAAATGAATATATATTAAAAAAGTAAAAGTGTTTATGTGTACACAAAAAAAATATTGACTCACTTGTAACAAAGTGTGATCCAATCTTGCATATTTCAGTCCATTTGAAAATATCGTATGAAATGAACGCGACAGCAGAAGTAAAAAAAAACTATAAAATGTAGAAAAGCGAGCGAATATGTTTCCAAGTGTAAGAGAAAAATAATGAAGTATTGACAGTTATTTCACAAGGAAAACTTTTGTCCACATATGTGGACATTATACCCGAAAAGGTTATATATAAGACAGTGATTTCAATATCAAATAGGCTAATAGTGTTTATGTGACTTTTTTAAGTAAAATGTTTATATTTTTATTAACAATATTTAGAGATTTTTGAAATTCTCAAAATTAGATCTCAGTGCCTTGCTGTTCTCGTCTATGAATGGTTACTAAGGAGAGCAACATAACTAGCAGCTTAATTACACAGCAGGTTGTAGTCAAGGACAAGCTATCAAATTAAGTCATTAATTACTTATACATTTTTATATTCTTTATTTCTAAAATAATTTAACAGTTAGTAAGAATATGTTAAAGTGCAGATAAATTTCTAATTATTCCAAGTTTCTTCGAAATTTTGCGCATAAAACCTCTCTTGGCATTGTGAGAACATCCTGAATTCTAATTATTGGCCACAACAATGCCATTATTATGTATAACCTTGAAGTCCTTTACACACTGCCAACAAACACTTAACCGTTAATTGTAGTGCAATCAAATTTAATAACAAAATGAAGCATGCAACAAAGCAAAATAAACATCTGCGCTTTTGTTCCTGGAATCGCTGCTTTTGTGTATTGCTAAGTATGTGTACATGAGCATTTTCACCTTTGCGATCTACTTGACTGAATATAAATTTTTTACTGCATACTTAATGGGTCTGTACAGCAGCATTTAAGATATCGCTCATTTCATATGAAACGTAAGCTGCAAGCTTTATCTTGCACATGCCTTTGCCCTTTTATGTTGCGGCTGGTTTTTCAAATGTTTTTGCCACATTGCCACAGTCATAAATTAGTTATTACAGTGTGCCTAAATAGTATTAAAAGTGGAAGATAAAGAAAAATTTATCTTGAAAGTATAAAAAGACTGCATACTGAAAATTTCCAATGCATCCTTAAAATCTGGAGTAACGGGTCAAAGAACGTATTTATGTTAATTTCGATGTTTGTACATTGCATGCAAGACAAGTCTATAGAATGGATCATTATTGAGCCAAAAGAATCCAGAGCAATAGTTTTTAGAATTTTCTTCTAACTGTATGTTTGGCCGTGTGTCACTCAAATCCGTCTGCAAGGATTTTAGTTCAAATTTCAAATAAAGATACGACAATTATTACCCAGTATGTGCCTTCAAGTATGGAAGAGACTTTTTTGATGTGCAATGGGAAATTCAGCGTAGGAAGTTTTCGTATGCTTTCCCAGACCTACTGTTTGCGCTATGTATCGCAAAAAGTTATTTGTGGCTTAAGCTTACATAGCGACATGTCGTGCTCGAATGTCAACGAATATGTAATGCACATAACAGTTCCCGTCGTACTTTTGAGCCGATTCATTAAATGAAACCTTCATGAATGACTCATACTGCGACATCAACTTCAACTTGAGTTAGTGGTAGTTGTCGGTTTAGTATAGAATAGTAGAATATCGCAAGGAATTCTCATCAATATCTTGTCAAGGAAGTCCTACAAAGCTATCAGTTTAACTCCCTAAAAGGAGTTATAAAAAGAATCCAAAATGACTCCGAATATGATGAATTCGAAACGTTTTATGGATCCCTTTGAATTAACTTCGGAGTCTTTTTGTAGGTTTTCATTAATGCTTTTTTTTTTTTTGAGTCTTTTGAGGCACATTTCTTCCTTCATTTTAATAAGTTTTGGATAATTTTTGGAGTCATATTAAAGGCTTTTAATGACTCTTTTATTAAGGGTTTTACATAATTCAGTACCATAAAGTTATAAGTTTGAAATTTTCAAGCCTTGACAATAAGAAACATTTGAAAAAATTTAAAACTCCCAAAAAGCACAGAACATAGCGACGGCTGAATGAACCTTATTTCAAAATATTTTACAATTAAGAAGGCCTTTCCTTTTAGCTAAGATATGGCGTTTTTGAATCAAGCATTGAAATTGTTTGTTATTGGAAAAAATTCTGAGGAAACGCGTTCTTGAGAAGTTAGAAAAGTGTTTTTAAATAGGGTGATCAAAATAAAAAGTGAACAAAATAAAAAAAAATTGTTCTAAAAATTTCTCTCTCTTTATATATTGAAAAAAAAAAAACAAAATAACAGAACATTTAAGAGCAAATTAGGAAAACGGCCCTTTAAAATAAATTTTATGAATATGGTTGAAGTATGGGAGCTCTAAAAATAATTTGCTTAAAATAAGAAAATAAAAAAACCTGGTTAAATGAGAAAAATGTGTGCATTTCAATATTCTCCAAAATAGCTGTATTTTGAAATATAAAAAAACGGACCAAAACCCACAGATATTATACGTTCATTTATGTATATAAAATAAAATGTAAACAAAGGGTAAGAATTTGTGAAACGGAAGAATCAAAATTGTTAAAATTTATTTTTATTCAATAATGGTGGCATTTGGTGGCTAGTGAAAATACAAACCAATAGCTATCTTCGATTTTTGGGGAAAAAAATTATATCTTGTTCTTCAGCAATTGTAAGTTCTTTTCCTTTTTATATCAAAGTTATGAAGTTATGAATTAAAAGCACAATTTTGTTGAAAAATCACACAGCAGAAAGTGTTCAAGTTATAATAACTGGCATCCAAATGCCGGGTAATTTTTTCTCAACAGAATATCTTAGAGAGTAATATTTTGCATATGTGGTCTTTTTTTGTGCCAAAACTTGCTCTGAAACGATTTTTCTGCATGATTTTGCACCAATTTTAAAAATATGTATATTTAAATTTAAGTTTTAAGGAAAAATTGTGCTCTTGCAGAGTTTTTGGAAACGCCAATACTGACATTTGAATTATCAAAATCGGTCCAATATATCGGAATTTGTTAAACTTTGATATAAGAAGGACAAAATCTTTCAATTGACGATAAAACAAAATACACTTTTTCTTCCAGAAATCGAAAATAGGCGTTTGTTTGTTTTGTTAATAGCCACCATTATTGATCAAAAATAAATTTTCAAAATTTTAGGTGATCCGTTTCAAAAATTCCTACCAAAAAACGAAAAAATTGTATTTAAAATTTCCCTTCCGTTAAATATAAAAAAACCAGCCAAACAATTAAAAGTAATTTTAGAAAACTATCCCATATAAATAAAGTATATGTATAAGTTTAAGATATGGGATTGCTAAAAAGTTTACTAAAAAAAATGTAAACAAAATTAAACTTAAACAAACTAACTAGAAGAAAAACCTCATGACACCAGGTTGATAAATGCATCTCAAAAACTGTCTAAAATAATTCTTCTTTTCAATATTATACCGAAAAGGTCCTGAAAAGATCCCGAAAATACCCCAAAAGGGTTCCTCTATGAAATCGAATAAACCAAGTAGTTCTTCCAAAAACCAAATTTTTCCGGCAGTGATCCCAGAATAGCACTATAAAACTTGAGTCAAATCACTTAAGTGAATCTGAATTTCTCAATTCATTCCGAAATAACCCAAAAAATTTGACCAAATGCACCCCATAACTAAATCAACTTATTGAGATAATAAATTTTGCGGGATCTAGAAGTACTCATTTTTTATTCTTAAATAATTGCATAGTAAGCTACTTCTAATTTGAATGATGTATAATGATATATTTATGTATAATAGAGCCTTTAAGGTGTTAGGAGCAGGAAATCTGCCTTAGCATGAGCGCCCAATAATCTAGAACCTCCAAATCTATGACTAGCTTATTTTCAATTCCCACATCAAAGAACATACACAGCACTCCCTATTAAAAGTTTTTCTACACTTTTCTAGCTATAAGTTTAATTCTTATGCTTAAACAACAACTTAAATGTAAAACTCTTCATATTTAAAATACCCTTTTGTGCTATCCTGATGCCATTTCATCTACTGTCTCTGACGCAAAGCACCTGAAGTCAAAAAACGACGTACGACGAAGGTGGCAATTAACTAAATTAACGCAATTCAAACGAGCTTAATGTGGCAGCGGCGAGTAGCAAGTGGCAAACAAAATTGAGCCAAAAGGATACTTAAGTGTAAAAATATGCACTTGACAGTCTTTGCTTTGGGAATTGCATGTCATATACATACGTACTTGTGTACACTAGAATATCAAAAATTGCTTAATTGCAACAGTAAAGCACAAAATAATTTGATGCAATTTTCTGAGGAAATTTTGCAATGAAATGTTACCGAGAAATTGCAAGGGATCCAGCTAAATAATTTTAATGAATGAATGCCTGAATTCTAAGGAGCTTGTTGTGGCTTACTAACAGGTATTCACAACAAGTATGTGGGTATGTTTGTATGAGCTTAACCACTTTGAACCATTTCTCAAGCATTTGAGACTCATTTATCACTCGAATGGCCAACGGTCTGACATCGGTTTGTGCATAGAAGCAACTGAAATATTTAGTGACATTTTTTTTTTGGTGAGTATGCACAGGTATTCAATGGCTCCTAAAACGGTATATATGTATGTTTGCTACATTTGGCTTGTTAAAACCTCTTTAAAATACAATGGCAGGTGTACTTCTGGTAGGCTCAGATGATAAGGGGGAACGAAAGGACGATGACTATTCAAACTTATGCTGAGAAAGTAAGGAAGTTAATGGTGGGTGTAAACAGAACATTACATACCACGTTGTAGTTGCATTTATGAGATTGATTATACCAAGAGTTTCTGGGAAAATTTGGTAGTTGATCAGAGGAAGCAGATTGAAAAGATTCTGCTTTTTTATGTTAAGTTTTTTCCTTCAACTTTAGGCTATGGTTATTGACGAAATTTTGCATGACCTTGAAGCAAGTGTCTGCAGAGACATTGCTTTCCCCGGTGACATGGTAACCCTGATCAAGGGCAAAATCCCCGGAACTCTTCGCTATGTTTTTTAAGGCTATTGGGATGCCCGAAAGATGGAAACAGTTCTCCTTACTAGAAGATATTACATCTCTTGCTTCAGACTTTCCAAAATTCATTTAAAACCAAGAGTACAGTCTAAAAGCGATATACTTCTCAAAATTATACTTAATAAGAGGCGGTTTTGGGGAAAAAATTAAGAAAACAAGATTGGAAAGTCTTCGGTGTTGTCGTTGTTAACCGAATTTTTAATTACGTATGTAGAAAGCCTGCGGGTTAGGGATTTACAATATGCCCGAGGTAGGCATACCGGTCGGAATAGGCGACTAATATGCGCAAAGGTAAGGACGTGCAACTCGATGGTTGTTCTACGGATATGATGCCTCTCACCTCTCATTACCCATCTTATCCTTCCTTACGAAAGGAGGGGTGACATGGCCTAGAAGGTTTCACTGGTCATAAATCGCTACCACGACAGTCGCGCAGTACCGCAAGTTAGTACCGGAGCGTACCGGGTTCAAATCCGGCCAAGGACTGTTAATTCGACAACACTCTCCAAAACCTTCGGGGAGTGTTTTTGTCGTTAGCACAACAACAACAACAACAAACGGCCACGGTGGCCTTGAACTACAGCATGTAGGAGGACTGATGCTGCTCGAAAAGGACCACACACTGGCTTTATGAGATCGTCTTCAAGTCGATATTCTTTCACGCAGTTTTTGCGGCCAGCACACACTGGATACTTCTTGCACCGTTAAAAGTGCAGTATTCGTCCATCATACCTACTGCTCAATGGCACTTTTAAGCCAACAGCCACCTTTAGCTTGATTATCATGGATGTACAGTGGACTGCTCACAGATCATTGCGTGTCCTCGTTGCTAAATTTAACACCACCATGCCCTTGAGATGGTAATGGGCGATAAATTTATTTCCGTCAATGGACCGCTATAATATCTCACCGCTGGGTCGAAGTTGGAGGGAAATATTAAGGAGGGAGTTATCTTCTTCTTCGAAGCGGAATTATCAGCAATGGAGGCTGCATTGGATTGGGGATGCTAAACAGTTATAGTATGGTTGGCGAATTGATTTGCAGTCCGGTCAGGCCCGGGTGTGCCTGACCTCTCGCGCGAGAATAGCATAGTCTGGGAACAGGAGCATAACAATTTTTCCAACAACTGTAACGACTAACAACTGACAACTTGTAGATAATCCGTTCTTCAGCTGGGCACTTGTAGTGAGCTCAGTTGAATGTAATGATCTCAGAAAAAGGATATCACAATTGAAGTAGGCTTAAAATATTCAGATACCATCAATTTCTAGAAACTTTCTTGAACAAATTTGACGAAATACCAAGCTTTTCCACAGAAACATATCGCTCCAAATTATTATTATAGGAATTTTAAATAAATCCAACTGATTAAGAGTCTCCTGTTACAATCTACCATTAGATGAACATTATAATAAAACCTTATATACATAAATTTTCCAGACTCGGGTATAAAAATATACCCTTTTCAAGTCAAAAAACAAACAAATTACGTTGGCTGGAAATTAAGTCAAAACCACATAATTAATGATTTGAGCACATCGTTTTACATGAATGTAACCGTGCATACATATAAACTTACATATCTACATTGACTATTATCCCACCGCATGCAGCGACAGCAAAAATATTGCCAGTAACATTCGTAGTCATCATAAGTATTGTTTGTATGATATTTGTTCGCCGCCGCATGGCTTGCTCTGGCGCGTAAACTTAATGCTTCACTAATTTATTCTCAATCGCCGACTATGGCGAAGGCAGGAAGACAACCTTCCTTCTCTTAATGCAACCAGCCACATGCAGCTTGATCTCGTGCGGGCTCATGGAAGAATTATGTGTTTTTATATTGCCTAACATCGAAATCAATATGCTGTAAATGAGCGTGGTACTAGTTCGCCATACAGTTCAGTTAGTTGGGTATCTGGCATGCAAGAGTATAGGACACTTTTGAAGTAAAAACTTCTTTGGTGGTTTGGCCATTTTTAGGAGGGACAACATGATTGAAATCGTCACACTTTGCCGAAACAGCTCTCTGCATATTTTCTTTAATTTTTATACTTACAGTGTGATCTGAAACGGCTTGACCCTTAGAGGAATAAGTATTGCACTTTGCCAGTATCTTCATCCCCACATACAATTAAATTGTAAGAGGACGACTTCTGTACATTACAGGTGTTCAAGAAAAATCGGTAGGAGGGACTATTGTTGAGAAAATAGAATCCAAAATAATAGTTTTTAGAATTTGTGTGTGTGTTATGTATGTTTGTTTGCCCATCACTCAAAAACTGCTAAATATAATTTAATGCGTCTTTCATAGTTACATTGTTAGACATCCAACTTAAAATTTAAGATACACTTTATTTCGTTTACTTGGCCTGTTTTGGAACTATCGCGCAATATGTGAACCAGAGTGATAAATAATGTGTTTGGACAAAATGGGTATCGTACGTAATAAGTTCCGCAGTAAGCAATGTGATCAAGTTCCATGTCTCAACTAGTTTAGGAGATATTATGACTATAAGCAAACTACAAGAAATTAAATAAAGAACTGTCTAAATTAACTTGGCCTGAATTTGGTTGTGATATCGATCTAAACGTCTCACATTTCAATCACACTATTTACTGCCTATTTGAGAAGTTTATTCCTAAACGTAAAGTAACTTATGATCATCCTACGCAAGCTTGGTTTACTAAAGAGCTTAAGGCTCTTAAAAATAGGAAAACGCGATCATTTAATTTATATAAGAAATCCGGATTAAATAAACATTACCTACTGTATTCCATTCTACGTCAGAAGTACATAGATTTTAATAAAAAGTGCTATAAAGCTTATATCTCTAAAACGAAAAGAGACATTATTCTCAATCCTAAGTCATTTTATGGTTTCGTAAATTCTAAACGTAAAGTATCAGGGTTTCCCTCAGCCATGAAATATCAAGACATTATATCTAGCGATAACACTGGTTTACAGCCAAAATGCACCAGAGACGCCATAGTGAAATTCCTATGTAAAATCACCTCCTAATTCCGAAAACCAAGGTTATTTTTACTTGAATGGTACCGTTTTTGAGATATTTACGATTTACCGTTATTTCAAAAAACAAAAAAGATGGCTCCACTTAATCGTGTATATCTCAAGAACAAACTGAGCTCTTCCAAAACGGTTTGAAAAATTTGAAAGCTTATAAAATTTACTATAATCAGTACATACAACACTTTTTGCTAGGTCCTGCAGATTCAAACATATTGAACAATCATTACGGATTTTTTAAATTTTTTTTGTAAAAATATAAAAAAATTTGTACTTTGCGAGGAAGCATCTCGAAAACTTTTTGTTTTTTTGCAGATATTTTTTCCCCCCTCTAAGCTCTGTTTTATTACAAAAAAAATAAGCTATAAGTGAACAAAATCGATGAACTAATACAAAAGTTATAAGCATTCAAGTAAATATATCCATTTAATGCTTAAGTACCCTACTGGTACATATGTGTTAGTATTCGTATATCAGTTAGTTAGCAGGTAGATTTTCGAAAAGTTATTAGATACAAAAAGCTGTTAGTGTCGTTTTCTCAAACCTAGGTACATTTTAAACAAGAGCATATTTTTGAGGCAGGTAGTGTTTTCTTTGTAGAACTAGGGAACCTTTTTGTTTAGGTAGGCTTGAATTTTTACTGGATCTAAGTATAAATAAGAGTACATGCGCCTTGTTCCTTCATAATATCTGCAAGGCTCGCCGGATACTGTTCAGTTTATAATTGCAGTTTATAACCCGTCATTTACTTAAAATAAAAAATGAATAAAAGGGCGCGAGAGTTTGAGTGTACAAATGATCCAGAAATGTTCTGTTTCATCTGCGGTCAATTTATTGTTAAAAGTATGAGACGTGTGTTTTCAAATCCTTTGAAAGTTACATACTATAAGTGTTTTGGAATTGAGCCTAAAAACCATGGACACCGAACACTGTGTGCACCACATGCCGAGTCGAATTGATTTCTTCGGAAACCGGAACAAAAAGATACATTGTAAAAATTAGGAATTTGTTCCCTTTTAATGCATAGCTGACTAATTCCTGAAACTATCTATTTAGGCGACGTGTGAAATTTATTACACCAATGAAGTGGAGGGAACCAACTTGCCATTCAACGGACTGCTATATTTGTACTACAAAAGTACTTGGGGTTGGAAAGTCCAGAAAAGTAACCTATGCGAGCGTATCTACAGTGTCATTACCAGAACTAATTTCAACAGAAGCGACATTGCCAGAATCAAATTTAACTTTAGTTCCGGCTCCAGTTTCATTGTCAACAGTAGTATCTGATTACGCGGCATCATGTTGTACTGAATTTCAAACGGAAAACGAAAGAAATTCTTTGTCACAAGCACAACTCAATGATTGGATAAGGGATTTGGAATTGTCAAAGGAAAAGGCCGAACTACACGCCTCTCGAATGCAACAATTTAAATTTGTTTCATCCGATGTTAAGGTAACATATTATAGAACTCGTCACGAAGAATTTTCCAAGTACTATACGAAGGAGGACAGTGTTTGTTACTGCAAAGACATTGTTGGTCTATTCAAACAATTTGGTGAACCATATGATTCAAAAGAGTGGCGATTGTTCATAGACGGCAATAAATTAAGTTTAAAGGCCGTATTATTGCATATTGGCAACCAAAAGCCATCTATCCCGATCGCGCATGCAGTAAATACGAAGGAAACATATGAGGTAATGCAAAAATTGCTCAAGTTAATCAAATACGAAGAACATGATTGGAAAATATGTGCCGATCTTAAAGTCGTTGGAATGCTATGTGGTCTACAAAGTGGATACACAAAATACTGTTGCTTTCTATGCAAATGGGATAGCCGAGCTCGTCAAGACCACTACATCATAAAGGATTGGCCAGAACGAATCGAGTTTCAAGTTGGGGTAGATAACATAAAATACTCTCCACTTATAAAGAAGGAAAAAATAATTCTACCTCCGCTCCACATCAAGCTCGGCCTTATCAAAAACTTTGTGAAGGCTTTGGACAAAGAAGGCGAAGCTTTTCATCATTTGAAGACAATCTTCCCAGAGATTTCAGAAGCAAAAATAAAGGAAGGGATTTTTGTGGGACCGAAAATAAGGAAAATGATGACCAATAACCATTTCAAAGAACTATTGTCACCAGTGGAGGCAGCAGCGTGGGATTCTTTTGAAAAGGTCGTTACTTCTTTTTTAGGCAAACACAAAAGTCCTAACTACGAGATGATAGTGAACGACTTAATCGAAAACTATGCGGAAATGGGTAAATAAAAAAACATATTATAATAAATTATATATTACATAAATTTACATGAGAATATATAGCCATAAATCTGAATTCATCGTCCAGTTCCGAACAAACAAGAACGGGAAAAATATAAACAAAAAATTTGTTCTGAATTGAAAGATAAATCCAGCCTAAGAAAATTATATACTAATGTGTCACTTATGTATTTATCTAATTTACTTTTTTATTTTCTTTCAGGAGTAAATATGTCTTTAAAAATTCATTTCTTACACTCCCACTTAAATTTTTTCCCGCAAAATCTTGGCGACGAAAGTGACGAGCATGGCGAAAGGTTTCACAACACATAACTTTTTCAATTATAAAATAAGATCATAGAGTTAAGACAGAACCATATGTACATATGCTATTATTTGTAGGGTACTTAAGTATTAAATGGATATATTTACTTGAATGCTTATAACTTTTGTATTAGTTCATCGATTTTGTTCACTGATAGCTTATTTTTTTTGTAATAAAACAGAGCTTAGAGGGGGGAAAAAATATCTGCAAAAAAACAAAAAATTTTCGAGATGCTTCCTCGCAAAGTACAAATTTTTTTATATTTTTACAAAAAAAATTTAAAAAATCCGTAATGATTGTTCAATATGTTTGAATCTGCAGGACCTAGCAAAAAGTGTTGTATGTACTGATTATAGTAAATTTTATAAGCTTTCAAATTTTTCAAACCGTCTTGGAAGAGCTCAGTTTGTTCTTGAGATATACACGATTAAGTGGAGCCATCTTTTTTGTTTTTTGAAATAACGGTAAATCGTAAATATCTCAAAAACGGTACCATTCAAGTAAAAATAACCTTGATTTTCGGAATTAGGAGGTGATTTTACATAGGAATTTCACTATGGCGTCTCTGGTGCAGAAAAAAAGTTGGAATTTGTGATCCAGTGTAATCAATGTATCGCAAATTTTTTTGCTCAATTTTTCACTTCTAACTATTCTGCTGTCACCAATTCAAACTTTCAAAGCTATCTATAAGCTACACGGGACAAATTCAATTAATTCACCAATTATATGCGCCAAAGATGTTCTAATTTACCTTAAAACCTTAAAAGAATCTTTTAAATATGGTCCTGATAGGATTCCTACATGTTTCTTGAAAAGGTGTGCGAACCATATTTACCAACCCCTTACCAATTTGTTCAATCTATCACTAAAGTGTGGTGTTTTTCCAACTGCGTGGAAAGAATCGTTTCTTCTACCGCTGCATAAAAGCGGGAGTAGGTCTTCTATAGAGAACTATCGTGGCATCGCAAAGCTTTCTGCCATCCCAAAATTGTTTGAAGCTATTGTTACAAATCAACTTACGGGTCCGATCTCTACTTTGATAGCTGACTGCCAACACGGGTTCAGTAAGGGAAAGTCCACAGTTACGAATTTACTTGAGTTTACCAGTCATGTCTCAAATGGCTTTAGAAAAAATCTGCAAACCGACGTTATTTATACGGATTTCAGCAAAGATTTTGACAAAGTGTGTCACTCATTACTTATTCATAAACTCGATCAGTTGGGCTTCCAGCCGGGTCTCAATCACTGGATCTCTTCTTACCTTAGTGACAGGACACAAAGAGTAATGTTTAAAAATTTAGTATCCGATGTCATTTATGTCTCTTCGGGGGTTCCTCAAGGAAGCCATCTTGGCCCGATTCTGTTCTTGTTGTTTATAAATGATATTTCTACAATAATAAAATTTTCAAAAATGTTAATGTATGCCGACGACGTAAAGCTGTTCATGTCATTCGCGTCATTTGAAGATAGAAATAAGCTACAATCAGATCTAGATGCACTAGTTACTTGGTGCGATTTAAATTATATGCCACTTAACCTTAAAAAATGTAAACACATGGGTTTTTCGCGTGGAATTTCTCAGCCGGCTTCCTATAGAATTAAAAATTATAGTCTTGAGCAAGTGCATGATTTTGTTGACCTGGGGGTTACTATGGACTATAAACTCAGTTTCAACCGCCATATTAATACAACAGTCAATAAGGCTAGAGGTGTCCTAGCATTCGTTAAACGATGGTCTAAAGAATTTAGCGACCCTTATGTAACTAAAGCCCTCTTCACTACATTAGTCAGACCGATACTTGAATATGGTTCTATAATTTCGAACCCGCGTTACCAGGTTCATGTAGATCGCCTTGAATCAGTTCAAAAACAATTTTTACTATTTGCCTTAAGAGATTTTCATTGGGATCCCTCGTACAATCTGCCACCCTATACGAATCGTTTAAAACTCATTAATCTACACACACTTTCTAGTCGCAGGGAAATGCTTGGAATTATTTTTATGATTAAATTGCTAAATGGTTCACTATCCAGCCCATTTCTTCTAAGTGAAGTGAACTTCAATGTACCGTCTCGTCCTTCAAGGCATTTTAAACCTTAGTCTTAAAACAGTGCCGAACCAATTTTCAGTTAAATGAGCCTTTTCGCTGTTTGTGTCAAGATTATAACTCTCTTTCTGGTAGATTTGATATTTCAGACTCGCTTTTCAGCATAAAAAAATCAATTCTTTCTGTCCTAAATTCATAGCTACTAATTGTTTTTTATTCTTTGACTTCTATTTTAACTTTTAACAATAATTTTATTCTGTTAACTAGTTATTTCTTAATGTATAATCTATCCTATATCTAGTTTACTTAGCTGATGAGGTTTTCTCTGTAGCTGAGCAGTTTTAGATCTCGACGATTAACAAACCAAAGCCTTTCAACGACTCGGCACGAACGAATAATCCGCGCGTTATGCGGATGCGCCCCTCGCGCCGGTCGGGCGGGATATGGTGGGTAATCCGTTGGGAATTATTATTATTATTATAATCGATCTGAGTCTATAATAAGTTCTGAGAGGCAGCGAAGCGTGGTCGGGTTTTCTACTTTAGGAATTAAAATGTGATAGTAACATCATACATTCATACATATATAGGTCAACAGTCCTAAATAGCTATTTGTTTAACGGCCTAACTGATTTTGACCTTTCACAAAACCGAGCCATCTCACTCCACCCTATCCTACTGACGCCAATAAGAAATGCCAAGGGATCGCAAGTCGTTCTCTACTGGGCTCTTCCAACGGTGTGAGGACCTCCCTTTCCATCTGCTTCCATGGGTGGTTAAGACAAGAATACCTTCCGGGCAGGAGCATCTTCTTCCATTCGCATTACATGGCGAAGCCAATGTAGCCTCCAGATTTCATTCGTTGGACTATGTCGATGTCTACTTTGAGCTCAATAAATATTTTTCCATAAACACCGTCGGCCTCGCGTAGAGGCCCATAAATCCTTGAAGAACCTTTCTCTTTCAATACTCCAAGGGCGGACTTATCTGCGGCTATCATCGTTCATATTTCTGCTCCATATTGCGGAACATGTATTACTAGCGATTCGCATTGAAATTGAGTGAAAATGTTGCGTTACTAGACATCTAACTTAAAATTAAACATATCACTTATTTCGATAACTAGACTGTTTTAGGAGATGTCGGCCAATATGAGGACCAAGGTGACCCAATATGTGTATCAAATGAAAAGTGACAATGAGTGTTTCCATAACCGATATAACTAGGTTCCCCGAACTGCCTTTATTGTAGAGGCATATACGACGTACGTCACACCTTCTTTGAATGCAAACAATCCGCTCAACACCGAAGCCGGCGGAAAGATATTCTGGGTGATCTATCCCCGTTCAGTGTCATTCAAAGATGATCTGCTAAAAGCATGGATGGGATATGGTCAGCAGATACGGGAGGAACGTACTCCTCACCAAACGGCAAGACGGTTGCTAAGCCCATAATCGTAAGAGTAGCCACTGAAGTAATGCTAAACGCGGTTCCAGGTATGGAAAAATGCGCCGGGATTGGTAAGTTAGGTTTTAGTAAGTAGTCCTTCAAAAGAAGGAGGGAGTCTCACACTCGGTACCTAGTAAAGAGGGCTTAAACTCGGTCAGTACAGTAAGCATTTTCCACTTATAAAAATAAAAAAAATAATGATTAAAATCGGATTCGGAGTATTATAAGTTTCGAAACGCAACAAAGCGTGGCCGGGCTTACTTGCATCCAATATAAGAATAAATGTGTTGTCGATGCCACGTACCGATAGAACTAAGACAAAATAAATTCTTTTTTTTTTATTAGAAAAGTATTAGTTTTTTTTCGATACGTGTATTCAGTCGATTCTTTGGAAATGGATCTATCCGCCATGACAATTTTATGATCTGAGGCTTCTCCAGCAATCGGGTCTTGAAAAAGGGGTTGTCATTAAAGTCAATAGCTTTCAAAAAGTACAAAAGTTAATATGACACAATAATATTATCAATCGCGCTAGAAAGTTTGACTTACTAGCTTGACGTCATCTTTTGTAACATTGCTAGACAATAAATGTTCAAAAAATGAATTTAAAAAAAAAATAGAAATGGAGTCAAACCAGTTTGTAACCGGCTCGGCAGTTTGAAACAGTTTCGGTTTCGCAACTGCTATTTCAGGTGCAGTTACATATAAGACGGACTAAGCAGATTTTACTGAAAATTTTCATATTATACCTATATATGTACTAGGGTGGGTCGAGTTGTATGGACAAAAGTTAAAAAAAGGTCCAATACGCATACCCAAAAAAATAATTTTCGAGCCTGCGAAATTTCATTTGTTTTGACTTTTTTCGACTAGATTTTTAAGGTTTTTTTCATGACCTGCTAAAAAAATTTTCGTTTGATTTTAAAATTTTCATGTATACCCTGTCCGACCCAAAAATGTCCGCTAAAAACGTTGGCGATAACAGTTTTTTGAAAAAAAAAATGTTTTTTGGGTTTTGGGGAGTGTTTTGGTCAAAAAATTTACCCTTTCGCCATTTTTTTTAAGGGTCTTTGCAGCATACATGCAAAAATGTTTTCGATGAAAACGAATTTGTCTCAAATTTGCTGTCCCACTTAAAATTATGCGCTAAAAACGTTGGCTATAACGGGTTTTTGGAAAAAAATTTTATTTTCGGGTTTCGGGACTTGTTTTGGTGGAAAAATCGACTTTTCCAAAACTCGAAAATAAAATATTTTTTCAAAAAACTGTTATCGCCAACGTTTTTAGCGCATAATTTTAAGTGGGACGGGAAATATGAGACAAATTCATTTTCATCGAAAACATTTTTTCATGTATGCTGCAAAAACCCTTAAAAAAATGGCGAGTGGGTAAATTTTTTTATCAAAACACGATTGTATGGGAGCTATGCGTTGTATTGCTCCGATCTTGCTGATTCCGACAAATTATTAATCTCATCCCATACCAAATTTCGTCAAGAATTAAGCAGCTTGCAAAACTACACGCAGCATATCCTATGGGTTAGGCAGCTACGCTTGCAATCAGTGGGAGTGAGTTCGATTCTCCACAAGATCCGCTGAAAATAGAAAAAACTATACGAATTAGTCTGACGCGAAATAGGGGCTGTTTTCGAAATAGTACTATAACTATACCCTGTATATGTTTGTTGCTTTAAGTTTTTCCTCTAATCAAAAATAATAATAATTAACTAAGAATTATTATCAACTGGTCTTGAGCTCGTTAAACTTACAAAATACGATTGATATACGATTTGCTAGACTTTGTGTTTAATCTCCACACTTTTTTTTGATGAGCTATATCAAACACAAACATATGGAGTGTTTTCTATTTTAAATGGAAACATTAGACCAGCAAAGCCTAATCGCTTGGAACAGGGATATGCATCTCTGAAAATTATTTAATGACTTCAATGCGAACGGAACCAAGGATACAAGCTGGTATGTGTATAAAATTCAATTTTTGTATGTACGGGTAGGTCAAGTTTGGTCCTAAGCCGATAAAGCGATTATAACCAACTTTGGAACACAAACGGGAATTCTCTCAGCGATGTCCGGAGCATAAAAATATTTCGATTTATTAAGTTGTCGTCGCACCTGCAATATAAACGTTGCATATCTCAACGCTACGTGACTGAAATTCTTTACGAAGATGTCCGAAGCTAATCTCCAAAAACTTCAGATAAATAGGGGATAAAGGAAAAGGCGGTGTGACACCTCCCATACAAATTAGACTTTCATAGTGAATTTCTTTGGAAGTATTCTCCATAGACAACTGAAGTTTGGTTACAAGCTAAATAAGAATGATCTCTTACAGCAGAAGTCAATAGTCATTCAATCTCGCCAAGTCATGTTCCGTTTATGGCCAACTATACGTAAAGTGCTTTAGCGCTGAATTAGGAAAAACGTTCCTTTTTCCTCTGTCTTTAACTTTGTTATTTCCACACTCGCCAACTTTTACTTTCAAAGTTAGCCTTAACATTTATAAAATCCCGAAAGTATCACCAATTCGAAAAATTTAAAATTTTTACAATAAATGGAGTTTCGCTTAAATTTTACTTCACTCCCACATGCTAACTTGACCTTAACATCCCACTGGTAGGAGTTGCTTTTTCAATATTTTCAATCCTAAATGATGGCATCTCCAAAAAGCATTATTCGAACGGTGCACTAAACACATGCAAGTGGATTGCATTGAAAAGCGATTACAAAATGCACTTAAGTAAATTTGCAAGCACACAAGATGCTATCAAAGCATGCGACTTTCACACAAATATACGTCTGACCGCCAGACACACAAACACCCACAAGCAAATAAACACATATAACAGAGCCCGTATATACAGTGTGGTACAAAACTTAAGCACCCAAAAACCATGTTACGCAAAAAAAATCGTAAGAAAAAGTTCTATAATGTTTGGTCCTTTTTACTCAGGAATAATACACATTATTGTAATAGTATTATAAATTTGAATAGATAAAAGTAGTTTATAAGCTCATCCAAAAAAGTTTGTTCAAAGAAACCGATGGGCTCAATAAGTGGAGCGAGAAAACTAAAGCAACATCATATATCTAAAAGACAAGCCCGGTTTTTTCCTTATTTTTTGGCATATCCGTAGCTCTTTACAGCAGATGTACATCGTGTTTGCATTGAGTATGTTATTTAAGTAAAATTACTTAGGAAATAATTTTCCACGCCTGCTCAACTTGTCCGAATAGTGGCTTTGTTGTTACAATTATCCTCCGGATTGTTAGGATCCATAATTTCCTACAGATTCTCTGTTCGGTTAAATAGCACGAGCCGCAATAATACAGAACCCCAAACAATCTATTTCTGTCTCCCCCTTATCTTATTGATATAGCTTAAAATATCGCGTTTTACATTTTACAAACAAATTTTTCAGAACTATGTTAAAAAAGTGTGCGTGGCTGTGAACCTCTTTCGCCCGTTTTTACGACAAATGTTTACCTTTTATATGGACGACATTTTTGCCAAATATCGTTTCAATAAATCAATTTTTTACGGAGTTATGGCACAAAAAGTTTTGTGGAATAATCCACTATAAAAGGGTCGAACCAGCGCCCATTTCCAAAATTTTGTATTTTTCGACTTTCTTTGTTCACGTACACTTTGAAAGTGAAATAGAAATGATATACAGCTTTTGTACGCAAAGTTATTGCTTATTTAATATATCTAATATCCTTTTCAAAGTCTTTTGTATAAAAGTGGGCGTGGACCTTAACCGATTTTGCCCATTTTTTCCAGAACATACTTTGTATTAATACAAATATGTGTTCTAAATTTTGTTTGCATATCTTGAGCGGTTTTTGATATATGATTAATATTATTTCTAAATTTGACTTAATCATAAGTAGGCTGTTCCACCCCTATTTTCAAAAATTTCTTGAAAAATTTATGTTCCGCTTTAATTTTAATGTACACACCAAATTGTATGTATTGTACTGAACATTTTGATATATATAAGTTAACATCTATCTCGATCCGTTTATGCCGTTACATACCACCGTTACATAAGTTAATATGCTTTGTGTGCGCAGCAGGTATAACAAGACCTACCTTGATTTGGTGCTTTAGTTTTGCTGCAAACATTTTGAAGTTTTGCTGAGAATTGCAATTAATTTTTTTTAATAGACTATGAAAACAGTTGTTTTATTTCATATTGGAAATATCTAATATGTGTTCTTCATTAAAAAAAAAAAAAACAAATACAAAATTTGAAACGTGCGCTTAGAATTTTATTTAGTCACAGTTAGCTGAACGACTTTTCGTGCTTTAGTTTTGTCGTACACTGTATGTTAATGCAAATGTATGAGAGTATATGTACATATATATAGTTATTTAGTGCGGCACATATTAACATATCCTTCTTGTTATCTTTACATATACGTTTAAATAAATGGCATTCATAGTTAATGTTGTTTTTTGGTTTTGATCCTTTTTTGCTTGGGCAATTGGTGACATGTCAAAGAGCACACGATAAATCAACGCCACGCCAAGCAAGCAAATGTGAACTTCACTTAAGCTGTAACATTAAAAGCAGATTTCCTGCTTAGCTAACCGATGACCGACGGACGACGACCGACCGTAAAGTTTAAGCGACAACTCAAATGCGAACATTCCTTCATATAAACTTTGAAAATTTATTGTATTAGCAAGCATTAGTCTGTATGTGTGTAAGTAGGTACGTTAGTGTGTGTACGATCATGCGATTGCTTGCTGGGCCGTCATAAGAATGTAAATGTGCATAATCGTCGTGGAGTCGGCAGCAAAAGGAATTTCCTTTCAAGATACCACAAAAACACAAAAGTTTAACAGCAACTTGCTGACCACAAGCCAAAAGTCGTAGCATAGTGCAAGGCGCTCAAACAGCAAATTTACTAATATGAATGGATGTATGCACTTATGTAACTAAATAGAACGTATCCGAAGCGGTAAAAGCAGCTAAATCCACTTTTCACTCGAAATGCTTATTTGATACTGATGGACAGTGTTGGGATTGTTGTAATTAACGGTGGTAGGAAATGGATTATTCAATCTTCAAATTCTTTAAAGATTCTAAATCAGTTTAGGTGCAGATACAGACTTGCTTTGAGGTGCGACACTAAAAAACTATTTACAATCCAAATAAAAAAGCAACAGCTTGAAGGAAACGCAATATGCTGATGACGAAATGGCAAGCATTTTAAGAAATATATTTTCAGGACATGTATACCTGGAAGATATAGAACCATAATACTAAAGGCTCCGATGATCAGCTGATTGACGTGCTAGTTAAGAAAAAGGCTGATATGATCACCAGCTGATTGACTTCGCCCGCACTCAAAATATTTTAATCTATACTACCGGATAGTAATACATATAAAAAGCTTTATTAAAAGCATTAACCCCTGCATAATGCTCGAATTGCGCATTTTACAAGCTTCCAAATTCGACGATATTTGTCAAGAATTATTTCTTACCTTCCGTCCTTGTCCGGGTTTTTCGCTGGTGGAAATCTGTCATTATCACCGACAAAATCCTCGGCCACCTCATTAACGACTTGGTGCAGTTGAACATGGAATAAGACGTCTACACCGACGGTATCAAACTTCCGACTGTCTCACGTAATAACATGTTCAACTATAGCGTTCACGCAGCCGCGATTGCCACCAAAGTACAAAGCCGCAAGAAAAATTCTGAAGTCACTGGCTGAACTGAGCAGACTATTGTATCACCAATCTCACTATAGTCCAACCCTATTTAAGCTGTGAGGTTCCTGGAACTTCTGTTAGAAGATTTTGATGAGCATGCTAAGTAAGAAAAGTGACGACTTGGCAGGGCGAAGCATTATTACAACAACAAAAACTAGGGCGACTATCCCAATCCCCCTGTAGCTTGAATTAAGTGAACACAGTGGCTCAAGAAAATGATTCAGTGGAGGAGTGTTTAACAAAACGGACAGCTGATAATTCCTCCATTATCTTCCTCCGCGTGCTCTTTCAAGGAGTAAATTTCTCTCTCGACAAACGAAAATAACACGTGATGAGGCGGCTCAGGGAGTATCCGAAAGAAATGTTCTTTCAAAGATTTCTGGATCCCGCGTTTCCGACGGCGAGTATTGTAAATATTTAAAGACGAGCTCTATGACCTGTATGCAGACACTGACATAGGTTGATTAATTTATACCCAGAGGCTCATATTGTGCGAATGAAGAAGCTGCGGTTTGCCAGAAGGTCTTCATATTGTCACCTGCGGGTGGAAGTATAGGAAGAGGCTGATCACAACTCCAATGAAAGTAACAAGTGGAGAATAAACGACTGGCGAGCTATGTTGGAATGCCAATATAGTTTAGACGGTCAAGCGCAATTTAAAGAAAAAAAGATAGAGCCTGAAATAACTACATAAACCATCAGAAATCTCGAGGCATATCTTAAAAGATGTTGTCTGTATTAGGAATGAAACACTCTTTCCTAACCACGAATCACCATCAGACTTTGACCTAGTGATAATGGCAATATCGAGATTCTGTAGAATGCAATGCAGTGAAATGACGTAATAACGGCTGATATTCTCAAACATAGAATCCAGCATGTGATAAGTTTTATGGGAGATATGTCCGGTCGAGCCCGTAAGAGACTCTATCTAGCCCCGAGGTGTACTTTTGACTGAAAATACAGTCCTTTATTATAAGGTAAGATTGCAGCGGATGCTAGTTTTCATCAGCATATTTAGACCACAAAGGTCCTAATTGTGGTAGAACATGGATCTTATGGTCCGCTTCTCAAACTCTCTTGTGAATTCCGCAAACGGAGAATGTTCTTCATCTTTATGTGTCCAGTATCTGTAATTGAATGAAGAGATTTGCGGCAGCTCTGTGCATTATTGGAGTTACATATAGAGGTGATTGGGAAGCGAAATCCTATATTTAGTCCCAGCTGAGCAGCGTTAATTACACAGCCCACCTCATCAGCAAGCTTCGTTCCGTCCCCAAAGGGCACTCCATTCTAGTCAATTCTTTAGATTCAGTGCGAACCAAGCCGCTTACAATTTACCGCTGCAGTCCTCCGGTAGAATGTTTAGAACTGCATTAAATGCACCCACAGTCCTGGTGTGCAGAGCTCCACTGACACGTGTTAGCGATTCGATTTATATTCTTTAAAGAACGATGTTGTTAGATCACCTATCCAGGCGCCTCCACCAAATCGAAACTGCATAGGAAAGAATTGGTCTGAACATTGCAATGTAAAGCTAAATTGTAATTTCTCCTTTGGACCACTCGTGCAATTTTTTGGCTTGCTGATGGTTGCTTCTCTGCATGTCCAAGAATAAAATAATGGGAAGTTTCACCGAGCTGTATACCCACGCTCATCACCAATGGGCAATGTTAACCAAAAATCGAACGCAGCTCAATGCAGTTGGGGAAGGAAGATTAAACCGAGAAAACCTTCTGAATACTGTGGTATGCTTAGGTATTGCTCATGTGGAACTTACTATGATATACAAAGGGAATAGCTCAGTCAATATTATATTAAAGTCAATACCAACTGCTTTCTTAGATTATCAGAAGGAATTCGTGAGTGGACCTATAGATTGAACTGTTAAGAGTAAAGGCGAGCTTGATTCCCACGCCGTTTGCTATCACTACTGGGTATAGCTAGAGTTTCGCAGTAGTGCACACGAACTACCTTTATTTGCACTTTGTCCCATTGGTATTGGCTAACAAAAATAGTTCCACATACAAATCACTTGCCTCCCCCGCTGGTTCTGATCTCGTGCATGTGTGCAGCTATGCAGACTTTTATCTACCTATATATACTTTAGCTCATGTGTGTCTTTATTCACCTAGTTCATTTTGAGCATGAATGAAAGTTGAGCCTGCCACTCATTCGTCTTGTGTTGTCATTTGTTGTTCTTGGTATTGCTGGTTCTGTTCAGTACGAGCTTATTAATTTCAATGCCCATTTATTCCTTCGATTGTACCAAGCCTCAAGATGGATTATTTTATTTGCTGTTGGCAGCGAGCGAATGTTTATATAGACAATCAATTCGAGGAAAAGTTTTTATTTTACTAAGGGCGAGTTTATTCGTGGAAAAATGAGATTCAGGAAAGGTTTAAAACAAGAAGATTGCAGTGGAACATATTATAGGAAAATTGTATTCCCAAATACTTAAATCAATTTTATATCTTTATTGTTTAGAAGTCCAATGAAAGCATAGTTGTTGGCAGATATAATTTAAGCGTGGAAGACAAACGAAAATAACTCTTGAAAAATTGTATTTGGATTGAGTAAGCAATTTCTATTCTCTAAAAAATTCCAAGTGTATTTGAAACAAAATTGCTAAAAAAAGGTAGACAAATTCTTAATTTAAATCAATTTTATAAAAATTTGTATAATGAGACTAGTTTCTAAGCATTCAAATCGAATAGCCAAAGGTTTGTTACAGTGGAGTCAACACTAAGTTGGTTGCAATTAATGTAATGCAAATACGGAAAGCAGATTTTTAAAATATATGCGATGAACCGATGATTGCACGATAACATAACTATCTGCAGGCAATAAAAATCACAGATATGCTATACATTTCTGGTGTAAGACAGAAAACGCATCAAACCCAGAATATGGCATTTTAGTCAATGCGGACCTTAACTTAACCTAGCTTAATAAAATTGCAGCAGACCAGGTGTATTATATTCTATCCTCTCTAGCTTCATTACCCTCTAACTTCCAAATTACCTCTCAAATTTCTATTCCCTTAAATTTAGCTTTCTTTCTCTTTTCCACTGCCTCCCTTTCCCTTCAATTTCCATTCCCCTTTTCTCACGTTCCCTATCAATTTCTTCTTACTTTGGCCTTGCCATTTTAGTTGCGCTCTTATTTTCCCTTTCCTTAACTTTACCCTTTCCTTCTAAACTTCATCGCTCACTTTCTCTATCCCTTCCATATCATTTAAAATTCCGCTCCCTTTCGCCCTCGTTAAACCTCTATCACGCCATATTAACCTTCCCTCCTTTCTTGCATGAACCTTATTTTATTTTATTTTAAATTATATTATTTTTATTTCATTTATTTTGTTTATTTCATTTTATTTTATTTTAATTTATTTTATTTTATTTGATTTTATTTTATTTTATTTAAATTAATTTTATTTTATGTAATTTTAATTTAAAATTTTTTTTTTGCTCACATTTATACTGCTGGCTTAATGTTACCAACAAAGCAACTCTTCTGTCGACTCCGACAACAAGGCTCTATAGTATGAATGCGTGTTTGGCATTTGCAGTAGTGTCAATTAAAACTGATGTTTCCATATTATAATTAAAGTTCCTGAAATTTTTTTTTAAGTAAGATTTCAGCTGAAAGCATACTGCATTAAGTTTCTCACATTCCTTCTTAGTTATTTTCCTTTTATTAATTTAGTCATCTACCAATTAGCGAAAATTGTTAAAAACAAAATGTTTTATAGCAAGTGGAGAACGACAAAAAATTCACTAAACTGCAAGTTTAAATTGACTTTTTTAAATGCATTTAAATTTTGCTGACAATTTTCATTTCTATAAAAAAAAAATCGCGGCTCTTACATTAAATAAATTTTTTTGTTTACAATTTAAAAAAAAAAATTAAAATGCAATATATATAAAAAAATTTCCAATTACATAATCTAAATAAACAAAAAGTCACAGCTGCGACAAACCTAAACAAGCCATTGCAAAGTGGGCAATTTTCGCATTTTTATCTAGTCATTGTTGCTCTTTTTATTATTGTTGTCGTCGCCAAAAGTATCAGAAAAGAGTGTCACGTAATTGCAATTTGCTTAATTCGCAACGCACTTGATGCATTTGGGGCGAGCGCAATGACTGCAAAAACAACTAAAACAATGGGCACATAAAGGAGCTGACATACATACGAACATTTTACACAAATAAGTTATGCATAAAAAATGAGTAGGCAAATGTGAAATGGCAAACAACAAAGGACAAACAACAAACTGCGCAACATAAAGGGCACGAAAAGAGGCAGCAGTCGGTAAACAGGCAATGCTACCCTGCAGTGCAACTAACTTGTTGTAAACTACTTTCAAACTAGTATGTAGACCAATCCAAATTAGTTCAAAAGAGTAAAAAAAGTCAAAGTTCAATTTAATTCTTATTGTAAAGAGAATGTACGGAAACTAGAAGAGAGACTTTAAAACGTTAAGAGTGGGAGTCATTAGAAATGAGAAAGTGAAAACAAAACCGTAGGACTTGCGTTCGGCCTTCTACTTCGTAAGTCTACTTACTTATTAGCAATGTTGAAACAAGAGAAAAAATCGAGCTGGTGTAGAGGCACAGAATGATCCGTTCCTGTGCCGCAGAGAAGCACTTTGTAAGGCATTGAAAACTTACGAAAATGTATAGCATGATTAAGGGAATTTTGCAGCGAAAGGACTAGAACATACAAGCATATAAAGTGTCGGGTAAAAAAGTAACAAAAGGTACTACGAAAATGTATACATACCTACAAACTTACGACGAAAAAATATAAGAAAATAGACACAAAAAATTGTGTTGAAAAGTTTGTTTGAAAATTTATAACACAAGAAGAATAGGAAGAGCAATAGCAAAATGGCCACAAACGCGAAAAATTCTCACACACTTGCATATATACTATTCACAAAATGGTGTAGGTAATTATAAAAATAAAAAGTAAGCTGGCGGCGCTGCGGGTTCTGCGAATTTGGTTGTATCCTACAAGTCCTAGTTATTTCTTCCTTACGATTACTGACTACAAATATTGTCGCGAATATACCGAAGTCTTCACGCACACGTATATACGCGACGGGTTACTTACAATTTCAGGATGTCCGTTTTCAATAAATCGTACACGATAGTTAAGTTAAAATAGTATAATTGATTAGATATTCAGTTTCATATAAAATATATAGTTAGACAAAGAGTTAAAGTTTATTCATATGTGTATTGATTTCACACCACTCGTACTAGTCGCTCCGATCTCTTCGTTACTACTCCTCACGCTGTACTGACGCTGATAAATGGTTTTCGTGCCACGGTTGTAGTTTGGAACTATAGTTGCAACAGTGATGGTAGTTACGTATATTTTAGGGATGCATTTATTAGGCGTGACACTATTAATACCAAGCCAACATTTTCATCAATTCAGTGTGACTTTAGTGTCCACTGTATGTTTATTTTCTGTATAAAAGACATATATTTTTGGAACAAAACCCTTAAAGCGCTCATTTCTCTATATTCCTCAACACCAATCCATTGACAGGACATATCGATACAATCACAATAAAGCATAAGCCAAGAAAATGTGTGTATGTAAGGAAGAGTGGGACGGGTTAAAAACATTTTTTTATGAATTTCTTTTTTCAAAAACAAGAGATGTGCTTATTTGTTCCAAAGTTGTAATTTTGATCACATCTGAGTCATAAAATACTAGTATATGATCACATTTCTGAGGCTCATATTTTCTACGTATTGAGAACTCATATCCGACTTCTAAATTATGAGAACTTTGAGAATGTCCACAGGGTCCAAATGATTTAGAGAAGTCAATTGTGATAGTGCTATAATCAAGTTAATTTAAGATAGCTGCCATACACTGCATACGACTCCTAGCCAGTGCAGGGCAGCAACAGAATAAATGTTCAACACTTTCTATCTTCTCTTCGTAACTGCAACTGCGACAGACATTAAATAAGATTACCATTCGCTTAACATATATTACCATCATGCAGGGACTTGTAAGTACACCTGTTAGGGAGAGCCGCTTGAGGTTAGGAATAGGGTTGTGCGCACAAAAACTGTGGATCGAGAAGCCGGTGTTGCATCAGACGGCTTAAGGCCGACTACATAGAAAGGTTATTATTTTATCTCTTGGCTTGGGATTATGCCTCTTTTTTACGGGAGATTATGACACACCCTCTGCAGTGCTATTGATAGTGGGATAATGACACTGTGGACTATGTCATATCACCTTTCTTGCTTGGCTTTCTTCATGGCTGTTAGTTAAGCTCAAATGGTCATGGACTACAATATACAAGTCCTTCCATTCGTTCCACTCAGATTTTTTCATGGAGAATATGGTCTACTTCAGGCAGATCCCCAGATAGGGTCCATAGCATGCTTGTGTGTCCGATGTGTTGTCACTCTAGCACTGAACGGTATTCACTCTGACTGCACTAAAGTTTGCCAAGAGATTTCCGTACAAATTAACCGGAAGTAGGCTCAGTATAACCACCATTTCCGTTTTGGTCGAATTTGTCTTCAAATAAGTCCGGTTTAAAATGGATAGAGTTTAATATTCATACCAATCGCAGTAAGAGCAACTTCATTGGTGTAAGTAATGACTTCGCAGCTGGTTCTTTCCAGTGTTAACAGTTGGACTGCAAAATATAGGGAATATAACTCCTCCTTGTGGGATGAAGGTAGATGCTTACCGTACCACTGAGACCTCTCACAGATTAGACTGGATAGTTCTTCTGGTGCGAGGTTTCCCCACGAATTCTAGAAGTTAAGGATCCAGTCCCATACGTATACGGACACAATAATGGCCTGTGGATAAGGCTCCTTCTATATCGGGAAAGATAACAAGTGTGAAAAACTTAAGGCACTTCCTTTTCCCATCTTCGTGGTCTGGACTGGCTAGGCCAAGAAGTTATTGCCGTTAAAACCAAAGATACAGGGTGTTTTTTTTACAGGTTTGTTTTTCGAATAGAGATAAAACTGGCATTTTGTGGTCAAATCTGGCAACTCTAATGTCATTTATGTTCAGTTTGGTTTGCCATTTCATCATGAACAGGTTGACAAAAGAACAACGCTTGCAAATCGTGCAAATTTATTTCGAAAATAATGGTTCAGTTCGCGAAGTTTACCGTGAGCTCCGTCCATTTTATGGTCGACATAATCGTCCATCAGAGCAATTAATTCGGTTAACCATGGATCGTTTTCGCACTACGTTTACTCTATGTGATAATACGCATCCGCAGAGACGTCGAACAGTGCGCACCGAAGAAACAATTGCCGCTGTAGAGCAAAGTGTTGAAGAGGACCCGAATGAATCGATTCGCCACCGTGCACAGCAATTGGAGCTTTGTCCATCAACTTTATGGAAGATTTTGCGCAAAGATCTTGGCTTGCGACCTTACAAGACCCAGCTTGTGCAAGAATTAAAGCCGCGAGACCATGCAATGCGTCGTGATTTTGGTGTATGGGCCGAAAATGAGATTGATTTCGATGCTGATTTTCATCGCAAAATTTTGTTCAGTGATGAGGCTCATTTTTGGTTGAATGGCTACGTCAACAAGCAAAATTGCCGCATTTGGAGTGAAGAGAATCCACATGAGACCCTTGAAACGCCATTACATCCACAAAAACTGACTGTTTGGTGTGCTCTATGGGCTGGTGGAGTCATTGGGCCATACTTCTTCCGCAATAATGCTGGAGAGGCAGCTACCATTGGATTATTTTCTTTGGGGATATGTGAAGTCGCTCGTCTACACCAACTAACCAGAAACGTTAGGGGAATTGGAAGCCAACATTCGTGGCGTTATTGCCGACATACGGCCCCATATGCTCGAAAAAGTGGTTGAAAATTTGACCTGTAGAATTGGCTTTATTCGAGCCAGTCGCGGCGGCCACATGCCCGAAATCATATTTACACATTAATGGCATAAAATTATCCTTCCAATAAAGCCAAATTGATGGACCTTAAAACGATTTTCTTGTGTTTTATTTCAATTCGAAGTTCTATACCCTTAAAAAAAACACCCTTTATATGCCTCTTGGATTCACTCGTGGTGCTTTTCTGAGACCGTTGTCTCTCATGGGCTAGTGTCTTTATTTTGGTCTAAGGGTTTCCGTTGTTTTTGAAGTTCTAGGTGATGACACTTCTTCCATAGAGGAATTGGGACCGACTATAGTGACTTTCCCAATACTAATGCACGCAGCTGGTCTGTAGAAAATGGCCGTTTGCTTAGTGCTCACATAATTTTCCTTTCCATCCGGAGAGTTTGGCTGTTGCAAGGCTTAGCCACAGCACTGTTATCAGGTAACCGTGAGGTTGCCGTAAAAGCCTTCAAGGCCCCGTAGAAGCGGTTTCCAGTCTGGGTTTTGATACGAGTATAATGCCTCTCCAGAGGTGGCATATCATCCCGTGCAGGATTCCGACGCTGAAATTTTATTAGAATTAATTTTTCTGTTTCGTTGGTCGTCTACTTAGACCAGCCCATTTGATGACCTTCAACTTCCGCGGAGCCCTGTTTCGAAGAAAGTCCACGGCCACTACCGGGATAGAGTCGAATAACCCTGAGAGCAACGTGAAGCAAAAAGCAAACTTACTTAAGACCACAAGAATTAAGCTTTATAAGCAAAACAAAAAGCCATAAAAAAGGTTTAAATTCGGTTTTGCTCAGACCTAAAAATTTCACTTTACTAAAGCTCAGCTATCCTCGCAACTGTTTCATATTTCACATCCTTTCATTTCATATTGTTGGCTTTGGGCTGTGAGCTAAGTAGTACATCCTGAGCGTCGTAAGCTGAAATTAAAAATGTGCTTTACAGCTGCAGGACAGCGCGCTACAAAACAGGAAAAAACACGACTAGAAATAAAAGTAACTTCTAAAAAATAGACGTCTATACGTATGTGGACATGCACAAAAACAACAAAAGCAAAATAACGATGCCAACCAAATGCAGCAGAAGCAGTCGTGAGTTAAACAAAGTTTTCAAGTCATCAAATCAGCAAAAATGTAACTTAAGGCACATTTATTCGTACGAAATTTAGATATATATGTATGTATGTGTATGCTTATGTCAATATGTGAGTACCAATGTTTTAGAAAAAAACTAAGCTAGCAAGAGCATGAAGTTATGTGTTTGTATATCAGGGTGGACCGAATAATAGTGCCTCATCAAATATTCGAATAGTAACATTCGATTTTCAGTAGCCAAAAAATCCACAATCGAAGCTTCGAATATTCAAGCTATTTGAATCCAAAGATGACTAGATGTGAAACTGTGCGCTCTCTGAGAGCGCTCTAAAAGTGGTAATTTTGTATAACATTTTTCAATGGTGCCAGTATGGTGAAAACAAAATATAGGCATTTTGAGCAGATTTTTGGGTATTTTGCAGTTTCCACACCACCATGAGGTATGCAAAAGGCGCGTTACCGGAATTATTTTTGGGTGCTCGGTTCCCCAGTAGGCCTATATCACCCATATCATCATATACATTTAAAATATGCTTTATTTAATAAGATATATTTACAATAAAAGTAAAAATTCAAATAAACAAAAATAAATGAAAAATAAAGTTATTAATAGTTCATAATAAGAATTTAATTAAATGGAAATTTTAAAAAGTAAAATAAAATAATAAATTAAATACATTTCTTCATAAAATAAGGAATTAAAATAATAATAATATTTATTAATACGTTAACTTTCTTTTATAAAATAAAAAACGACAACAAATATTATTTTCAATGAAAATAATCAAAAACATTCTGCATTAAATGCAAGATGATAAAGAAAAGATTAATTCGCCAAGAGGAGTGAGAAATACAAGATTTGTATGTAAATATGAAAAGTATAATTCACATTTAAAAATAAGGCAAGAGATCTGAGGAAAAAGCGCCGAAAACAAATTATGGGTGTCAATCTGTAAAGCAAAATCAAAAATTTGAAAACTAATGAGACTAAAAAATTACATCACATAATGAGATCAAATAATTGCTACTGCAGCCACTTTTGAAAACAAACAAATTGCAAAGGAACTAAAAAAATCCTAGATGTCGAAAAAATTTTAATGCCACTTTGCCAGCTTCACTTTCTCCATTTTAACCACTTATTAATAATGTTCTTACCGCCTTTAGTTAAAGTTCATATACATATGTATATACTACAATTTGTTCAGATTACGACGTTTTTTTCAGCGCACTGTTTTTTTCACACCCGCAATCGCAACAATTGAAATATCACTGATTTATGCAAATTTTTGTGGTTCGTTTTTTGGTTCTGGCTCCTCATTCATCTCTTGTCAGACGGTCCTCGATTAGGCAGTGTAGCCAACTATTTCATGTGTTTGTTAGTTGGCAACACTGCGTAATCGAGGACCGAAATGAGAGAGCGGGAAAGAGTCTCGTATCAAGTCATCTTTGATTTGAATCATTTTAAAAGCCCTAATAATTTATCAGAGAATTTGAAATTGTTATGTACTCTCTTCATTCATCCTCCATACTCCATGCAACTCACTCCGCCCTAATATTCATATTTACAATATCTACATTCTTAGATATAATGTTTGTCGCCACAGATCATTGCCCGTTAGCTAAGTAACACAATGAAACAACAAAAACGTTAAATGTGCATGTGTGCGTGAAGTTTGGTTCTTAATATGACGCTGCTAAGTCAGTCAGTTGAATGCAGTAAAAGTGCAGCGATGACTTTTTAATTTCTTTGTGTGAAATGTTAGTTTGTTTTGGGACCAAGTCAAGTGACTAAGAAATAGCGCAACTAAGTGACAGAAAGTAATGTGAAAATGAGAGCTAAAATGAATCATTAAACTTTTTAACGTTTCAGGCGATATAAATATCACTACTCAGATTTTTTTCTTTATATAAAAAATATATACACGGTTAAAAATTTGATTTAAGATTTAAATAGCTTAAGGGTTTAACTTTTATGCGACAAAACTTACACATCTTAACATTGAAAATTTCAAATTGCGGTACCTTCCACAATTTAAGTTGGGTAATAAAGATGTTTGGACTCAGTGGCCAACTCTTTTTCTTCTACCCAACATCAAAACAAAAATATTTTATGTTTTGAGATATACGAGGTGTGTTCAAAAATTATCGCGAATTTTGTGTTTTTTCAAAAATTATTTATTTATTCATGAATATCTATTTTGTCCCCTTCAAAGTAATCCCCATGAAATATTATACACTTGTGCCAACGGTTTTTCCATTTTCGAAGCACTTCAAAAAATAATTTTTTTGTATCTTGTTCAGCTCCTCCTTCGATGCCGTCTTTATCTCGTCAAGAGAAGCGTAACGTCGTCCTTTCATGGGCCTCTTCAGTTTAGGGAACAAGAAAAAGTCACAGGGGGCCAGATCTGGGGAATACGGTGGCTGCGGCATCATTAGTGTGTTGTTTTTGGCCAAAAAGTCGCGCACAAGCAACGATGCGTGAGCAGGGGCGTTATCGTGGTGCAAAAGCCAATTTTTGTTCTTCTTTGCACATCTTCTCGGCCTTCTGAGAACATTTTGTACCACCGATAAACGTTGCTTCGGTCCAAGGTAGCTTCTCCGTATGCCACAGTCAACATTCGGAATGCATCCGCGCACTTAATTTCGTTTTTCACACAAAATTTGATACAGGTTCTTTGATCCATTTTTTTGAATAGGTAAAAATCGAAGACGATCCAAAACACGTGCAAGCAAAGCAGCTGTCAACAATTAACTGAACATTCAAAATGGCCGAGCTTGTCGGCAGTAGTGAGAGACATGAGTACCAACATAACGCCACAAAAAATTCGAAATTCGAATATACGTAACCAGCGAAAATTCAAAATTTGCGATACGTTTTGAACACACCTCGTCAATGTGGAATTTGAAGTTTTTTCTACATAATACAAGTGTCGAAGAAAATCTAAATGGTTTGAAACAGAACTGAGTCAAAAGAGAAATATCTATGATTAAACAAAATTATTCTTTTTTTGGATATTTTTTCTTTAAAGTTCTAAATAAATAAAATAAATAAATATAATGTATAATAATAATAATATAACAACACATAAAGCCTTTTTGAATTAATTGAATAGACTCGTTGTAAGACCGCAACACTCATTCAGTTATAATGAAGAGTTACAATTCCATTCCGGATATGGATACCTACAAGCTCCAATGTTAGCATTTTACGGTACTAACCCGACTGCCGCCTAAGGGATTTGATGTCATATTAATGGCAGCCCACCAACAAGCTGACGTTTCTATAGACTTTTTGTTTACCTCTTCCTATTCAATTTTTGATACATGACAGCATAAAAACTTAACGAAATTCTTTTTATTTCTTACACATTTCATAGAGCTAAACGCTTTAAAGAAAACTATTGACAACACCACCTTATATGCATACAAAGTTTAAATGTATTACACGGAAGGTAATGCGGAGTTATAGTGAGACCTCGAAAGGGTAATGGTTGGTCATCAATTTTCACACCCTTTCTTGGTCATAGCAGCATAGTAAAAATCTCATAATTTGATGCTGCTTCGATATAGAGCATATTAACTATCTAGAAAAGATTTAGAAATATTTTTTTATTTTGTTTTTTTTTTTTTGAAATTCGGTTAAAAAAATATTTTTCTCTTCGTACCCATTTTGGCATATCTGATTTATTTTCACTTGAATTTTAGTCCGTTGGCACCTTTATACATGTGTCAAGTCGTCTAATAAATAAACAATTTTATAGATTTTGCTGTAAACCCTAGACTGTAGCCCTAATTAAAATTTTTATGTGGAAATACGACGGAAAAATTTGATGTTTTTTTGTATCTAAAAAGGTTATTTCAATGACTACTTAATAAGTAAATTTAAGTTTTTAAATAAATTTGGAGCTTGCTAAGCATATAACGTTCACAAGCTACAAGATGCATAATGTATTTATATACATTTACGAAACTAAATATTAGTATAGGTACTTTTGTGAATTTTTCATCATATTTGGCTTAAACAAAATTATTCCTACAAATCTTTCAAATAAAAAGAAAATGTGTGTCTGTGTGTCCTTTATAGACGCCCAAAGTACTTAACCGATCTTCATGACAGTATATTTTTAGGTTCACTAATTATAGCATAGTCTACATATATTTTGGAAAAAGTGGGCGCTGCCACGCCCCTAGGCCACATAAAATTTCAATTCGCCATAAATCTGAATGCATTTGCTCTATATTAATGATGTTTGGATATATGTTTTACTTGGTCAAGATTTACATAACTTTGGAAAAGTGGGCGTTGCCACGCCCACATATTTTGTGTTTTGTTTGTGCTTCATTAGTGTATATAGTTTTTGGAAAAGCCCGCGGTTTATATAAAGCTGCAATTCGGTATAGCTAGATATACATCAAAAAATATATTAAAAAAAGTAAGAGATACCAAGACCAAACAAAAGTTAAACTGCTATACCTTCGAAACTATGTACGTATCAGGACCGCAGAGGAAAAGGGAGAATAAGGAAAGTAGGAATAAAAAATTTGAGAATTAGAGGTGTCTAAGCTTTATGGAGAGCGAGTATTTTTTTCTAGTTAATGTTTGTAAATTATTTTAATATTTGTTCAGAGACTAGAAAGGGGGGTGCGGAGCACATGTTGCATAGGGCACAACCTTTGAGTAATGTATTATTATTAACTATTAGTATTTTTTATTTTATTTGTTCTTATTTAACGGGGGTGCGGGGCACCATTTACAACTTGTATTTATTAATTGGGGCAAGCGCTTTTGGCTCTGAGGCATTGCAAGGAATTTTTTCCTCATTTTCGCTGTGAAAAAACCCCGGTTTGGGATTGCTAAACCTAAACTATATCTTTAAAATATTTCATAAGGGGTTGGCGGAAAAACAGAAATATAAAGAAAATATTAGATTAAAATGAATAAATTACGAGGAAGCGCCAGTGGGGAGGAAAGAGGGTTCAATTTGTTAAATATAAACAACTCAAAGTTTAGGCAGGACAGCGTCTGCTAGTGTTACATAAAATAAATTAAAGACAATTGAAGAATTGAATTTGAAAGAAAGATTTCCATTCCATATTAAATTTATAATATTTGCGACTTTCTGATTTTACAATACAAGTTTCCCTTAGCATTAAACTTAGCTTTTTACTTTTCCATTCACAATACATGCAACGACAATTATTCTGCTAATTACAATTTAATGAAATCTCCCAGGTAACCAGCTTACAAATTACGACATGGTATAAATTGCCATTGCAAAATTATAGAAAATCGCAGATGAGAAAAATGAAAAAATATGTGTGTTGTATAGCGAGTACAATGGCGGAGGAAACGTAAGTCGAGAGAAACAACTGCGCGCAATTATAAATTAGCTATGTTAAAACACTGGTTAGTTTTGTATTTGTTGTTTTTATCTTTTGACTTTTTGTTTTGTTATTGTATTCACTTTAGATTAGAATTGGTGTTTTCTCCTTGTAAAGTGGTTAATTGTAAATGAAATAATAAACAGCGAGCAATACAAATACATTCAGAGCTTTACCAACGCCGCAAACTAACAAACGAAACATGAGACAAATACAACCAGCACTAATTAAACACCACGACAGTGAGTGCAGGCAAGAGCCGGAGGAAAGTGTAAGCGAAACGTAATATTATCTTATACTGCTGTGAAAATATTATTGTAACAGATGGCAGAACTCAACAAAGTAAACTTAAATGCTGAATTTAAGACCCCAAATGTTTATAATGGCCGACATGTCGCATAATTTATATCTGTATTTATGTAGGTAAGTATATTTATTTGCAGAAATTTTGTAGAACTTAAAGCAGAGATATTCTCAATTTAAATCCTTTTCTTTGTAAAACACAAATAAAAGATTCAGATTCATCTCTGAGCTTTTGCACCAAGTAAGAGTTGTTTTTCACCACACATCAATATATGGGTATGGTTATTAAAATTGGTGACTTTATTTTGGGCAGTTTACTAAGTAAAATTTTAATCAAATTTATTTTAGCATCGGCCAACTCCTCTTCCCGTTATGTCTGCTATAACTTATTATGTCTAATCAAAAAGGGGAGATTCAACTAAAATTTTTTGAGTTTTTAAATTCCTTTTTTGAAACTTCTAAAAGAAAATAAAATAAAATTACAAACAGATTTAATATTTTTTTTTATTATATACCTAGTTAAGGCAATCTGTGTGCTTAGTTCTGTTAACATATCTCAGAGCCTTTTGCATAACGCCAATCAATATTGTTATATTAAACTTCATTTTCCTGATGATTTATTGAATTGAATGGGTTCATTTTCGATTTCACGTCCGGTCTTTGTAATTTTCTTCAATATTCAATTTTACTATTTACTTTCAATAGTGTGTTGTTCGTTAAATTCTTCTGCTTGACTCAAAGAATTTTTAAACTGTAAACAACAATAAAATAAGCACGCAAAAAAAAAATTATAAACGTTCAAAAATGTGGTTGATATCTCGCAAGCGCTAGGTTTAAATTTCATCCTCAAAGAAAATTTCAATTTTTGGCAAAAAACCTAACCCAACAAGTAAGGAAGTCTAAGTTCGGGTGGAACCTAATATTATATACCTAGCAGTGATCGTTATGGCATAAAAATTTACGCAGGTCCATTTTAATACCTTTCAGTTCGTATTATAAACCCAGCGGATTGTTTTCAATAAAAACACTTCTGTTATAAGTTTTGAGGGGTAAATTACAAGTATATCATCATAAACCTCCTAAGAGATTTTTGCGTCGAGCTTCCCTTTCAACTGTGTGCCGTTTTGAGTTTTTCTTACAAATTGGCGGGACCTACAGATTTTTGCCGACTTCGAACGGCATCTACAAAGGTGATGAATTTTTGCGGAGAAGCCTTCCATGGCGGAAAGGCACTCGGAGAGTTTGCCAAACCACTGTCGAGGGCGGCCCCAATTTGCAAAACTTTTTCAAACCACTTTTGATGTTACCGCTGGCAGGACTCGAGCTTTGGACCTTCGGTGGGGTAGGCCGGCAACACTACCGCCACACCACGACGGCCGCCATTAATTTTTATATAAATAGCTTCCCTACCAACAACTGCTAACAACATTTTTTCAAAATACCAAAACATGCACATTTTACGTTTGAAAAATTTTGCGTTCAAATAGACAAACAGACAGACAGACAGACTCACGGAGAGACGGGCATTGCTAAATCGACTCTGCTCATCGTCCTTATTATTTCAGTTTACTTATTGATGGGCCCATCTCTTACTTACAAACATTTCATGTTCAACAAAGGTATAAAAATCAAAAATTTATATAATTTCCCTATTGCAGTGGGATATTAACAACTTGCCCGGATATTTTACTTGTGTGTTATCCGATTTGCTTAATTTTTGGCTGGAGTATACTATATACTATTGAGAAGCAGAGAACCCATTTTGATTGAAATATCTTGTTAAAACTACAAGCAATCGCTTTTGAAAATAGCAGAATTTTTTTTGCTTAAAAGTGGGCGGCGCCACGCCTACTTCCAAAAAATCCAAAAGACTTTTATGCCGTCGAGTTTTGCTTAAAAAGCTTATTACGTGCGCAAAATCTTATTTATATACATGGCATGGTTATAGAAATATCGCGTTTTACATTTTACAAACAAATTTTTCAGAACTATGTTAAAAAACTGGGCGTGGACCTTAACCGATTTCTGCCATCTAATATAAATTTGTGTGCTAAATTTCGTTTCGATATCTTGAACGGTTTTTGATTTATGATTAATATTATTTCTAAATTTGACGTAATCAAAAGTGAGCGGTGGCCCGCTTATTTTCAAAAATTTCTTGAAAAATTTATTTTATGTACTGAGTAATAATTTTTTTTGTGTGTTCGAAAGTATTCTATATATAAAAAGTGGACGTGGCTATCATCCGATTTCGCCCATTTTAAATAGCGCTCGGAGATAAGTGCCAAGGAACCTGCATACCAAATTTTGTTAAGATATCTCAAGTTATCGTGTTAACAGACGGACGGACGGACATGGCTTAATCAATTTGCTTTTTCCTCCTGAACATTTTGATATATATAAGTCAATATCTATACCGTTACGCGACTAAAGTTAATATACCTTGCATGCGTAGCACTACTAGGTATAAAAATAATTTCGTATCACTACTAGGTATATAAATAATATCGTAGCACTACTAGGTATAATTATAATTTCGTGTCAGGCCGAATTCGTTGCTGTCTACACACACAATTCACGTGTCTTATTTTTGCTTTAGCGGCTTATTCTGTCAGTTTGAATAGAACTGTTTTATTTTGACACAAGACGGCGCCTTTCAGCTGTTCTTATGAAACGACCTTTATATTGGGTCATGGCAAAAAATTTATTTTTTTTATTTTATTCACATTTGAAAGAAAAAAATTTTAAAAAATTAGAAACAGAAGCTATTTGGATAGATATATTTCGAAAACTGCTAGACTTTAAGAATTAACAAGTTTTCGGTTCCCCTTTTCAATAACTTGGCCATTTGTCGCTAATGTCTCCTATTCTTTTTACTGCAGCTTGTTTTTTTTTTTAATTACTAAGCTTATCTTGTGCTATTATATCAAAAGGAAAGGATTTCTTTTGGCTTCTATGAATTTTTCTTTTGCCTTTTTGGATGCTAATTTTTTTGCTGAAATTTTACCGGCAAATTCCAAGTAAAACTTCTTCACCTGTAAAGTTGTGGAAATAATCACAACGCATAAAAACCAGTTGCAATTAAAACCTCAATCAAAGTCTCGGATAATAAGACAATACTATTTTAATGATGACCATGACAAATTTTTTAAAGCTTACTAATTGAGGGCATACACCTGGCATGTCCGATCCCTTAACTGGGACGTAGCAGCCATGACGGACGCGGCAAGAAAACATGACCATTACACCTTGGGAAATTTACTGTTGTGGCCATGCAAACCATCGCACTTTCAGTGTCGGATTTGTGGTGGGAGAGAGGGTTTTTAAATACATACCATCGTTACCTCTGGACGAGCGTCTCTCCGTGATCCATGTTTCAATATTTCATTCATCTGCGCCCACGCATCGACCAAAAGAAGGATGAAGAAAGCACATGTGAGCGCTCCTACCGACATGATATCAAAATCATGCGGGACGACTTTAACGCCCGGGTGAGCAAAGAAGATGTGTTTGGACCCCCAGTCGTACAACTCCGTCTGCACGATGAAACTTCGTCAAATGTATACAGGCAGATCGGCTTTGACGGTACCCGAAACTTGGTTATATCCAGCAATAGGTTTATGACTCTGTTCAACGTTTCGTCTTCACAGGCTGATGGAGGTTTTGGTTTATTCCTGAACACTTTGATACTATTATATCTGTTCTATCTATTATGTATATCTGTGGCAATAAGGTAAAAAACCAAAGTAATTTATTTGAATATTTTAGTAGAGCGTTTTGCCCATATTCATAAAAAGTAAAAAAGCTTTATAAAGCTCTTATAATTCAAAATTTTTATGGGAATGGCATTTTAAAAAGCTTTCCAAACAAATTTTATTTTTTATGAGTATGGGTGTAAATGTATAGAATTGAGATATGGTTTTTTGACTATAAAATTTTTGAGCAAACGCCTTGAAAATTCATTTGATAAGATATTTTTGTACGGAGAACACAATGCTGGTAATATATAATTTTTATCCTATCTTGAGTTTGGTTTTTCGCGCTTATTGCCACATATGTACATTTCTGGTTTAACAAACCCTTCATTGAATCTGAAGCTACTAAACTGATTTTTATCAAATTTGCAAGCGTCTTTAAAGATTTTTCAAAATATTCAAACTGAAGCTGTATGAGAGTGACTAGCTTTAAGTTAGGAAAACGCCTTCTTCTAAAACTAGAGGTGGTCCTTTTATTTGTGTGACGCCATTCACAGGCAAGAGTCGATTGTTTCAAACTCCCGATGGAAGACTAATATAGATCTTGTAAGAATACAGCTGCTGGGAATAGGCAAAAGCTTAAATCTAGCGATCTCACTCAAGAGTGACACATTTGTTACAAATATGAATGTATAAGATGCTCTGCTTACCCCAAGTCCCTGCTGGATCCTTCATTTTGTACACCTAGCGACGCAAAATTGTTTTGATAGTCAACCTCACCCATGCTAGGTAAATAATATTACAAACAAAATTGTGTGGATATACAAATTTAGCAGGAAGGGTACTGATGATGTCACGTTTCTTAGTGACGAAAGGTGTGCTGAGGTTGGTAGGTTCTAAGTAATATCAAGTCACTCACAAGACAGTCAGATCAGTACCTAAAGTTGCTAAAACCTTAATTTGATTAGTATTCAGATACCACTATAAAGACACAAGGTACCTTAATTTTTTTTAAACCTAATTTGCAATGCCAAGATTTAAATGAAACATTTTGTAAAAGCTCTCACAATAAGTTATAGCATAATGTGTTCTTCGATAAACATACAACTTTTCTCCAGATGCACTCACTTATAGGCCATCATTACGCGACTGCTAGCTTGTCGAAGTACTAACATTAACATGCGGACTGTATTGACATTGCAGCACAACCAAACTCAAGTTAAACAGAAACCGAAAACAGATATCAATCGTTCAATCCAAGTGCAACCAAAACTTGTGCTCATTATCCGGCACCGTTCAACGTTGACAGGTAAATCTTGCTTGATTTTTCACTTTTGTAGTAACATTGAAACTTTTGAAAACATTACTTTCTTTTCTTATCTCACTTTCTTTTTTTGCAGTCACACTTGAATGTAGAAAATGTTTTCTTGACACTTTTGTGAGATTCATGTCACTTTAAGCTGCCAACAAGCGAGTTCTAAGCATCTACTGCAACTGCAGCACATTAAGGCGCAGCCAGGAATAAACAGAATAACTCAAAAGCAAAAAAATGAAAAAATTCTTAAACTGGCATTAAAAGAAATTTGGTTTGATATATATGCAAAATTTTTGTTCTTTTCCAACTCTTCTAAATGCCAGCACGTCAAGTACAACGGTAAGCAATTGCGTATACGTAACTTTAAATGCGCTCAGCCTGTATGGAAGTCAACAAAGGAGTAAGGTAAATTTCTGGTAGAGAGCTAGATCTAAAGTGACATAAAAGAATGCGTTTTGAAATGTATTTGAGAAAAACTATTTTTCTTTACTGTTTCAATTTGGGTGTTAACTTTTTACTTTAGTTTTTATAAACTTTTTTCTCTTTTAACTAAAAAAAGAGTTTTTTCTTTTTGAAAGTTGCTGGTTTCATGGCGTTTTTAAAGATTTTGTTTCTTTTATCTAAATTTTCAAAACTGGTTACACCATTGAGTTCAATGTATCCAAATTATCTAGAAATTACTTTATCATCTCTGTGGGATTTTTCAACTAATATTGTTATTAACTGCTTTTGTCAAAAACTAAATAAGTATTGCCAATTAAAAGTTTAATCTAGTTATTCGATTGCTAATAATTATTATATTTGAAGAAATAGCTAGAAAATATGAAGTTAAATCTTGACATGCTTCATTGTATAGAAAAACAGTAAATAAGCCCCCAAAAAGAAAAAGAATTTAGTGCTGATTGAAAAGGGAGTCACAACGCACTAGCTACAACATTTATAATCAATTCATTGCCTCATATTTTTTGCTTGGTGCGAAACAAACGAAACGGTAGCACTAAGCGAACTAGATCTAAGCTTGGAATATTTCAGTATTAAAGGGTTTTGAGGACAAACTAGTAGTGGTTCGATGTACAAGAAGCTCAACAGGTTCAGAAATAGAGATTTTGCCTACAGTACATTTATCAAAGAGCGTTGTATTGGAAGTTTTGCAAAGCACAAAAACAACACTTAAGCATGAAAGCAAGCAACAAAACATAATAATTGTATTTGCGTGAAAATGTTGAAAATTTAATTGTGTTGGAATCCAACGTACTACAGTTAGTGCGAGATAAATGCAGAGAAAGTAGGAGCTTGACATTAGAGCAAACCTATCAGTGAGTTAAAAATACACGACAGCTGAGAAAAGTGAAGAAAATATTTTCTGTGTTTGATTTGTTTACAGATTTTCACAGATTTTCTTAATTCTCAAACTAAGTAGGAGTTTCACCGCAAAAACATGCTTCTTCGTTCTGCTAACTGTCGAAAAGTAAACATACTACGAAATCTCCAATCGGTTTCTGTATTGGTGTATTGCTCTCCTTCTTTCTTTGTATCCACCGGTCAGTGCCAATAATAATATTTTCTGGACCTAAACATCCCCATTCATTCGCATAACATTGCCAAGAAAACGAAACCTTTGGGTTTCAACCCCTTGAATGCTGGATGGGCACTATTTTTTGGAATGTATAGACTACCTTTATACTTGGTCACTTTTTAACTCATTGGATTGAATATCCACTACAACCAAATTCGATGTCAAGATTCCGTCAAGATATAGAAATCAGTTTTGTTATTTCAACATAAATAGTTCTGCCTGATTAAAGTTGACCCCTGGAATTAGTAGCTGGCGGTTACATACTTAAAAAAAATCGATTATTTTTTTCGTATTTGGTAATGCCCTCCTGACTGTCCTAACAGCTACTCGAGCTTGATGTTGAAACTTTATTTTAGCAACCGCTGAAATTCTATAAACATTGTTTTATGTATGTGTGTGTGTAGACTCGTATCTATAGATACCTTTTCTCTTTTCTCATGCCGTACCTTTTCTAATTCACTTTGACCACTCACACCACATTAACACCTAATTACTTAAATATACGCGAGAGTACATTGCCACGCACTTATCGTCTGGCCGTAGTTTTCACGACGTTATTGTTATCTCTAAAGATTCAGGCATTTGCGTGTTGACTAAATAATTTTACTGTTTTTTATTCATCTTCTAACGGAGTTTTATTATATTATTTTCGAATGTATACTTGTGCATTCATACGCAGCTGAGTGAAACTACCAGATTATTTTCCTTTTATACATTATACAGAAATTAATTGAGACTTATGTCTATCAAAGTGTTTAGAAAGAAAAATAAATTTATTTAACCAAGCTCGTCCGTCAGTTTGCCAGTGTTTCATGGAGCATGAAGGCTTTACAAAAAAATTTGATAGAGTTTATTGAAATTAGAAATGCAGGTTTACTGGCACCCACATCATAAAATGATTGAAATCGTGTGATAGACTTGCCCACGTATTTTATTTATGGATTCAATGTTTTGGAAATTATTCAACATTTACTGGAAAGGTAGAAGAGTGATCTTTAAAAAAATTTATAGCTTTATTGAAGCATTAAACCAGCATAACAAGTCATGAACGTAACTCAAAAATCATTGAAAATTTAAAGTTTAAATAAATTACAAGAATTAATAAAAATTAAATAAAATAAAATAAAACTAAATAAAAATATTTAAAATGAAATAAAATAAAATGAAATAAAATAAAATAAACTAAAATAAAATAAAATAAAATAAAATAAAATCAAATAAAATGAAGTAAAATTAAATAAAATAAAATAATATAAAGTAAAATAAAATCAAATAGGATAAAATAAAACAAAATAAAATAAAATTAAAAAAAAATAAAATGAAATAAACCAAAAGAGGATAAAATAAAATAAAATAAAATAAAATAAAATAAAATAAAATAAAATAAAATCAAATAAAATAAAATAAAAAATAATAAAATCAAATAAAATAAAATACAATAAAATAAAATAAAATAAAATAAAATCAAATAAAGTAAAGTAAAATATAATGAAACAATATGAAATAAAATTAAATAAAATTAAATAAAATTAAATAAAATAAAATAAAATAAAATAAAATAAAATAAAATAAAACAAAATAAAATAAAATAAAATAAAATAAAATAAAATAAAGTAAAATAAAATAAAATGAAATAAAATAAAACAAAAGAGGATAAAATAAAACAAAATAAAATTAAAAAAAATAAAATAAAATAATATAAAATCCTAGAGTGCACGGCAGACTTTGTCCTGCCTATAAATTTACCTCAATGGATCTAGAAATATTGTCTATCCTTCTCAATACCCCTATCCCTATCCTTGTTCCTATCAATATCCTTGCCCCTTTCGCTACCCTATTCCTATCCGCCCTTCTCTTTCATATAAAAGATCTCGATAGCAAAATTACTAAGCTCGTGGAAATAGTTGCGGAGTAATATTAGTTTAGATTATATCAAAAGGCGTCACGCCTCCTTTTCCCAGTACCAACCTTTTTTCTTGAGGAGGTAAAGATTGACTGAGGGAGATGCCAAGCCCGCTTCTCCCTTCCTACCTTTTATTCTTGATATGGTTAGATTTTCCTCTTTTAACTCTGTATCAGTTTTTAGTATTCTGCCTCGAATAATTCCAGAGATATGCAGTACGAAAAATTTCATTTGTATGTTAGGTGCCACGTCCAGTCCTTGCTTCCTCCTTTTTCTTTCTTGAGGTGTTAGACAATGGTCTTGTTTAACTCCTTACCAATTTTCAAGATACTACCATAAATACTTCCGGAGATATGCGGTATGAAAATATTGCAATTGTATGGGAGGTGCCACCCCCGCTACTCTCTTTCTCCACTTTTTTCTTGAGGTATTAGAGATTGATCTCATTAAGCTCCTTATCAATTTTCAATATTTTGGTTTGTATGGGAGGTACCACACTCACATCATTCAGTTGTCCGGATTGTGAATCGAAACCATACTCGAGCCCACCTGAGTTTACAAAAAAAAAGGTTTATGAATATCGGTCCAGGCGTTAAGAAGGAGTTTAGTGACAACGGATGGACGCACAGAAGATCTTTATATATTAAGATATTAAGAAAATAATAATATGAAATCAAAGTCTGTAGAAAAAAGTTTTTGTACAGTTTGTTTCTTACGTAGTATTCCATCGAAAATCTTTTTATAAGTTCTTTTTGTAAATGTGATACCCTAAAACTAAAACAATTTTTTTTTCTATGCATACTAAAAAAAAGTATTTCAACAAGTTAATTTTTGTAGTACATTTGTATAATTCGTCACTTTTACTGAAAAATAATTTTTGCTTGCAATGCACTTGGCGTAAATTAAGGATATTAAGGGGAAGGAACGACAATAAGAAAATATAAGAAGTTTCGTTTTTGAATTTAACCACTCAAATTTTGTAGTATTTTTTTCGCTATACTGGAGTAAAATGTCAACCGCATTAAATTTTTTTTTTTTTGTGAGCCAGTCTAGTAAATAACATACAATCATACATTTTATTATTCTGAGCAGAGTGTTGAGTGTGAAATGCGATTACTGCGAAATGGTTATATTTGTGTCGGTATTTATTGTTTTTGTTATTATAATTGTTGTTGCTGTAGATGTTACCACTGTCTGTTTTGCTGTGGTCATTCCGATTGTGGTTGTAAAGAATTAAAGCAACTGTAATGTTAGCGTTAACTACATAGAGCAACAGCAACTTTTCCACACTCTCGTACATTTTAGAAATTAAACCATTTATCTTTGGTTTTATTTTGTTTTAGTTTTCCTTTTTGATTGCTCCATACTTTCTCGCAGTAACTGGCTTGGCGTATCCTTCCGTGTGGTTAGCTCAATAAGGACACATGCTTGTTGTTATTGTTCTGTGTCACAAACTTAAATTTATTTATTTTTCAAGCATAAACGTAATTTGAACTTATTATGTCATAAGAAAGGAAAAATAAAGATAAGACAATTACATAAATTAGCAAATACTGCATACTGTTTTATAGGTGTTGAGTTTAAATTTAATTTAATTTAGTTCACGAAGCATTCTATATAGCTAAAGATGGGAAATATTAAATCAACCTTTCTGATGCAAATTCTATTTAGTGTGTTGTGTAACTGTTCATTTGATATCATATGTGTCTTGCTTGCAGACAGAAGGCTAGATGTTTTTATAGTTGTAATTTCAGAGTACTCAAGACAAAATTAGGAGATATTTCAGCAAAGTCAAATGGTCTATCAAACAGACAAATTGAGTTCCATCATATTGCTTTTTAAATTGAGCTGAAGTTTGAGTATTTTTATCTGAAAAAAATGGCTGATATTGGTAGAGAGGTGTGGCACCTCACATACAAACTCAAACTTCTCTGTCGTATATATACGTAACCACTCATGCTTGATCAATGAAGTTGAGTAACGATTTCTATATATCTTATATCCAAATTTTAACAATAATTGGAAAATATTGGGAAAAGGGTCATGATAGTTCCCATACAAACTCAAGCTTTCATATCCTATATAGTTGTGTTCAATATAATAGTAATGAAATTAAATTGGTTAGCGTTAAACGAACGTAGCGAATTCCACAACAGAAACCACATAAAAAGAAATTTTACACAAAGTTCAGGAAAGTTAATCAAACTTCAAAGTTTATATGAAAATTTCAATATTGTTGGGCAGAATTTTTAGAAAAGTGTTGAGTACCCAGTTTTATATCTCATTCAATTTCAAAATCATAATGTGTAAGTTAAAAGTACCAAAAAATGTTCCCTGTTTTTTTTTCAATTTTTTTGTCAAAGATGTTGGGTATTTGTTTCCATACAAAATTTGTTTTTTTTTCACGCCTTGTATGGAAGAAATCACTCAACTCCCCTGATAAAAAATATTCTGAAAATTCAGGGAAATTTTTGAGCAAATTCTAAGTTCCATTTTTTAAAGTTTCACTAACTTTCCTGAGCTTTGCGTAAACTTTGAAATTTCTTTTTATGTGATTTTTGCAATGGAAATTGCTATATTTTAAATGAAAATTATTTTTCTTTCGTTTAACGATATCCACTTTAATTTCACTACTATTATATGGAACACAGCTGCATATCCGAAGCCCATTCATGTTCATCAATAACATCCAAAATAAAAATTGTATATAGCAGCCAAGAAAAAATTTAGCGTATACTTAAGGATAGATGCTCAGCAAGACATCGGTGAAGAGATTTTTCAAGTACATGTCTTATTTTTCAAGTGATGCGCTTATAAGCATACATACAAGCAGAAATTTAATGAATTGTTGCTTTGGGTACTGTTCTGCTACTTATCACTACTTATCACTAACCAACTTTTGGTGGCTTCTTACTGTGAGAATAAATTATTTTAGTACCTGGGCGACCGAGCTTTGCTCAGCATTTTCGTAGGTTGCCATACAATTTTTAGTATGCTTTATGCCCGTATGGCGCTACGTATTTTTCTTGTATTCTTTTATGTATTTTGTGCGAAAGAAACGTTCTTATACAATTTTCATATTGGTGCAAATAGGCGTGCTATGTTAAAAAAACTAACGAAATACAATCAAAATACAATCTAGGCTGTTAAACACAAACGAAAAAGTTTGTTAGAAAAAGAAATGGACTTCGAAATTTTAAATATTGCAACAAATTGCTTGCTAAATGCTTCTGTTTTACTAACAGATTTAAAAGAGAAGCGCAAAAAGAAGAAATATTGTGCGTACTATGAAATCTATTCATCATTTAATTTTTAGTTCGAGCACAAAAAATATCAAAATCAAATCTTTCAGTTTAATTTTTTATTTGTTTATTTTTAAATTTGATTTTCGTTCAGCTTTCAACTAAACTTCGACTCAATTGACATTACAGGCACTGTTTGTCCCCCTTCAACTACCGTGAAATTGTTTTTGCAATTTGATTTTCGTCAGGTTTTCGTCAGTATTTCAAACAAAAAATACAGAAAAATACAAGAGAAATACATAGTGTCATACGGGCATTAGATACTCAGCAGTGAAGCTTTTCAAAAAAATATTTTAAAAACATATCTTGATAATAGAAAGATGGTTAATATTTTTTTTAATGATAACGAAGTTTGAATACACATATTTACTCCTTGGTGGCTGCTCAACAAAGTTTTTCCCATATTTTGGACAAGTCTTTACAAGATTGCTTGCTGAATTGTATGGTGAGGGTGTCGATTTTTATCAAATAAAGGAGAAAGAAAAGGGTCACATGGATATATTTGTCGGTTAGTGCTTTATATAGCGATCAACATTCTTTAATTTTTTCTTTGTTTTCAAGGTAGAATTATCCATAACTTTTATATTTAATACATATGAAATGTAACCCAACACTTCCTTCCATACCATGTTCTGAGTACGTCTCTGATTTTCTTTCGGATGCATTACTTTCAACGTATTTAGTCGCTTAACTCTTGAAAACGAAACATGTCGCTGAGCTTGTGCGCAGTCGTAGCAAATACTGGTCTTACTGGAAATTGATGCTGTTGAATGGTACACCCTCGCGGCCCCTTGGATGTGTGTAATTTTCGATTTATGTACTTCTTTGCCAGATTTTTGTTTCGAAGCGATGCGCAGGAAAATACCTTTCGTTTGATACCCATATTGGCATATTTCATTACAATAAAAAAAGGAACGTTGCAATTCCGTCAAAACATCCTATGTGGCAGCACTTACATAGATAAAAGTGGTTTAAATGTGGTATCCTATGTACATGCCAAATTTCAGCAAAATTGGTTTAGCCATTTTCGAGAAATTCTGGATATACAAATATACAAGAATAGCTCGTCAAAAGGTAAAATATATAATAAGCTCAGATAGCAACCATAAGCGGCAACCCTACTTAGAACTGTTTTTTTAATATGCAGGAAAATAAATCTCGGTTGATACCCATATTAGCTTATTTCCTTTCATTTAAAAAAAATTCAGATAGCTGGAAACCCGTAAAGATATTCTGTGTGGCAACACCTAGGCAAAAATTCTTAGAAAATGCACATGTCCAATTTTATCTAAATCGGTTGAGCGGTTTTCGAGATAGTCTGGATGTACAAATATGCAAACAAACAATTATAAAAATATACAAGAATAGCTCGTATAAAGTTAAAAAAATATTTTACAACGTTAAAGCCCAACTCTTTTATCTATCCAGATATTTGATGCTTTGAAAACACGACACTGTTTATGTGCAGACTCCAATTTTGTTTAATTAAAAAACTGCGAGCACATGTTCCCATTCAGAAGCTCCAACATACATCCCTTAGAGCCCCTTCTACTTGTATTGGAGAGTATGGATATAAACATTTAAATATCGCTTTGAGATTTTAAATTTTCAACATAAAAGCAATGGAAAATTAATTGGAAAGCTGTAATTATGTATTATTCTGTTAATATTATAGCACTTTACTCTGCACAAGAGCCTGTGTGAGCAATTATTTCAATGCACAAACATTAATCAATAATTTTTGGAAATAACGTGGAGCACTCGCAAAGATATTGATTAAAACTACAATAAGTCTAAGGAATATGTATGTAAGAGAAACTCAGTTCGTTAGAATATAATACACCCAACTCTCAGCTTTGGAGTAAACGCGGTTGTTGGTTAACTCTGGCCAACTTGGGCTATATGGTTGGATGAGATAATAGTTATGTATCTGGTCCTTGAAGTGCTTCTTCTCATATGTAAAAGTGAGAAAGTGGCAAAATCTAGCATATTTTGCTTCTAATGACAAAACAATCCAGAAGAGTTAAGAAAGTTTGAACTTAAGTACTGTCCTTTGTTAGACCTCACTTTCTGCTAATTGTCAAACAGTCACGGAAGCGTTTTGTTTAACCTGTTGCGCCATCATGTAGCGGATTTTAGTCGTTTTACAAAAAAAATACTTTGTTCCCCAGGATGGTGATCTGAAAAATAAAAATAGAACTAACGAAATTTTTTATATTACCTAGAATTAAGCATGGCTTACGTTTTCAAGAATAATTTATAAGTTTTTCCAAAATAATTCATGGTCAGGTTCTTGAAATAGTCGGGCCGGTAATGATATAAATCTTGATGCAGTGGCTAAGGAAATCGGGGCTTTTAACATCTACAACCGTAACATATTAAAGATTCAAAAGTGCTTTTTGTTCGAACAATAATAGATAATTTATCTGAAGAAAAAATGAGAAACCAAATTGGTTGAGCGAGAAATGGAAAGGAAATTTTTGTCGTGCACAACTGGGTATAACAGAAGCAATGCAATACAATCCATAGTTAGTGCCTTTCATTCATCGCTGAAATTAAGTGGCAAAAGTGTTTTCAGCATGCCACACAATGAATACAACAACACACCTGCTCCAGAAGGCTGTTATGTCGATGCAACGGACATGGTCGGCAAACACAATGACCAACATCAGAGCTAAGTGTGGAAGTAGGTATGCATGTGTATGTACAGAAACATTTTAAAGACATCATAACCAAATATATGTACATTAGGGTGTAAGAAGAAAACTAGTAAACCAAGCCGAAGTGCCCCCAAGCTTTGGCAAATCAGTGGACAGCTAAGGACGAAGTGATACGAAGACTCCTCCTAGTTATCCTCCATTTTTAGCAAAAACACATTCCCAATATATCTAGGCGCACCGATTCAGAACGCCGATTACCAGAGATAAATTAACCTGAGTGAACAAATTGAGTTCAGCAGGTCATCGAAAAGGATGGTGAATTCGAATTCGATGGCTGATCGAGGGATATTACCTGATAGTACCAATCGGTCAAAGATATCCGCGTGACGGGGTTTGTTGAATATTGCTCTGACCAGGGACCTAGATGAAACTATTTAGATATAGTTTAAAAAAGGAGAAGTCAGGAATTTTAGAACTATACTCGACCGCAGCACAGTTTAACCTCTTGGTTGTCATAGTACTGCCGCCCTGAAAGGCACCAAACTCAGCGTTCCCTTAAAGTGCCGACTTCCGGCTGAAGTGATTAGTCAGCTTGAACTTATTGCTTACTGTAATAGATTGAGGCGTATATGGAGCGCAGGAGCCTTCATATGAAGCAAATATTCACCTCATCATGAATGCATCTCTGTTTCATTTCTTAGTACACCCCAATTTTTTCTCCTTGCCCTGCTATTCTTGCGTTTCGTTATTTGAACCGATTAAAAGGTTGTTCCGCTAATTAGGCCATTGGAATTTTAGCACGCGTAACAAAAGGATGGAGAAAGAAACGGGGAAATAAACCTGCAATTGCAAGCTAAAAATTATAAAAGTCCCTCTCCTAATATCTTCTCTAATTCCAATCCATCTTCTAATCAGCTCACTGGTGCACTGCGAAAATAGCTTTTTCGTCTCATTCCTCCTTCTTGGGAAATGCGGTAATGAAACTAGCAAAGATCCAGGCAGTGGTATTTTGTGATCTGTCTGACTAAATCCAAATCGTTCAAAAGGCTGGAGGGTGCTCGAATTGCCCGTAATATCCACCGGAGGTATATTCACTATAAGATTCACAGCAAAGGTTATTGTAGTCTTAGGAGCGCCGCTAATATCTTCTAAAGCACTTCGCTCTGCAAACACTATCTGTGCGTCTCAGAAGGTGTAATGGAGTAAGTCCGATTTTAATATATATTTAACTAGATTACATTTAAAATTTAAACACTCATTAGCACATTTTGTTTGATATCCATATAGGGTCACATGGATCCACATATTGGTCGATAATCCCGAAATTGCTAGAGTTCGAGTATATCTTAAACTTTAAGTTTGACATCCACTAATGCAATAGTGAAAGTCTTGAGTATCTTTCATATACAGATATCGACCTGTTTCAAATTACTTATAGAGATTCGTTTGTGATTTGCAAACAACTTCGATAACACTCAGAAATTTTGAAATATCTGCCAGATCTATACAGTCTAGCATGGCATTGAACTGCAATAGATTGATTGTATGTACATACACACTTGCGCTTGCCTGTCGGCCTCAATTGTGTTGCTGTCAACAATTCCCGATATTAATTATGTGGACATGGCAAGTGCGTCATCAACCTCATCCACGTCGTTTCTCATCGTCGTGCCCGACATGATCACACATAGGGCCAGCGAAATTGTCCTTGGAAATCTTGCTGCTGTGTTTTTGCTATTGTTGTTGTTAGGTTGCAGTTTTCGTTAGTGTTGTTGGACGTACACTTGTCGCAGCTGCGTCTATTTGTTTTTGACGTTCTGGCGTTTACATTATTTTCATACATTGTCTTTTTTGTTGTCATTGTTATTATTGTTGCTGAGGTTATTCACGTCATTGCTAAGTGTACACCACTTGCTCTCTTCATGCAGCAACCTATTCATGCCATTGTTGCTGTTGTAGTTGGTGTTGCCACTTTGAACGTTTACACATTGCAATTATAATCAATGTTATTTTTGTTGTCATTGCTGTTTCGCCACTACTTTTCTGGCTGTTCATTTTCTTCACTTCCTTTTTGATTTTGTTTGTTGTTTTTTTTTTTTGTTTTCACGTTAACGCTTAAAACTGTGCATCGTGGTAAGCTGACATTCATATTTGTTGCACCCAACGTTGGCTGCAAACAATTGTTGACTTACTCAGAAAAGCGAATTGGTAAGTTGGTTCGAATGGATGAGCCGCAATCGAGTGGCTTGCAGTAAATTTTTTTTGTTGCTGGTCAATTTGTTTGTCTCTTTGCTTGCTGTTGGCATAGTAAATACCCAGTGGCGAAAATTCTCATTACAAAATGCAATACTTCTTCAACAATTTGGAGACAGTTAACCTTTAAGAATCAGTTACAACCTACTTTACTTTCCCATAAGCATGGCCGCTTTGTGGGCAAAGCTGATTACATACCTCTTTACTAGTAATGGTACACCTTTTTGAAATCGTAATCGACATTGTAGGCAGACAATCCAGTTAACGATACACGATTTTGAAAGGGTAATGAATCTTGTAATACAGTCATTCTACGACTTTATGTACTTTTAATAGAAGTAAAATTTATAATATAGAATACCATTCTAGGGCTCATTTTGACAAAGCATAATCTTGTTAAATTTTAATAGGCAGTATGAGTAGTTCAATTATTCACATTTTTATAATATCTAGGAAAAATTTATTTATTTAAAAAAATTTTATAATTAATTTATTCCATGAATAAAAATTTTCCGAAGCGTACATCTATAACGCTAAAACGCATGAGACGAAACTATCAAAAAAGAGCATGTTTGCAAAGACAAAACCAATAAAACAAAGTACGAACTTTCACGAAGTTTAAGACGAATAATCCATAAAAATGTCTATTTTAAATATTGGTATACAATGTAAGCGATGGTAATAAGGTACTCGTAGGGGTTTTGTAATGCATTATCTAGAAGCACTCAAACTCATTTCGCTGCTGGGTATCTATGCATGCCGTTGTTGCTCGTGAGAGTATTTACAAGCTCATTGCTTCTTTCACCTTTTGCAAGGAATTTCTGCTCTTTTTGGTTGTTGTATAGCCTATGATTATTTTTACACATCTTGTTATTTTTAATGAAAAACGCTTTCGTAAACAGTGGAAGCATTGGCAATAAAAATGTGTGTTATTTACGGTTTCAACAGGAATTGTATGTCATGCAGCCATGTTTTTCTGACAACTGAGTACTTTGGTACTCAGAGGAGCGTATCTCAGAAGGCATATAAATTTTGTAAGCTTAATTCATGGTCGCAATGGCACAACTTAAAAATTGAAATTAAATAAATTAACACAAAATAAAATACAATAAAATAAAAAAAAAAAAAAAAGTAAAATAAAAAAAAAATTTATAAAATAAAATAAAGTAAAAGAAAATAAAATAAAAAAAATTAAGTAAAATAACAAAAAAAAATTAATAATTAATTGAGCTCGTTTCATGAGTACTTAAAATAAAGCTAAACAAAATAAAATTAAAAAAATTTTATTAAAAAATTAAATAAAATTTCATAAATTAAACTAAAATAAAGTAAAATAGAATAAAATAAAATAAATGACATCAAAACCAGCGTAACCAGCCAAAATTTCTTTGATAAAGAAGCCTAGTAGCTTCCGAAATGGATCTATAAGAAAAGCTGTGGCGGTTGTTTTTAAAAATGTTTCCTACTCTATGCAATTAAGCAACTTTTAAATATTAATTTAAATTGAGTATTAAAAAAATAAAAACAATAATAATTTTCATAAAAATTAAAAAGTGAAAAATTATTATTCTTGGCCTTGAGCTCGTTTCATGAATACATAAAATAAAACAAAAAAAATATAATAAAACTAGATAAAATTAAAAAAAATTTAAATAAAAAAATAAAATAAAATAAAATAAAATAAAATAAAATAAAATAAAACAAAATGAAATTAAAAAAAAATAAAATAAAAAAAAATAAAATAAAAAAAATAAAATAAAATAAAGTAAAATAAAATAAAATTAAATAATATAAAAAAAAAAACCAAATAAAATATAGTAAAATAAAATAAAATAAAAAATAAAGTAAAATAAGATAAAATAAAATAAAATAAAATAAAATAAAATAAAATAAAATAAAATAAAATAAAATTAAATAAAATAAAATAAAATAAAATAAAAAAAAATAAAATAAAATAAAATAAAATAAAATAAAATAAAATAAAATAAAATAAAATAAAATAAAATAAAATAAAATAAAATAAACTAAAATAAAATAAAAGAAAATAAAGTAAAATAAGATAAAAAAAAATAAAGTAAAATAAGATAAAATAAAATAAACTAAAATAAAATAAAATATAATAAAATAAAATAAACTAAAATAAAATTAAAGAAAATATAGTAAAATAAAATAAAATAAAACAATCTAAAAAAGAATAACTAAACTAAAATTTTATTAATGTAGTTCCTCTTCTTTAATTTAGCTCCCAAAAATCTGTTTGTAGACAAAACTCGAAACGCTTCATTTATGTAACTGAGGAAGTTAAATGTCAAACATAATAATAACTAAGGTGATTGTTGTTGGAGCAAAGCTCGAATTTTTATGTATTGTTTGTTAATAACTTGTTTGTTAATAACTAAATTCTACTTTTCTCGAAGGGGCTTACTCGAAACCTTATAAATATTTCAGTTAAAATTTGACATGCTTCTGTAATTGGCATGTAGCATATTCGTGAGAAAATAAAAGAATATTATTTCCATAAAAATTGACAGACGGAGGCTATTCGAATAATAAGAAATGCCTTTACAAATCGGAACATGGTTAATGTAAAATGTCATGCTCATGACAGGTACTTGAGCAGGTTTGTCGCAAAGTTATCTCTTATTTTATATCTATATATGTATTTATATAAACAATGGCAATTTTGTAAATTTGTGGATATTATTAAACCCACCGTTAACTGAGCCAATGACGTCCACCTAAGCCAGATCAATCAGCTCTTAAAGGTTTAAATTGCTTTTGTTTCCATTTCGTTAACTGTCATAAGCATTTACAAGATGTTGCGCTCATTGTTCTCAGATATAAAATTCATAAAGCTTTTAATGACAACTGCAAAATTTACCTTGAGGGCCACTTCTGTTGTCTTATTTCACTTTGTTGACAGAAGCTGAAGAGGATAACCAAAGGGAGCTACCAAAGCATATAACCGATAAAAGATAACATCATAAAATAATCGTTTTTTATATAATATTACGGAGAATTTTGTAAATATATTTGAAGATACAAAGGTAATTATTTATGCATGTTAACTTTTTATATTTGGTTGTTTAAAGCATATGTAAGCAATTTTATGTTACTATACGGGTTTCTGCGATCCAATGAAAAAATGTAATGAAAAAAAAAGTACATAAGAAAGTAAGTCAATCTGTATGAGGTTGGGCGAATTATGAAATATGTTTTCTGAATATCTCAGGCGGTGCATTTTTTTTGCAGATTTTTCACTTGCTGTATACATCTGAGGTCCATGTTTTAAACTACTCAGCGTGGAAGTACATAACTTAAAAGTCTATTGCAAGATTACCAACTTAGCAAAGTTTCTCCTAATGTTCTTTTGAACCGTGTTGAAAAACTCAAGTCTCTGGCTCAACGTCAGTGGTTCAACCAGCAAAGCCTTCTCGTTTATTCGGCATTCTACCCAATTCCGAATAACGTGTTAAGGTACTAGGTCAAAAAAACTTGGTTGCTTAAAATGGATTATATAGTTAGCTAGTTTTTGTTTTTTTTTGTTTACTAAATAGCAGGGTCCGTGTGCCAACTGCCAGAATTTATTTACTTAAATTAACATTGCTATCCTGTTCTGGACTATATTTCACTAAAAAGAAAATATACCTTCAGGAAAAAATTTTTCTAAAGAAAACTGCTTATGACACCGAAAAAGTTATCAGGACAGGGATTGCGATAAACTTATAAAGCGTCATCTTTTTTTCGTCGTGAGAGAATATTACTTCTCAAGGTGGCAAGAGTGACTCTCTGTTTCATTTCTCGTCGCACATTACTATCGGTATTCACTATGTCTCCAAAATAAAGAAACCCACTTAAAGTTAAAAAAACTATATATCTACCAATAGTTATATGGTTGGGCAAATAGCAGGTGCGTAAATTTTTTATTTGATAACAGCAAAGGACCTCTTTATCCAAGAAGAAGAAATTTGATTTAACCCGTTAAGCTCTGCCAATGGAAAGTTTGTTGTTTGGCTTAATTAAAAATTTGACTCTAAAATATTTAAAGCATTATAAGAATTACTATCCAAAAATGTGTATGATTTTTGGTTATTTTAGATTTAAATATATCTACATGTATACATATATTTTTTCTGACGCCGAAAATTTTATTAGTGTTTTTACTTAAACGAATTAAAATTACTTTCAATGCAAATATGGAAAATAAATTTCCAGCCAACAAGGCCTTTTTTAAAAACCTGTACTTTTTTATTTGCAGATAAAAACAAAAATAATGTAAATGTAAACTTTAAATAACACGAAATGTATGCATGTCTGAGAGTTGCTCTGCTTCGTAAACAAATATGTATTTGTTTGACGTTTGAAGAGCAGTACTGCTAAGTAGTTTTATGAATTATAAGCAATTGGCGATGAATGTAATTTCAATGGCACCCGTACTTGTATGTGCATGACGAAAACAGGCCTATAAATAGGTAGTATCGCGTTTGCGGGTTGTGTGAATTTTTTTTGATTTTGAGCAAGGTTAAACTAGGTCTAATTTTTGCGAGTTTTTTTCTGCATCATCATGGATTTTCTGCAATATAATTTTAAATCTTGTTCATGCTATGTATGAATAAAATTTGGCCAAAATCAATTCTATAGATATGTATCTAGCCATCATGAAAACTTCATCGAATTCGAGCTTAGTTTTTTAGAAGTCGAAATTTGAAAAAATCGTATAAGGAATAAGAAAATAGAAGTAATTGCCAAATTGTATCAGCTAATGAGATATGGGCAGTTTAGTATTTAACTTTATGAAAAGCATTCGTGGTTGGTAATAACCGATTTCGCTTATTTTCTTAAGGTGTATGTATCATAACAATACGAGTATATATGTATACGATAGTATGGGTCCTGCCAAGTTTCATTATTGTAGCATAAACGGTTCTGAAGTTATAACGGTCGAAGTTTGAAAATTTGTTCACTCGTATGTGAGAGGTGCCAAGCCCCTTTCCCAAAAATTTATTTAAATCGGCCATAGGACGGCCAACTAAATAAATCTACCAAATTTCATTTTTATAACTTTCATGTACATAAAATGGTATTATAACTTTGGTCTGATGTTTGTAAGTATGATAAGAAAAAGAAATAGACCCACCAATAAGTATACCGAAATGATCAGGGCGATGAGCAGAGTTGATTTAGCCATCTCAGTTTGTCTGTTTTTACCCAAACTAGTCCCTCAGTTTATGAGATATGTTAATGAAATTTGGTATGGGGCCGCCATTTTGCATGAGATTAATCATTGGTCGGAATCAGCAAGATCGGAGAAATACAACGCATAGCTGTCATACAAGCGATAGTTTCGATAAATACATTTTGGGCTATACATTTTGCAATTAAAAAGCTAGGAAAGTGAAATTTTACAAGTTTGGTACTTATTATGTGTGTAATGTGTGTAGTGAAAATCACCCAGATCGGAGCAACATAACATATAGCTCCCATACAATCGGTTGTGTCGATAAATGGGGTTTGGGCTTTGTATCTTTAAATTATCAGTTTTGCAGAGTTTTTACTAATTGTGAGTAAGGATAGAACACTTTAAGCCGTAATGAGTATTCATGAAAGGTATAAGTTCTTCCTTACTTGTTGAAGTTGCTTTTGTTATTGAATTATCTAATTTTAAACGTTTTTCGATATTTTATATATCGACAAAAGGGGCGTGGTTGTGGTTCGATTTCGCCCATTTTAAATAGCAACCTACCTTGGCCAGAAAGAAACCTGTGTGCAAAACTTCATTTTCAATTATTTCTCAGTTCATCGTGTCCACGGACGGACGGACGGACATGTCTTATGTCCGAACTAGCCTAGACTTAGACTTAACTTGACTTGAAAACCCTACAAATAAGCAGCACGTGTACGCAGTAACCCAGAAAATAATTTAACTTAGAAACATGAAAAACTACAGACTTTTGATTTCCACGTTAAGTTTCTGAGTTCAAAAAGAGATGTAATAGAATTGAGCTACCATACAACTTTTTTCAATATTTTCAATAAAGTTCCTATATACGCAAAAGTAATCCTCCTATGAGAAAATGCTATAAATTTTGCGATTGGCCCCTAAGGTCAATTCTGTTTTGACATTTGTGTAGTAAACACATGCGAAATACACGTTAATAAACAATGTTACGCTACACTGCTCCAGAAGGCGGAATATTGCTGACTATTTATTTCGGTCGGTGAAAAACGGTTACTGCGCAAAAGTAATCCTCCTATCAGAAAATGCTATAAATTTTGCGATTGGCCCCTAAAGTCAGTTCTGTTTTGACATTTGTGTAGTAAACACATGCGAAATACACGTTAATAAACAATGTTACGCTACACTGCTCCAGAACGCGGAATATTGCTGACTATTTATTTGACCAATAATCGGTCGGGGCCAAACGGTTACTGTGAATGGTGAGCGCTACAAAGCAATGATCAACGAGTTCTTTTTGCCGCAACTTGATGAATTTAGATTGGAAAACATGTGGTTCCAACAAGACGGTGCAACAGCACACACTGCACGTGCCACAACCAATATGCCGAACATCGGAAGCTTACTTTTGCGCCACCTTGTATATTGTATAGAAACCAAGTGTTTGGATAAATGAAATCCATATGATAATTACAAAGCAATTCGTCAAATAAGAAGTTTTTCCAGAAGTTGACAAATTGAATACTTTAATGTCAGTTTTTTCGTAAACTAAGTCAAGTGAAGTTTATTCTAAGTCTAGCCTAATTCGGCCTTTAATCGATTCCCATGTTCATTCTAAGAACTTGGGTTATATGCAACTCTATGGCCCTTATTATGAGCTGCATTCGATGCTCGATCAACGCTGGTTATCGAACATCGAAAATCGAATTTCAATTTCGTTTTATGAGTGGCATATCGCTGTGAAAATTTTCGTTGTGTATCTACTTTTTGATCGAATAGGATTTTGCTGTTGACGCTGTATCGAATTATAACGAAATCGCTAAAAATGTAAGTTTTTTGTATTTATTTCCCACTTTTTATACCTGTTGTTGTTGTTGTGGTTGTTGTAACGACAAAAACACTCCCCGAAGGTTTTGGGGGTTGTTGTCGAGCTGACAGCCCTTGGCCGGATATGAATCCGGTACGCTCCGGTACTCCCTTGTGGTACTGCCCGACTGTCATGGTAGCGATTTGGTATGACCAGTGGAACCTTCTAGATCAGTCACCCCTCTTTCCGTAAGGAAATGAGAGGTGAGAGGCATCATATCCATAGATCAACCATCGAGTTTCACGTCATTACCTTTGTGCATATTAGTCGCCTCTTACGACCGGTATGCCTACCTAGGGCATATTATAAACCCCTAAAACGCAGGGGCGCCTTTTATACCTAGTAGTGCTACGCACACAAGGTATATTAACTTTAGTCGCCTAACGGCAGTACGTAACGGCATAAAGGGATCCAGATAGATATTGACTTCAAAATATTCAGGACGAAAAGAGAAATTGATTAAGCCATGTCCGTCCGTCCGTCCGTCCGTCCATCCGTCCGTCGGTCCGTCCGTCTGTGAACACGATAACTTGAGTAAATTTTGAGATATCTTAATGAAATTTGGTATGCAGGTTCCTTGGCACTCATCTCCGAGCGCTATTCAAAATGGGAAAAATCGGATGGTAGCCACGCCCACTTTTTATATATAGAATATTTTCGAAAACACAAAAAAGTAATTACTCAGTACATAATATACCTATAAGGATAAAATTTGGTGAATACATTGAGATTGAGGCACAAAATAAATTTTTCAAGAAATTTTTGAAAATGGGAGTGGCACCGCCCACTTTTGATTAAGTCAAATTAAGAAATAATATTAATCATAAATCAGAAACCGTTCAAAATATCGAAACGAAATTCAGCACGCAAGTTTCCAGGTATGCACGGAATATTCCAGGAAAAAATGGGAGGGATCGGTTAAGATCTACGCCCACTTTTATATGAAAAATTTTGAAGAGGATCGTAGATACATTAAATAGGCAATTACTTTGCGTAAAATAGCTTTACATCATTTATATTTCACTTTTAAAGTTTCCGTAAACAAAAAAACCCAAAAACTTAAAATTTTCGAAAATGGGCGTGGCCCCTCCCCTTTTTTAGGGGACTATTCCACAAAACTTTTTATGCCATAACTCCGCCAAAAATTGACTTGTCGAAACGAAACTAGGTGATAATATTGTATATATGTATAAGGGTAACTGTTTGTTGTAAAATTGGGCGAAATCGGTTAACGTCCACGCCCAGTTTTTTAATTTAAAAAGCGATATTTCTAAAACTATGCAAGTTATATCAATTAAATTTTGCACACATAATAAGCTTTTTAAGAAAAACTCGGCTACAAACAACGTTTGTCAATTTTGAAGAAGTAGGCGTGGCGCCGCCCACTTTTCAGCATAAAATTTCTGCTTTTTTCAAAGGCAATCGCTTATAATTCAATCTTGATATTTCATTGAAAATTGGTCAGCTGCTTCTTAGTAGTATGTATTATACTCCAGCAAAATATTCGGGTACGTATTAATAGCCCGCTGCAATAGCGAAGTTATATATCTTTTTTGATTTTCATATCTTTCATAAACATTAAATGTATCTAAGTATGAGAACAAGAAGAGAAAAGTTCACTAAAATGATCAGTGTAGCATTACTCAGAATGCTTTTCACTGTCAATGCACTTCAAATATTGACCCACTTAAATTATGTTGAACCCACGGGAGTTCAACAGCATATACCAACTGACAGATATCAAATTGTCAACCCATTACACAATACGTCGCTTTGACCAACACACGTATCGATCAGCACGACTGATCGACACTATCGGTTGGTCAACGTGAACTACCAAATTATGTGCTGACATTGCACACAATGCAAATACTTTTAGTGTCTAAGTATTAGTGTAAGTTTGTATACGTAAGTTAAGCTAGAAATGTATAAAAGAGAAAGCTTTTGAATAAAGAACAATCAATTCTGATCATACGCTACACATCAGCGATTCAATCACATTACATCAGCACGATGAGCGGAGTCGATTTAGCCATGCCCGTCTCTCCGTCCGTCTGTCTGTCTGTCTGTCTATTTGAACGCAAACTTGTCTCTCAGTTTTACAAAAGAATGCTGAAATTCGTTGTTTGTTTTCACCATTTTATAATATACTAGCAAACCCGGTAAACGTTGTTTTGACGTTTTGATACATAGAACACATCTGTATATAAAATGTCATTAACTTGAACCAAATAAACTCCCAACTATGCCGAACTGCAGCTTTATATAACCTGGGGGCTTTTCCAAAAGCTATATACAGACTGTGTCGTGCCCAGCGAACTCCTGAACCTATCGTGAAAGTTCGAGAGCAAAACAAAACACAAAATATGTGGGCGTGGCACCGTCCACTTTTGAAAAATTATTTAGATATTGACTAAGTGACACATATATCCAAGTTTCATTAATTTAGACCAAAAAATTCCGTGTTATGACGAATTAAAGCTTTATATAGCCTGGGGGCGTTTCTCCGCCTACTTTTCCAAAACTATATATTGTCTATGCTATACCCAGTGACCCAGGTATATATTGTGAAAATTTCATAAAGATCGGTTGAGTTCTTTGACGCCTATGAAAGGCACACATTTTTTATATCTAGTTTTGTTACGGACACAAGGTATGTTACTTCATGAAAAGTAAAATATCCGGGCAAGTAGTTAATACTCCACTGCAAAAGCGAAGTTGTATATCTTTTTTGGTTTCCTACCTTTCATAAACATTAAATGTATCTAAGTATGAGATGAAGAAGAGAAAAGTTCACTTAAATGATCAGCACGAGGAACTAAGTCGATGTAGGCATGTCTGTCTCTCGATACGTCTATCTGTCTGTCCGTCTGTCTGTTTAAACGCAAATACGAACTGAATGTATTAAATAGACCTGCGTAAATTGGGATGACATAATAGATCACTACTAGGTATATAATGTTCGGTTCCACCCGAACTTGGGCTTCCTTACTTGTTTTATTTAAAATTTCTATGTTTATTTATTTATATTAATTTTATATAGTTCTAAAGTCGTGGGTACAAAAACAGCTAGAAATATTGGTCATTACTTGATCAAAATCCGATTATAGCGAAAGGTATGGCGCAGAATGCAAGAAAGTGGGAAGAAATCACTTCCTCGTAATGGAATTTTTTTATAAATCTATGAACATACAGGGTGGCTGATGAATTTTGCTACATTAAGAAACTCAAATAATTTTTTTTTCAGTGTATGGAATTCATTTTTCTTTTATTCACGTTAAAGCTCATTAAATTTTATTAAATATAGCTTAATTAGTTTTAAAAATAATGGAATTTAAATGCCCCCCCTGCTCGTCGATGCATGTGCGGCATCTTACCAAAAAGTTGTTCATTACTGCTTGGAGAGTTGAGACAGGAATAGCCGCAATTGTTTCTCGAATGGATTGCCTTAGTTCATTCAAATTTGTTGGTTTTGCTTTGAAGACTTCCTGTTTGCAATAACCCCACAAGAAAAAGTCAGGTGCAGTAAGGTCAGGCGACCTGGGTGGCCAACGGAATGTGGAGTTTCTGGATATCAGCTTATTGGGAAATTTTCGTCGCAATTCTGTCATAACAGGTTGGGCTATATGAGGAGCTGCACCATCTTGCTGAAACCACACAGAGTTGAAAGAAATTCTCATTCGGCGTAATTCTGGATAGAAAAACTCTCTCAACATGCTCAAGTAACGGTCTCCAGTAACCGTAACGGTGTGACCGTTTTCTTCGAAGAAGTAGGGCCCGACAATGCAGCGTGATGAAACTGCACACCACACTGTGACACGAAGTGGATGCAATTCCGTCTCATGGAGTATCTGTGGGTTGGAAGCACTCCATATTCGACAATTTTGTTTGTTTATGTTGCCGTTTAAATCGAAATGGGCCTCGTCAGACATGAAAAGACAGTTCAACATGTTTCCATCCTCTTCCACCATTTGAAGCATCTTCTGGCAAAATTCCAAGCGAATCGGCAAGTCTGCAGCGTTCAGTTTGTTGGCCATTTGAATTTTATATGGGAATAAGTCCAAATCTTTGTGCATAATTGACTGTAATGACTGTCTGCTTACACCCATTTGAGCAGATAAGCTTCTTGTCGAAACACGTGGATTGTTTTGTATGGCAGCAGCTACAGCAGCGATTGTTTCCTCCGTTCGAACTGAAGGGTTTCGATGGTAAGGTCTTCTGTTGACTGTCCCATGCTCGGCAAAATTGTTTACAAGTCTTATTATGGTCCATCTGCTCGGAGGATTGCCGCCAAACGTGCGCCTATACTCTCTTTGAACCGAAACTACGGACTCCAGTGCGTGATAGCGGCGGCCAATCCAAATTCTTGTTTCAGTGTCCCAGTTATCCATTTTTGTTAAATGTAAAAGTCAATCTGCAAAATAAAAAAAAAATTAACCAGATTCATTAAATAGAAAAAAAGTTATTTAATTTTTTTTGGTAGCGGATTTCATCAGCCACCCTGTAATTGCCAATTGTTACACACTAATTAACTTATTTAAAAAGCTGTAAGAACACAGCGAGATTAATTTCAGTTTAAGTAAGCTTTCCTTCTCATCTGATGAATTGTCGACTACAATTAAATAGTAGTCGTATTTTTGTATGTACTTCTTTTGGTTTAAGAACTTATTTTGTTTGTATTCTTGAAAATACATAGCACTTAATGGGTTTTGTTTTGTTTATTTGCACTTACTAGCTGACAGCAATGTTCTATTGTGAACAGTTGAAACTATTCTTATACCAAATGTACATTCGTTCGACCATATATATATATATTCACGGAAAATTTAATTGGAATTTTTTAGGAACTTCTATATTCAGGACTTAATGGGTTAATGGTGGGTTTGTTATTATTATACAAATTTATGATATCAATGTTATGCGCTAACGCTAGCAATTACACGCTATTGTCTGGTTTGTACCAGTTAGTTGGAGTTTTAGTGCTCGAATAATACTGCTCTACAAAATTAAACTTTTTGCATTACCCTGGATCACCACTATTTTTTTTTTATTTGCTACAGTCCCCTAATTACAAAAATGGTCGAAATTTAAAATTCTATGGATACGTTTTTGTTTTTTTTTTTTTGTTTTGTAAAATTTGCCTTTTTGGAAAGGGAGATCCATTTCCAGATGCAATCGATTTTTTGTATCAAAAATTTCCATTTTTTTTCGTCTTTAATTCGTAAAAAATTGAAAGAGACAAAAACTTACAACTTTTATTAGATGATCGTAAAACTGTGAACATTCCAATAAGGCAAGCTTTATTTCATCAAAATCCATGGATAAACGGTAATATTGTTAACAATCAAGTGAATGAAGGGAAAATACGTATTTTTAATATTTTTGTTTATTTAGCTATTTAAGATACCTTTATTAAAGAAATTCTACAATAATTTTCTGAATTTGATTCTCGTATAAGAAACCAATTATAGTTCCCCATCATATTATCGTTCCAGAATCCTTGATAACGCTCCTCCATTGACTTAAGTTGTTAGTGAAATCGTTCTCCATGCTCGTCACTGACATCACCAAGATTTGAGGGAAAAAATTCCAAATGGGAGTGTAAGAAATGCATTTTTAGAGACATGTTTGCACCTGAAATTATATGTATATGTAATTTAGAGGTTACAATTATGATGAATACACAAAAATCATATCATATTCCTACTTACCGATTTTCGAATAGTTGGTTTGTAAATCAGAAATGATTTCCTTATAATTTGGACCCCGATTGTTTCCTAAAAAGCTTGAAACAATCAGCCCAAATGAGTTCCAAGCAGCCTTTTCATCGGGTAATAGTACCGTCTCGAATGTTGAGCTCTGTAGTAGTTTTCGGATTTGTGGACCTTCAAAAACACCTTCAGAAATTTTTGAAGCGGAAATATTGTTTGAATACAATCGAATGCTTTTTCATTTTTGTTTATCGCCGTAACAAAATTCTTGACTAATCCAAGCTTGATGTGTAATGGCGGAAAAATTACATTCTCCTTTTTTATTAGAGCAGCATATTTTATATTGTGTGTGCCTACTTCGTGATTGGCTCTTGCTGGCCAGTCCTTCCTTACATAATGTGCGATCTCGGCTATCCCAAAGGCAAAGAAAACAACAATGTTTTGTGTAACCACCTTGTAGTCCAGTTAGCAAATAACAAATATATATGACCATACTTCTTTCTTACGAAAACCCGCGTTGGCAACTTAAATTTTCCATACAGTATGAGTAATTTTTTCTTATGATCTGCGTTTTGCCTTAAGAAAAATTGACGGGGAAAAATTTCTTGATTGTCATTATGGAGTTTTCTCATTTCTGGCTATGCCCGTAGTTGCGCAAAATGTCATACCTAAATAATTTGTTTGTCAAAAACAATTATAGGCTTGATATGCAAAATTTTCGCTAAATTGGGTATTTTCACTTTGTTGTCAATAAAACCAACATTTATTCATGTGTTTTCACGAAATAATATTTTAATTATTTATAATATTTACAGTTTTAAGACCGTGAAATAAAAATGGTAAGTTTTTATAACCTTCAATTTTTTATGAATTTTTGAAAAATAAAAAAATGTTCGATTTTGCAAAATATTGAATTTTGCATTTTTATGTGAATAACTCCACAACCATCGATCATATAAACAAAATTTCTTATCAAGACTTGAAGAAAATTTTGCGGTGAATCCACTAGCGTTTCTCTCAACGAATTATGATGAAATTGGAAAGACATCTGTGAAAATTCGTGATTTTAGAAAAAGAAAAAAAAAATCGTATCCATAGAATTTTAAATTTTCGGTGTTTTTGTACTTAGGAAATTAAATAGTTAGACTTCAAAGTCATTTCTCTTGTTACTAGGGTAATATAACTGGTAAAATGTAAATAGAGCGGATGTTATGGGGTACAACTGTGAAGTGTATTTTGTTTTCAAATGCCGCAAAGAAACAGTATCCAACTCTGATGGAACTATTGATAATCCACATTTGACAATTAAATCAAACCTAGAAGCACAAAGCCGCCGTGGTGCGAAGGTAGTGTTGCCGGCCTACCACACCGAAGGTCCATGGTTCGAGCCCTGGTACAGGTAACATCAAAAGTGATTTGAAAAAAAAAAAAAAGTTTTTCAAAACGGGGTCGCCCCTCGGCAGTGGTTTGGCAAACTCTCCGAGTGTATTTCTGCCATGACAGGCTTCTCAGCAAAAATTCGTCTCCTTTGTAGATGCCGTTCGGAGTCGGCAAAAAACTGTAGGTCCCACCAATTTGTAGGGAAAAATTCAAATCGGCACACCACAAATTGGAAGAGAAGCTTGGCGCAAAAATCTCTTAGGAGGTTTATGATGATATGCCTGTTGTATATCGCGCCATAGAGAGAGAGAGAAGCACAAAGCCACATAACCAAAATACATAAATATATGTATGTATGTACATATGTATTAGTTAGAAGTAGGGAAATACCAAATATGGCAAACAAAAACCTCGTGGGCACAATATACACACGAGTGCTTTACAAATAGACTTACACACACATCTATTTATTATTTATGGTTACCTAGCTACTATCAAATTGTATGCCCTAGCAAAAGCAAAGTTTGTTGGGTAAATAAGTTTTAGAACAAGAAAACAATCAAAGTGATCAATGGTGCGTAGATATTTACCGCTCATGCCACTTGACAGTTATTTGCCTAGATTCTGTTCTAATAAATTTCCGTATTTTGTTATAGCATGTATCGACATCAATTCCCGAAGGACATTTTAATGCATGTTTTTTGTGTGAGTACAAGGAAATCCAACAGCCGCTAAGGTCGTTAGTTCCGACACGTGGGCAATTTCTTTTACGCTGAAAGTTTACAAGAATTTTTGCTTTTTTTTTGGTTAATAAATACATACAATGATAATTTCTACAAAGTAATTTGTTTGGATAATACATTGCAAACAAGTTTGTAGAACTTTTACAGGTACATATTTTACATGAGCATATTACATAAGTAGGGAGCCATTATTACACTTAGTTTATGGTAAGCCACGAGCTCAATAGCTGCTGTGGATATAATATAATATATTTGACTATTAAAAGTTTTTGTAGAAACGACGGTTCAATGTTTTTGCAGATATATTTAAATGACACGATTTACAAATAGACAGAGTATTGTATAAAAAATTGTGCACATTTGCTAGCAGAAGATGTAGATTGTATATAAAAAGTTATAGGGTTCGATTCTCTTTAGCATTTTCCGAAAAGCCAAAAACGCAAAACGAATTCGTTAGAAGAGAGGTTTTTAAAATATTTTAGCCATTAACACCACACAAGAATTACTATGGACTGGAGAAGGCATGAAGGCTGTTTAACTTTGTAATGTCTATTAATGTGACCAGAAAAACAAGCAGAGTGGTGGGAAAGGGAATGCGCTGCCAAGTGCTGGCGTTCATTCCCTGTGGACGAGCGTTTAACTGTGATCAGCATCAAATAAAAGTTCTTTACATAACATTTACCTGCGACTACCTTCCACTGAGAAGGAGAAAAAACTTTTTCTATATCAAACTAGTATAGAAATCTCGCAATATAGTTCTCTGCCCCCCAAACATGATATTAAATTTGTGCTTGGCAAGGAAGAAGTCTTTTTTAGTCTCCATGATATACATTCTCAAAACTGCACTGTGCTAACTAATTTCACTGTGGCTCGATATATAAGCATCAGTAGTGCCAGGTTTCGGCATAGGAAGATGGAATGAGCTCTCTGGAAAAAAACTAGAAACCAAATTGATCCTGAACGGCCCCAATATGGAGCTTGCCTTCAACTTGTGGCAGATAGTCGACTCTCTCACCTGCTCTGAGAGAGCAACAATCGAAATAACGATGTACCCCTGCGGGTTAGGGGTTTAGAATATGCCACAGGTAGGCATACCGGTCGTAAGAGTCGACTAATATGCACAAAGGTAATGATGTGCAACTCGATGGATGATTTATGGATATGATGCCTCTCACCTCTCATTAACCATATCTCCTTCCCTATAAAAGAAGGGGTGACATGACTTAGAAGGTTACACTCGTCATACCAAATTGCTACCACGACAGTCTGGCAGTACCGCAAAGGAGCGTACCGGGTTCATATCCACCCAAGGACTGTCAATTTGATAACACTCTCCAAAACCTTCGGGAGTGTTCTTGTCATTACAACAACAACAAAAACAACAGTATATTTCTTACTCCCTACATAACGCCGTCGAGGACACCAGCTATCCCGCAAAAGCAATTGGTACGTTACGGAATATCTCTCTACTTCGGAAAAGAAGGACGCTGTCTACAGGAATACGTGGAGTAAGGGAACACTATTGTGAGGTGAAGAAAGAAGAGAGACGGCTTTTTAGATAAAGAAGCCTTAGATGTTAGCTGACAAGATTAGTGCTCGAAATTTATACGAAAAGATTTGGGGAATGACGGAAGGTTTCTAGACCGTGGAAAATTCCTACAGTGACAAAAATGGCAACCTACCATCTCATATATGAAGGGAGACGACGAGCCCGATACCTAATCCCCACCGATGGTAAAACCACCACCCGACAATGATGAAGTGAGAATGGCAATATACAGGCTCGAAAGTAATACAGCGCCTTGAAAGGACGGACTACTCGCTGAGGTGTCCGAACTACGGAAGCCGGAAGTTTTAAAAACCCTAGTGGGACGAGTGCATGCCTCATATTGTTACTTAGTGTGCTCTGCCCAATACGCAAGAAAGACGATAAAACCAAGTACTGCGGTATAATCCTTTTAAATATCGCATATAAGGTTGTATCAAGCGTATGGTTTGAAAGACAGAAAGGGATTGTCTTTTCAGACCTGGTAAGTCCGCGTTGGCTTTGGCAGCTACCACTTTGTTGGTAGTTTCACATTCGAAACTGTGAGGGGAACCGTCGTTAACATCGAAAATAATGTCAGTCGAGAAATTCAAAGGAAAATTTCACTCTAGTCAACAAGTACAACTTAAGAGTAAGTAGGGAACTGAGAAACGAAGTCCTCTATCACATTGCATAAGTCTTTCACATTGTACGTACCAGTATTGTTTGCCGGTATTTTTCTTTTAAAACCTGTTTCTTGAGGGCTACATGCAATTCTATATTATTAGCAGCAAGAGCCAAGTAGAGATTTACCGCTATAGCCCATTAGGTGTTATCCAGTAGTAGTGATCCTGACCCAGTTAAAAACATTTACATGTAAATACAACAAAAAAGATTTGAGCCAGATATATCCATATAGATGTCTGGTTCAATTTGTGAGCAAGGTAAATTTAATTGTTTCCTATCTTTAATATGGACACACTACCTTTTGATAAACCAATTTTTTCAATAACAGCTGTCGATGGTGCGCTATGATTAACATGTTTCATCACGAAGTGATCATATTGTAGATTTTTTTCTTGGAGGGGCAAGCACGCTGACATCTGCTTCTGAAGTCTAGTAATGATCGGGAGTGTTCTAGTGAGCAACGCCTACTGTTAAGATGTTTATATACCGAGTACTTATCTCGATTCATTTATCTCGCTGCAGTCTAATGTTAATTAAATAGGGGTCATACACTCTGAATGCTTTGAACAGCTCAATGAAAAAATATTAATTTCCAGCAGCCATTTTCTGACATCAGTGATTTTAGGTACTCGTATACACCCTTCAGCTGGCATAGCCTTGAATACCGCAAGCTACTTATTAAGTAAATACATGCACGTTAACTTCATTTAATTTTGCTTGTTTTAAAATCTAAATGCTCAATTAACTTTTTAAGATTTGAACAGCTCTACTGCATGGAATTTAATTTATTCATACTCAGTTTATCTTAGAACGCTTTTGCACGAAGAATAGAAGTATCAGCTGCAAAGAAAGGTAATGTATAAAGTAAACTCCCCCCTTATCCTGATTGCACGTGAAATGTTTTTTTGCAGCATGCAATTGAGCCAAGCATCAGCGATTAAATACAATCTACATATTTTCCTCCTCCCCACACCCCTTACAATACCCATACCAATTGAGCAACACCTAAGCTGTTGGGTGAGTGCTAGATTTAATTACCGCAAATGTACTTAGACACTTACCCACTCATTCGCATGTTGCTAACTAACTAAATAGTGAACAAACACAAGCCGCTAGCGAGATATTTCACTGCTCATATACCATATGCGGGGATATGGTCTTTGAGTGAAGTTTTGTTAACTTTGACGCCCAACTACTAAATTGTTGGACCGTAATTCATGTATGCATGTAAATATGTTTATGTGCTGTTTCGAAAAGAATAAGTGGTTCATTTTTAATTGAATTTAACTAGGCACTCATTTTTCGAAAATAAAATCATTCGCAGAATGACATTTCTTTTGAGCTATAATTTAAAAAGTGCATTCAATGCAAAATAGCATGGGGGATCATGACAGCAAGCATTAACTCAGTTTCAATCGAAACCCGGCAGAAGAAAGAATGACATCAATTTCAGAAGCTCTATGTAAGTATCTGCTCATATTTGGCAGACGCAAATGCGAAGAACTTGCTATCATAAATAACTGGGTCATCGACAAACCATTCTCAAATTATTGGGCAAAATGAAGTACTCAAAATAATTGGTATTTAATTTTTTTTATTGATTTGACTTATTTAGATTCCTTTCAGTTTTTATACTTAACTGTACTAGTTAGTACACTTTCTTAGCTAAAGAATGAGAGTGTGACTTGGTCGTCTTATGGATGATTTTCACCAATTTTTTCAGAATGAAAAAGTTACTGTCCACACTATATTAATAAAGTTATAAGCTTATGTCGGTCACAACACCAGAACCATTTATAGTATTATAATTTTTAGAAATTTTCGGAATGGAAAACCAATCAAGACTACTTTTAGACGTTTTTCCTGTCGAACTTATACTTCCTTTCTTGTTTTGTTATTCTTCTGTCCACAAATTTAATACAAGTTCTCTAGAATGTGTTTTACGCTTTTCTTGCATCCGTTTTTTTTTTTTTTTGCACTTTATCTTATAAAAATAATTCAATACATTCCTTTTTCCAACTGGGTAGGTAAGTAAAGCTTAAAATTTTGAGTTTACAAATTAACGAACGTTTTCACTCGTGTTATATTTACATAAGTGTTGGGGCTTATGTGCTCATATGCGCTTGACAACTCTAATGACGTTTAAGAAGTTTAATTAGATTTTAATAAAATGAATGTTGTCTATAGATACATACCGTTTCAACGTTAGTAAAATCTCCTTACTCTACTCACCAAAATTTTGTAGTAGAAGAGGAATGGAAAGGTAATTACACTCCACCTGATGGAGTTAGTAGCTTTTCTGATATTTTTTGGTTTAAGCTAGCAGATGCTCTCTTTCCAGTTTTAGGTATTCTAAATACTGAACACTTCATTATACGTTTCATGAACATGAAATGGTATTATAACTTTGGTCCAATGCTTGTAAGTATGAGAAGAAGAAGAGATAGACCCACCAGTAAGTATACCGAAATGATCAGGGCGATGATCTGAGTCGATTTAGCCATGCCGTCTGTCTGTTTGTACGCAAACTCCCAAACGTTCCTCAGTTTTTTAGGTATCTTGATGAAATTTGGTATGCGGCCGCCATATTGCATGAGATTAATCATTGGTTGGAACCAGCAAGATCAGAGAAATACAACGCATAGCTCCCATACAATCGATAGTTTCGTAAATGTGTTTTCGGTTGTAAATTTTCCAATTAAAAAGCAAGGAAAGTAAAATTTTGCAGTTTTGGTACTTATTATATATGTAATGTGCGTAGTGAAAATCAGACAGATCGGACCAACATAACATATAGCTCCCATACAATCGGTTGTTCCGGTAAATGGGGTTAGGGCTATGCATCTTTAGATTATCAGTTTTGCAGAGTTTTTACTAATTGTGAGTAGGGATCGGACACTTAAAACCGTGATACGTATTCATGATAGGTATGAATTCTTCGGCACCGTCGAAGACAGCCCTTTCCTTACTTGTTTTTGGCAGATTTAAGCACTCGGCCGACGATGTAATCCTATACTTGGCCATCTGTTTATATCCTCTAAGGCAAGTGTGCATGTATCTTCTTAATCTATATAAATAATTTTTTTAATTAGAGAGGAAAGCAATGGCGTAATATGCGTTTCTTTAAGTTAGTACACTTAGAATTTAGATGGGTTTATACTAGACTAGTAAGCCCGTCCCCGCTTCGCTGCGTCTCAGAACTTATAATATACTGAGTCCGATTATGCTCATTATATTTGTTATACCAGATAAGATATGGAACTTAATTACATCGCTTATTGTAGCACTCATTATTACCTATCGTGTGACACTCATATTGTAAAAAACAGATTTTTGGCCACCTTGGCCCACATATCGGTCGGAATTGGTAGTTAAATGTATAGTAATGCAACGGTAAAAATTTCATACAATTGCATTAGCAGGTTTTGAGTGATGCTAGAGCAAACGTTCAAACATACAGGTAAAAATTCTAAAAAACTGTTGAGTTTTCTTCTTTTGGTTTAACAATGATCCCTACTATCGATGTTTCTTAAGTATCTGCAATGTACAGACATCGGACTGCTACAATTTTATCAAATGCAGATACATACAATAATTTAAAGTTAAATATTTTTCTTATACAAGATTCGTTAGATTAATTTTATTTTATTTTATTCTACTTTTATTTTATTTTATTTTATTTTATTTTATTTTACTTTACTTTATTTTATTTTATTTTATTTTATTTTATTTTATTTTATTTTATTTTATTTTATTTTATTTTATTTTATTTTATTTTATTTTATTTTATTTTATTTTATTTTACTTTATTTTATTTTATTTTATTTCATTTTATTTTATTTTATCTGATTTGCTTCCAATTCTTCTTCTTCTGTAAATCGTCATCTAACCGCCTGAGCTATTTTAACCGTCGAACATAGCTCGCTAGTCGTTTCTTCTCTGCGCCAACTGCCGCCAATTGGAAACACCGCGAGATCGCAAATCGGTCTCCACTTGGTCCTTCCATCGGAGTCGTACCCTCTTCCTCTGCTTCTATCGGCGGGTGCCGATAAGAATAACTTCTGGGCTGGAGCATGTTCGCTCATTCGCACAACGTGGCCTAGCCAGCGAAGCCGCTGTGTTTTAATTCGCTGAACTATGTCGTCGTCTACGTAAAGCCCATACAGCTCATCATAAAATCTTCTTCGGTACTCGCCGTCGCCAACGCGTAGAGGTCCACAGAGGCGGGTACGAATCTTGGCTGCTACTAGGTAGTGATCAGAGTCGATGTTAGGTCCACTTATTTTGCGAACGTGTAAAACGCTGGAAGCATGCCGCCCATCTATCACAACGTGGTCGATGTGGTTGCGTGTTTTCCGATCGGGGAGCAGCTATGTGGCCTGATGGATCTTCTTGTCAATAAACCTAGTGCTGGATACGACCATGTTTCGGGCACCGGCGCAGTCGATCAGCTTGTATTCATTTGTCGAAGTCTGATCGTGGAGACTGAACTTCCCGACAATGGGGCCAAATACACCCTCCCTATCCACTCTGGCGTTAAAATTGCCAATCACGACTTTGATATCATGACGGGGGCAGCTCTCGTATGCTTCTTCCAGGCTCTAGTAGAATGCGTCCACCGCATATCTTGTATGGCGGTGATGTCAGCTGTTTCTTTCCTCAGGATCTCAACCAGCCGGGCAGCGGCACCTTCCCCATTAAGGGAATAGACATTCCAGGTGCATGCCCTTATCGCATAATCCTTATTTCGTTTGCGGGTGTTGTCATATCCGAGGCTTCAATGTTGAATTTCATTAGAACGTTGTTTTATGTGGTGGGTCCCAAACTAAACGCTCAACCCGTTTCGCGGGACGTTGAATTCAATTACATGTTTGTATAGCAAGCCGCTTGATCCAAGACAGACGGCCGCTTACAGCCGCACCACATGATGATCTGACGCTGCTGTATCAAAAGTGATTTGAAAAAAAAAAAAAAGTTTTTCAAAACGGGGTCGCCCCTCGGCAGTGGTTTGGCAAACTCTCCGAGTGTATTTCTGCCATGACAGGCTTCTCAGCAAAAATTCGTCTCCTTTGTAGATGCCGTTCGGAGTCGGCAAAAAACTGTAGGTCCCACCAATTTGTAGGGAAAAATTCAAATCGGCACACCACAAATTGGAAGAGAAGCTTGGCGCAAAAATCTCTTAGGAGGTTTATGATGATATGCCTGTTGTATATCGCGCCATAGAGAGAGAGAGAAGCACAAAGCCACATAACCAAAATACATAAATATATGTATGTATGTACATATGTATTAGTTAGAAGTAGGGAAATACCAAATATGGCAAACAAAAACCTCGTGGGCACAATATACACACGAGTGCTTTACAAATAGACTTACACACACATCTATTTATTATTTATGGTTACCTAGCTACTATCAAATTGTATGCCCTAGCAAAAGCAAAGTTTGTTGGGTAAATAAGTTTTAGAACAAGAAAACAATCAAAGTGATCAATGGTGCGTAGATATTTACCGCTCATGCCACTTGACAGTTATTTGCCTAGATTCTGTTCTAATAAATTTCCGTATTTTGTTATAGCATGTATCGACATCAATTCCCGAAGGACATTTTAATGCATGTTTTTTGTGTGAGTACAAGGAAATCCAACAGCCGCTAAGGTCGTTAGTTCCGACACGTGGGCAATTTCTTTTACGCTGAAAGTTTACAAGAATTTTTGCTTTTTTTTTGGTTAATAAATACATACAATGATAATTTCTACAAAGTAATTTGTTTGGATAATACATTGCAAACAAGTTTGTAGAACTTTTACAGGTACATATTTTACATGAGCATATTACATAAGTAGGGAGCCATTATTACACTTAGTTTATGGTAAGCCACGAGCTCAATAGCTGCTGTGGATATAATATAATATATTTGACTATTAAAAGTTTTTGTAGAAACGACGGTTCAATGTTTTTGCAGATATATTTAAATGACACGATTTACAAATAGACAGAGTATTGTATAAAAAATTGTGCACATTTGCTAGCAGAAGATGTAGATTGTATATAAAAAGTTATAGGGTTCGATTCTCTTTAGCATTTTCCGAAAAGCCAAAAACGCAAAACGAATTCGTTAGAAGAGAGGTTTTTAAAATATTTTAGCCATTAACACCACACAAGAATTACTATGGACTGGAGAAGGCATGAAGGCTGTTTAACTTTGTAATGTCTATTAATGTGACCAGAAAAACAAGCAGAGTGGTGGGAAAGGGAATGCGCTGCCAAGTGCTGGCGTTCATTCCCTGTGGACGAGCGTTTAACTGTGATCAGCATCAAATAAAAGTTCTTTACATAACATTTACCTGCGACTACCTTCCACTGAGAAGGAGAAAAAACTTTTTCTATATCAAACTAGTATAGAAATCTCGCAATATAGTTCTCTGCCCCCCAAACATGATATTAAATTTGTGCTTGGCAAGGAAGAAGTCTTTTTTAGTCTCCATGATATACATTCTCAAAACTGCACTGTGCTAACTAATTTCACTGTGGCTCGATATATAAGCATCAGTAGTGCCAGGTTTCGGCATAGGAAGATGGAATGAGCTCTCTGGAAAAAAACTAGAAACCAAATTGATCCTGAACGGCCCCAATATGGAGCTTGCCTTCAACTTGTGGCAGATAGTCGACTCTCTCACCTGCTCTGAGAGAGCAACAATCGAAATAACGATGTACCCCTGCGGGTTAGGGGTTTAGAATATGCCACAGGTAGGCATACCGGTCGTAAGAGTCGACTAATATGCACAAAGGTAATGATGTGCAACTCGATGGATGATTTATGGATATGATGCCTCTCACCTCTCATTAACCATATCTCCTTCCCTATAAAAGAAGGGGTGACATGACTTAGAAGGTTACACTCGTCATACCAAATTGCTACCACGACAGTCTGGCAGTACCGCAAAGGAGCGTACCGGGTTCATATCCACCCAAGGACTGTCAATTTGATAACACTCTCCAAAACCTTCGGGAGTGTTCTTGTCATTACAACAACAACAAAAACAACAGTATATTTCTTACTCCCTACATAACGCCGTCGAGGACACCAGCTATCCCGCAAAAGCAATTGGTACGTTACGGAATATCTCTCTACTTCGGAAAAGAAGGACGCTGTCTACAGGAATACGTGGAGTAAGGGAACACTATTGTGAGGTGAAGAAAGAAGAGAGACGGCTTTTTAGATAAAGAAGCCTTAGATGTTAGCTGACAAGATTAGTGCTCGAAATTTATACGAAAAGATTTGGGGAATGACGGAAGGTTTCTAGACCGTGGAAAATTCCTACAGTGACAAAAATGGCAACCTACCATCTCATATATGAAGGGAGACGACGAGCCCGATACCTAATCCCCACCGATGGTAAAACCACCACCCGACAATGATGAAGTGAGAATGGCAATATACAGGCTCGAAAGTAATACAGCGCCTTGAAAGGACGGACTACTCGCTGAGGTGTCCGAACTACGGAAGCCGGAAGTTTTAAAAACCCTAGTGGGACGAGTGCATGCCTCATATTGTTACTTAGTGTGCTCTGCCCAATACGCAAGAAAGACGATAAAACCAAGTACTGCGGTATAATCCTTTTAAATATCGCATATAAGGTTGTATCAAGCGTATGGTTTGAAAGACAGAAAGGGATTGTCTTTTCAGACCTGGTAAGTCCGCGTTGGCTTTGGCAGCTACCACTTTGTTGGTAGTTTCACATTCGAAACTGTGAGGGGAACCGTCGTTAACATCGAAAATAATGTCAGTCGAGAAATTCAAAGGAAAATTTCACTCTAGTCAACAAGTACAACTTAAGAGTAAGTAGGGAACTGAGAAACGAAGTCCTCTATCACATTGCATAAGTCTTTCACATTGTACGTACCAGTATTGTTTGCCGGTATTTTTCTTTTAAAACCTGTTTCTTGAGGGCTACATGCAATTCTATATTATTAGCAGCAAGAGCCAAGTAGAGATTTACCGCTATAGCCCATTAGGTGTTATCCAGTAGTAGTGATCCTGACCCAGTTAAAAACATTTACATGTAAATACAACAAAAAAGATTTGAGCCAGATATATCCATATAGATGTCTGGTTCAATTTGTGAGCAAGGTAAATTTAATTGTTTCCTATCTTTAATATGGACACACTACCTTTTGATAAACCAATTTTTTCAATAACAGCTGTCGATGGTGCGCTATGATTAACATGTTTCATCACGAAGTGATCATATTGTAGATTTTTTTCTTGGAGGGGCAAGCACGCTGACATCTGCTTCTGAAGTCTAGTAATGATCGGGAGTGTTCTAGTGAGCAACGCCTACTGTTAAGATGTTTATATACCGAGTACTTATCTCGATTCATTTATCTCGCTGCAGTCTAATGTTAATTAAATAGGGGTCATACACTCTGAATGCTTTGAACAGCTCAATGAAAAAATATTAATTTCCAGCAGCCATTTTCTGACATCAGTGATTTTAGGTACTCGTATACACCCTTCAGCTGGCATAGCCTTGAATACCGCAAGCTACTTATTAAGTAAATACATGCACGTTAACTTCATTTAATTTTGCTTGTTTTAAAATCTAAATGCTCAATTAACTTTTTAAGATTTGAACAGCTCTACTGCATGGAATTTAATTTATTCATACTCAGTTTATCTTAGAACGCTTTTGCACGAAGAATAGAAGTATCAGCTGCAAAGAAAGGTAATGTATAAAGTAAACTCCCCCCTTATCCTGATTGCACGTGAAATGTTTTTTTGCAGCATGCAATTGAGCCAAGCATCAGCGATTAAATACAATCTACATATTTTCCTCCTCCCCACACCCCTTACAATACCCATACCAATTGAGCAACACCTAAGCTGTTGGGTGAGTGCTAGATTTAATTACCGCAAATGTACTTAGACACTTACCCACTCATTCGCATGTTGCTAACTAACTAAATAGTGAACAAACACAAGCCGCTAGCGAGATATTTCACTGCTCATATACCATATGCGGGGATATGGTCTTTGAGTGAAGTTTTGTTAACTTTGACGCCCAACTACTAAATTGTTGGACCGTAATTCATGTATGCATGTAAATATGTTTATGTGCTGTTTCGAAAAGAATAAGTGGTTCATTTTTAATTGAATTTAACTAGGCACTCATTTTTCGAAAATAAAATCATTCGCAGAATGACATTTCTTTTGAGCTATAATTTAAAAAGTGCATTCAATGCAAAATAGCATGGGGGATCATGACAGCAAGCATTAACTCAGTTTCAATCGAAACCCGGCAGAAGAAAGAATGACATCAATTTCAGAAGCTCTATGTAAGTATCTGCTCATATTTGGCAGACGCAAATGCGAAGAACTTGCTATCATAAATAACTGGGTCATCGACAAACCATTCTCAAATTATTGGGCAAAATGAAGTACTCAAAATAATTGGTATTTAATTTTTTTTATTGATTTGACTTATTTAGATTCCTTTCAGTTTTTATACTTAACTGTACTAGTTAGTACACTTTCTTAGCTAAAGAATGAGAGTGTGACTTGGTCGTCTTATGGATGATTTTCACCAATTTTTTCAGAATGAAAAAGTTACTGTCCACACTATATTAATAAAGTTATAAGCTTATGTCGGTCACAACACCAGAACCATTTATAGTATTATAATTTTTAGAAATTTTCGGAATGGAAAACCAATCAAGACTACTTTTAGACGTTTTTCCTGTCGAACTTATACTTCCTTTCTTGTTTTGTTATTCTTCTGTCCACAAATTTAATACAAGTTCTCTAGAATGTGTTTTACGCTTTTCTTGCATCCGTTTTTTTTTTTTTTTGCACTTTATCTTATAAAAATAATTCAATACATTCCTTTTTCCAACTGGGTAGGTAAGTAAAGCTTAAAATTTTGAGTTTACAAATTAACGAACGTTTTCACTCGTGTTATATTTACATAAGTGTTGGGGCTTATGTGCTCATATGCGCTTGACAACTCTAATGACGTTTAAGAAGTTTAATTAGATTTTAATAAAATGAATGTTGTCTATAGATACATACCGTTTCAACGTTAGTAAAATCTCCTTACTCTACTCACCAAAATTTTGTAGTAGAAGAGGAATGGAAAGGTAATTACACTCCACCTGATGGAGTTAGTAGCTTTTCTGATATTTTTTGGTTTAAGCTAGCAGATGCTCTCTTTCCAGTTTTAGGTATTCTAAATACTGAACACTTCATTATACGTTTCATGAACATGAAATGGTATTATAACTTTGGTCCAATGCTTGTAAGTATGAGAAGAAGAAGAGATAGACCCACCAGTAAGTATACCGAAATGATCAGGGCGATGATCTGAGTCGATTTAGCCATGCCGTCTGTCTGTTTGTACGCAAACTCCCAAACGTTCCTCAGTTTTTTAGGTATCTTGATGAAATTTGGTATGCGGCCGCCATATTGCATGAGATTAATCATTGGTTGGAACCAGCAAGATCAGAGAAATACAACGCATAGCTCCCATACAATCGATAGTTTCGTAAATGTGTTTTCGGTTGTAAATTTTCCAATTAAAAAGCAAGGAAAGTAAAATTTTGCAGTTTTGGTACTTATTATATATGTAATGTGCGTAGTGAAAATCAGACAGATCGGACCAACATAACATATAGCTCCCATACAATCGGTTGTTCCGGTAAATGGGGTTAGGGCTATGCATCTTTAGATTATCAGTTTTGCAGAGTTTTTACTAATTGTGAGTAGGGATCGGACACTTAAAACCGTGATACGTATTCATGATAGGTATGAATTCTTCGGCACCGTCGAAGACAGCCCTTTCCTTACTTGTTTTTGGCAGATTTAAGCACTCGGCCGACGATGTAATCCTATACTTGGCCATCTGTTTATATCCTCTAAGGCAAGTGTGCATGTATCTTCTTAATCTATATAAATAATTTTTTTAATTAGAGAGGAAAGCAATGGCGTAATATGCGTTTCTTTAAGTTAGTACACTTAGAATTTAGATGGGTTTATACTAGACTAGTAAGCCCGTCCCCGCTTCGCTGCGTCTCAGAACTTATAATATACTGAGTCCGATTATGCTCATTATATTTGTTATACCAGATAAGATATGGAACTTAATTACATCGCTTATTGTAGCACTCATTATTACCTATCGTGTGACACTCATATTGTAAAAAACAGATTTTTGGCCACCTTGGCCCACATATCGGTCGGAATTGGTAGTTAAATGTATAGTAATGCAACGGTAAAAATTTCATACAATTGCATTAGCAGGTTTTGAGTGATGCTAGAGCAAACGTTCAAACATACAGGTAAAAATTCTAAAAAACTGTTGAGTTTTCTTCTTTTGGTTTAACAATGATCCCTACTATCGATGTTTCTTAAGTATCTGCAATGTACAGACATCGGACTGCTACAATTTTATCAAATGCAGATACATACAATAATTTAAAGTTAAATATTTTTCTTATACAAGATTCGTTAGATTAATTTTATTTTATTTTATTCTACTTTTATTTTATTTTATTTTATTTTATTTTATTTTACTTTACTTTATTTTATTTTATTTTATTTTATTTTATTTTATTTTATTTTATTTTATTTTATTTTATTTTATTTTATTTTATTTTATTTTATTTTATTTTATTTTATTTTACTTTATTTTATTTTATTTTATTTCATTTTATTTTATTTTATCTGATTTGCTTCCAATTCTTCTTCTTCTGTAAATCGTCATCTAACCGCCTGAGCTATTTTAACCGTCGAACATAGCTCGCTAGTCGTTTCTTCTCTGCGCCAACTGCCGCCAATTGGAAACACCGCGAGATCGCAAATCGGTCTCCACTTGGTCCTTCCATCGGAGTCGTACCCTCTTCCTCTGCTTCTATCGGCGGGTGCCGATAAGAATAACTTCTGGGCTGGAGCATGTTCGCTCATTCGCACAACGTGGCCTAGCCAGCGAAGCCGCTGTGTTTTAATTCGCTGAACTATGTCGTCGTCTACGTAAAGCCCATACAGCTCATCATAAAATCTTCTTCGGTACTCGCCGTCGCCAACGCGTAGAGGTCCACAGAGGCGGGTACGAATCTTGGCTGCTACTAGGTAGTGATCAGAGTCGATGTTAGGTCCACTTATTTTGCGAACGTGTAAAACGCTGGAAGCATGCCGCCCATCTATCACAACGTGGTCGATGTGGTTGCGTGTTTTCCGATCGGGGAGCAGCTATGTGGCCTGATGGATCTTCTTGTCAATAAACCTAGTGCTGGATACGACCATGTTTCGGGCACCGGCGCAGTCGATCAGCTTGTATTCATTTGTCGAAGTCTGATCGTGGAGACTGAACTTCCCGACAATGGGGCCAAATACACCCTCCCTATCCACTCTGGCGTTAAAATTGCCAATCACGACTTTGATATCATGACGGGGGCAGCTCTCGTATGCTTCTTCCAGGCTCTAGTAGAATGCGTCCACCGCATATCTTGTATGGCGGTGATGTCAGCTGTTTCTTTCCTCAGGATCTCAACCAGCCGGGCAGCGGCACCTTCCCCATTAAGGGAATAGACATTCCAGGTGCATGCCCTTATCGCATAATCCTTATTTCGTTTGCGGGTGTTGTCATATCCGAGGCTTCAATGTTGAATTTCATTAGAACGTTGTTTTATGTGGTGGGTCCCAAACTAAACGCTCAACCCGTTTCGCGGGACGTTGAATTCAATTACATGTTTGTATAGCAAGCCGCTTGATCCAAGACAGACGGCCGCTTACAGCCGCACCACATGATGATCTGACGCTGCTGTTTTAATCCCCGCCAGCAAGCCCTTAAACCGATTGGAGTGGCCTTACCAGGTTGTCGCCTTCCTACGTTTAGCTCACCATCAAACGGGTGTTCAGTGGCTCCCCAGAGGATAATTGGACGCAAGCGCCCGTAAGTAGTGAGCTGCTTAAACCGCATGCAAATTAATTACTCTGGCCATTCCCAGGTGAATGGCGATCAGAAACGTTCCCCACTTGCTTGGACTTCTACACACCCCCTCATTCTCGTTAACTCAGCCGTCCAAATTTTGTTCAAGCGTTTTATAAAGCAAAATAACTTGAAAATAAGTGAAAATTTAAGACACTTTTGAAAACATAGGGCTTTATAAGCTAAAAGTTGTATTGATGATTTTATGCTATTTGCTTTACTAGAAACTGAATTTTTCCCACAAGAGTCAGAAAGGAGTCCTAGATCCAGGCGTATATAACCTCTATGAGCTCAGGTAGTAATGAAAAATTATTGAAGTTCCCTTCTTGCTATGACCTTCTCGTATAAGCATGCTTTCAAATATTGATTTAGCTTGAAGAAGAGCCTAATACGTCGCATATTCTTTGGGAAAATTTTCGGAGTTTTTTATGACACTAACCGTACTTATTAGAGTGCTCCCACACTTGACGATATAACGACATGACCCACAGAATCGTCATATACATTGCAACAAATTCGAAAGAACAACGTTGAATTGTGAAAAATATTTAACAATTTTTGTCCTTGGGGTTTGCATTCACACTTAAAGCGGAAGTTTTAACCATAGCGCAATGCGAGCACATGCATAAATACCTATATACCAGGTAACCAAGTGCATATGTTTATTATCTCTAATGTGGGTATTTAACATCTCATGCAACGCTTGCAAACTTAAAGAACAGCAAGCAAACGCATATTTTGTACAATTTTATCTATTATAATTTCGGCATCCCAGCAAACACAACTCATCAATATACAAATTTAATGCACTGCTTGAATCAAAATAAAATTAATGCTTCTCAGAACACTTTCGAAGCTCTTGCGAGAAGGCTGCACACATTTTAGTGGATCTGAGTTGCCTGGAGGCAAATATAGGGGGACTAAAGCCATGTATATGAAAGCTGCTAGCATCCATCTCAGGGTCAATACTGTTGTAGAGTGCAGCCAATGTGGGTGGATGCAATGAAATCTCAGACGAACCGAGGCGCTATCCCCACCGTCCAATGCAGAGGGGCTCTCCGAATTACCTCAGCATACAACACGGTTTCCGCAGATGCTGTGATGATAATTGCGGGACTAATCCAATATTCCGTTAGCGTGAGAGTAGCCACAAAGCTCACTGTGCGCTCCTGTACCTCAAGTAATGCTAAACGTGGTGTCAGGTATGGATCAATGCGCGTACCTTAGGAGGTTAGGATTTAGTATGTAGTCCTTCACAAGAAGGAGGAACTCTTACACTGGGAGAGTCTAGGCATTAGTTCATCTAGTAACAAGGGCTTAAACCCGGTTAGTACATGAAGAGTTTCTTATTTCGTTGAACTCCAAAAAATTATAATAATAATAACATTCATTTGGGGAAAAATTCAGACGAGATATTGAAAAAGCGGTAACGGTATTGCGCGCAATGCCCACAGCCGCACTCTGACAAAAAAATATCCATGGACATCAAAAAGGTATGGATCATCTCGAAAACATGCTTAGCTGCATGGGCTCACTGAGCTCAAACAAAGAGGAGCACGGCTAATTGCTCCGAAACACCCAGAAGGGCCGGCAAGAGTTTCGACTATCACACTGAAGATTTGGAAATCAAAAAGAAAAGGAATGAGGCACCCAGAATCAACTACCTATAGAACCTTGGTCCAAAGTAGTGAACCGGAAGCCACAACAGCAGCAGTCGACTAACTTTAGAGAAACCATTGATCGCGCAGTAGGAAAAAATGGCGAAGCACAACAAAGCTATAAGTGGAGGAATTGGGCATGGAATGAATTGTTGCGAAATGGGAGGCGTTGTCCGAGAGGAAATCGGAAAAAACCAGAGAGAGCAGAAAAGCCAACTGCTAAAGAAAGGGAAATTTCCCAATGGCTGGAGCCAGCTTCTGCAAAATCCTTAAAATAATTTTCTTTATTTGGTAATTTTTTTCGCTTCATATTTGTGTAAGGTTCACTTAACCCTTAACAGTATCTGCAGTTGCGCCACGTGCTTTTATTAACAGACATTTATTCACAAATATTTTTTGTGTGGAATGTGAAAATGTGAAATTATAATCGAAAATGCAAATAAGCAGTTTTGCATCTAATTTAGCTTACTTTAGCTAAATTGTCCTTTTTTTGTTTCATGGTTTCTGTTACCTGCTGCTTTCTTGGTTTAGTTTTTTTCAGACTTTCCGCGTCCTTATTATCAACGCAATGCCATTTTCACTTGGTTAAGCAGGGAATAAGTGAGCAATGCTGTGGGGAGCTGCACCCTTTGCCGTTTATTCATTGTCCAATGCGCAGCCCTGGCAACTGCTTTGGTGGCTCTTGCCTTAGCTAAAAGTATTCTAATTAAAATAGACTTAAATGTAAATATGTACATATAATCTGTGCATACTTATTGTTGCATTTATTCACATGAATGTACGAGTATGGTGCCAAGGCTAGGCATGTGACGAAATATTCGTATTCGTTTGTGTGAGTTATTTCGAAGAAATTCTTTCGCATATCTACGAGGTGTGTTCAAAAAGTATCGCGAACTTTGTGTTTTTTCAAAAATTATTTATTTATTCATGAATATCTATTTTGTCCCCTTCAAAGTAATTCCCATGAGATAATATACACTTGTGCCAACGGTTTTTCCAATCTTCGAAGCACTTCAAAAAATCATTTTTTTCTATCTTGTTCAGCTCCTCCTTCGATGCCGTCTTTATCTCGTCAAGAGAAGCGTAACGTCGTCCTTTCATGGGCCTCTTCAGTTTAGGGAACAAGTAAAAGTCACAGGGGGCCAGATCTGGGGAATACGGTGGCTGCGGCATCATTAGTGTGTTGTTTTTGGCCAAAAAGTCGCGCACAAGCAACGATGCGTGAGCAGGGGCGTTATCGTGGTGCAAAAGCCAATTTTTGTTCTTCTTTGGACATCTTCTCGGCCTTCTGAGAACATTTTGTACCACCGATAGACGTTGCTTCGGTCCAAGGTAGCTTCTCCGTATGCCACAGTCAACATTCGGAATGCATCCGCGCACTTAATTTCGTTTTTCACACAAAATTTGATACAGATTCTTTGATCCATTTTTTTGAATAGGTAAAAATCGAAGACGATCCAAAACACGTGCAAGCAAAGCAGCTGTCAACAATTAACTGAACATTCAAAATGGCCGAGCTTGTCGGCGTAAGTGAGAGATATGAGTACCAACATAACGCCACAAAAAATTCGAAATTCGAATATACGTAACCAGCGAAAATTCAAAGTTCGCGATACGTTTTGAACACACCTCGTATAGAGTGCTTAATTAAGTGAAAATCACATACTGGTGCGACCAAGCCTTGTGATATCGATATATTCTCTTTAAATCCCTAGGAAATATACTCGTATAGAAAAAACTTGTGGATTGCTACAAATGGATTTCGAAGAATCGATGAGTAGGCTTTGAAAACTAAAAATATAGCACAATGAACTTTTATTGACTTTCAAACCAATAAATAAATATGAATACAGGTGCTTTTATAGATTGAAAGCAACCATTGTTGTGACTTTAAAGTGTTGAGCCACCATTCACAGGCACGTAATAGCAACATATCTATTATGTCTTTGGAACCAAAATAGGGAATAATTTGTTGGTAGCAGCAACGTTCCAGCGAGGTTCATATAAGAATACAGCAAAGTTCCATTGACATTTGGCTTACGTAGTAATGAGGAAGCAGAGTGGTAACTGCAACTATAACTGCCTGCGTTGGGCATATTCTAAACCCCTAACCCACAGGGGTTACTTAACAATAATTTTATACATCAATGGATTATGGCGCTGGAGTCAGTCCGAGTTATTGACCAAAACGTGTACCAGGTCTTGCCTTAGGAGGCGTTGATATGATGTGGATATTAAATTTAAAGTGTTGATTAGGGTATTACCAAGCAGATGTTTCTAGGATAGGAACTGGGAAGGAATAGGAATGGCGAGACGGATAGGGATAGGGATAGTGATAGTGATAGTGATGAAGATAGAGATAGGGTAAGTTGAATGAGACATAAACGATATGAAAAGGGAGATTAAGAAAAGGAGGGTGGGCAGGAAGAAGAATATGGATCTATGAGAAGGGAGAGCCAAGTAAATTTTTTAGCAGAACAACGTCAGCCAGCTCTGCTAGTTACTTATAAATATTACTTGCAAGTTCCATAATTTTAAATTGACAATCGAGGACCCCAAAACTATTACAGCTACTTATTAGTAGCTGCAACTTTAAAGTTGCATTTAGGTAATATGGTAAGTCATCGTTAGGGCCAATTTATGCTTTGCTCACTAGTAACCACGATGTGCTCAAACCGATAAAGAAAAAATAATCTACATCTAATCATGATGTGTAGAGAAACTTCTAAGGAGATTAAGGCCGAGATTCTCTACCAATTTGTGGTGTGCTGCTTTTAATTTTGCCTACAAATTGGCGGGACCTATAGCTTTTTTTGCCGATTCCGAAGGGCAGATGAATTTTTGTTGAGAAGCCCTCCATGACAGAAATACGCTCCGAGAGTTTGCCAAACCACTGCCGAGGGGGACCTCGTTTTGAAAAACTTTTTCAACCCACTTTTGATGTTACCTGTACCAGGCTTGAACCTTGGACCTTTGGTGTGGTAGGCCTGCAACACTACCTCCACACCACGGCGGTCACCGGTTCAAAACCGATAATGCTACTCAAATCTCCTTAATTTCAATACAACCGTAAGTGGAAGAAAAGTCGCAGCTACTGCAAATTTCTCAAATAAGTAATTATGTGGCAGCATCGTAAACGTTACCCACTAAAGGTTCCCGTATTCGTTCCTATTGCTTTGCTGATAGTTCGGAAGTTACGGAGTCAAGTTTTAAACCAAGGTTGCTACAATCTTTTTTTTAGTTTTTATTATTTAACTTTTTGGAAGTAAAATACCTGAAGTACAACTGGATAACGTATGGAGCTATTAGAGCTCTTAAATTCGTATTCTTCGTATTCGAATATGTGATATATGTGAATTCGTAACAACCTTACTAAACACTTACTTATGTAGATAGAAAAGAAAAAACATGGCACTTATTTAGAAGTAAAAGTGCACATATACATAATTAAGCAGCAATAACCTGCAGTCAAACCAACTAGTTGCGAACTACTTCAAAACTAGTATATACACCAAGCCCTGCAAGTCAGCCAAAAGTATTTTCTCAATATGACAACTGGTATTTATACCTTTCATGAACATGAAATGTTATTATAACTTTGGACCGATGTTTGTTGAGTTGATTTAGCCATGTCCGTCTGTCCGTTCGTCCGTCCGTATATCCATCTGAACGCAAACTAGTCCCTCAGTTTTTGAGATATCTTGATGAAATTTGGTAAGAGCCAGCCATTTTGTAAAACATTAATCATTTGTCGGAACCAGCATGATCCGATCAATACAACGCATAGCTCCCATACAATCGATTGCTCCAATAAACGGATTTTGGCCTATAACTGTTGCAATTAAAAAGCAAGGAACGTAAATTTTTGCAGGTTTGGTACTTATTATATATGTAATGTGTGTAGGGAAAATAACCCAGATCAAAAAAACATAACATATAGGTCCCATACAATCGATTGTTCCGATAAATGCGCTTGGGCTATGTATCTTTAAGTTATCAGTTTTGCAGAGTTTTTATTAATTGTGAGTAATGATCGGACACTTAAAACCGTGGTGCGCATTTATGAAAGGTATAAAGTCTTCGGCACCGTCGAAGACAGCCCTTTCCTTACTTTTTAAACATGGCGATGTTCTATGATATGTCAATTTGTTTGAAGCTTGTTCCAAATATACCAAAAAAATTAGTTCAATTCTGTCAAGAGAAATTTATTTGAAAATTTACATATGTATATAAAAATAAATCGTGGTTTGTCCGTCACGTTAAAACTTGAAAACGACTGAACAAAATTGAAAGCTTCCTTTGGGAGTTTGCTTTATTTAATATTTGAGGAGAAGAAAAGGACGAAAATATAAAGGAGGCGAGGCACCTCCCACACATAATTGATTTTATAGGCGTAATATATCCAAAAAGGTTCAAGGTAGAGACCAGAAATTCGTAATGAGAGTACCATCCACACTGCAAAGAAAAAATTGGGCATGGCATTCCCTATACAAACTGAACTATTCTTACTCCATCTTTCTAAAGGTATTTGTAGCAGAATATCAAAGCTTGGTGGTAGAAGATTTTTGGTGGAATACCTAACAAAACAATTATATGCGATCAATATCAAAATTATGACGAAGATGGGAACTATTTGATCTTAATTTGTCATACTACAAATTTTTTTTTCTTGACTATTTATAAATATTGCCAGTTTATCAAGGACACAGCATAGTGGGTTTAATCTATACACGATTGAAATTGTGAACAATCTCTTCTTTTCGATTACGAACTCAATAAAGAACTCTATTTTGGGCAAAACGAAGTTTGCCGGGTGCTATTTAAATATGAAATAAAATAGAACAAGTAGGACAGCACTGTCTTATCAGGAATACACATCATGATTTTAAGTGTCCGATCCTTTTATACAATAAGTTAAAATTGTGAAAAATTTGAAGATCCTACCCTGTTTATTTAAAGATATTTAGCCCAAACCCAGCTTAGCGGAAAATGGGTTGTAGGGTGGCTATAAAATATATTGCTCCAATCTTACTGATTCATATCTAATAAATACAAAAACAGCTAAAATTTACGTTCATGCATAGTCCAGAAGCTGTCAGAAAACTCTAGTTATATACTAGTATTTTTACTGAGCAGTTTGGTTTTTCACATCAGTGTATGCGCATAAGCAAGATATCTCCCTTTTCGTTGTCCTTGGTATTTTTTTGCATCCTGGACAAGATATAAGTGTGAGGCAATCGCAATATGTAGTAAAATTTAGAACAAGTCAATGTTATGCTGATATATCCCAGTAGAACCAGGGATCATCGTTTTATTAATCCCAGTGTACTCCCCTGAAAGTAGTGCATTACTCCCTATTACTCTCTATACTACTGTGTATAACCATATAATTTTGTTCACTCTCTTTTAACATTGAATGTCCTAGGAGGGCGAGTATTAGAAAAACTCCCTTTCACCTTCCAGAAAACAATAATGGAGTTTTAGTTATTACTTTTTTATGAATCGCAATCGAGTAATGGGGGAGTTTTGGAGAATTTTAGAAAACAACACAGGAGAGTAGTGAGGGAAGCATTTCATATTCCTCCTAAAAGACCAACGAAAGTTCTTTGTAGAATCATTTCTTTTATGGAAGCAAACAGAAGAATGGAAGCAATGCAAATGCCTCACATACCAACAAAATTGCTAAATTATGGAAAATGGCACACATATCATTCATAAAAGAAAATTAAACAACCTCAAATGGCATCGAATCTGAATTGATTATTATATTTTGTACGACTGAAACGGTTTTCTTTTGTTGAAATTTTTTTCTTTTGTTGATAAAAAAATTCGGCTTACTCAAAAAGTTGTTAGCCGTAAGTAGAAGTTTGAGAAATCTCTACTTTCGCTCCAAAAATGTATAGAAGGGAGCAATCCTTAATTATTAACCTAAGGAGGTCTCAAATGGTGATCCAAGTTTAGTAAACTCGACGCACAGCGTGTAGAAATTTCCGTTATACATAGTTCCAAAAGGATGTCAAAGGAGCACTCTTTTATTCATAGCTTGGGGAGATCTCGGTTCAAGTTCTACTGGCATCTTTTTTTATTTGCATACCTTTTTCTAAGAAATTTTATCCCGCTTTTAGAAATATTTTTTGTAAACATAAAAACTAATCATAAATTTTTTTTTCATAGAATAATAAATTCGCTGCCATGTACAGAGGGGGACAAAAATGTACATACAGTTATTTGCTGTTATTTTTAAATTTCGGCAATCATAAAATTATTTTGATGAAGCCTATATGAAAGGCTGGGAGTAAAAAGTAAACTTATAAAATGCTTAATAAAAAGGGTGGAAAAAAAATTGTTCAGTAAAAGGTAGACAATTCGTTTTTTCCATTAAAAGTAGAAATATCTTGCTAAAAAATAAAATATATTTCTACCTTTAAATGGAAAAAGCGATTTGTCTACCTTTTACTGAATAATTTTTTTCGAACCACTTTTTAATAAACATTTTAAAAGTTTCCCTTTACTCCCAGACTTTCATATAAAAACACGTATCTGATACAAGAACTTTAATTTAAATTAAAATTCACGCAAAATTCCCAAAAATTCAATGAAATTTATTTAAAATTTTAAACTTTTTTCACAGCATTTATTTTTTTTTTGGGTTATGCAGTTTTGTAGGCCCTAAAATTTTAGTACAATGAGGTGTTAATCTTGTGTTCGTAACACATTTTGCTGATTTTTGGGACGTTTTGTTTTTTGGAGACTTGTTTGTATTTTCCTTAATACAAGTTTATGAACGCAATTTCTTTAATATGAAGGAAAACACTTTAGCTGGTCGGAAAAAAGAATGAGAAAAAATCAGCAAAATGTGTCACGAACTTAAGATCACCACCCTGTGCTACTAAAATTAATTGGCCTACAAAACTGTATGCTCCAAAAACTTTGAAAAATTCTGTGAAAAGATTTAAAACTTTGATTAAATTTCTTAGAATTTTTGCGAATTTTGCGTGAATTTTTGAAACAAAATTTCAAATTCTTGTATCACACACGTGTTTTTATATATGCTTTGCTAAAGTAATTGTATTAAGGCTGAAATTTGTAAAAATTGTAGAAAACGACTGTATGTACCTTTATGTCCGCCACTGTGGATAAGAAGCAAGCATTTCAGACGTCACGTACTTTACATCTGAGGTAGGCACGTAGTGCAGGTGTCGGAAGTTAGAGTTATTAATAGAGAAAAATTTAATTTGAGGGGATTTATTTAATTCTCTAACAATTACTCTTTTTTCCAGGGTCTAATTAGATGGTTTGTTAAGATACTTTAAATACAAAAATATGTTGACTATACCTTTTGCCGTATACCATTGCCCTTAAAGTCAATTGACTTTATTTCAGATCCCTATAGGAAATGAACCAGTAATAGGATATTTGCCTTTGCATTTCAAGTTGCTCTTTAAAACTTGGACTAACAAACTGGAAAAGTTAGAAATGAATGATTATGTTTCTTCTTCCTTCTTTTGATGTTTAAGGCTATTAGACTAAGTGCTAAAAATTGATCAGGGCTTATAAAGCGGAGCAGTCATAGACAATGTGGGAGGACTATTCCACCAACAACATGGCTTTCAAAGAGGGAACTGGACAGTAGATACCAGTCAAGACCGACAGTAAGACTGGTGACGTTGGATATTAAAAATTCCTTTTACTCCGCCAGGTGGCATGATATGATTGACGCATTAGAACGCTCCTTTAAGGTACCGACATATTTCCTAAACGTACTTAGGGACTACTTAATAGACCGCTGGTTACCATATAAATCGCTGCGAGACCAAAGAAAGGTGAAGGTAATAGGCGGTGCTGTGCAGGAGTTAGTGCTAGATCCCGACATTTGGAATGCTAAGTAAGATAGCCTCAACCGTAGATCGAGCTTTAAAAAAAATCATAATTCTGGCTATGTATCATTTTTGATACGTACTGAAATCTGTAGAGAAAAAGTATTTTATTATTTTTATTTACTCTTTTATTGAAAATATTTTTTAAAATTTTGACAAGTTTAAATATTATTAATGCATTCGACGCAAACATTTTTGTTATCTTTATCATACAACATGGTTTTTTGAACAAGTAGCAGAATGATGATATCCATTTATTTTTATTTTCTCCGGAATGATAACAACTTTGACATCTTGCACGGTTTGTTTTTGGCGAATCAATTTTTCGTTTCCTGGATAGACCCGCTTCGCTATCATCATTATTGAGGATGTTTTTGGATTGAATTTTCGAAAGTAACGTAGCAGATAATTCGTTTCTAGGTCCTCTCTTTTGTTTTTCTATGTATGGCCTTGCCAATGACATTGCTAGTTCATGCAAATCTTATAACTTTAAACGAGTTATTGTTGTATACTCGTATTTGTATAGTTGTATATTTGTATATCCACTACTATCTCAAGAACGACTTAACCGATTTGGATGAAATTTGGTATATGTATGTATCCTTTGTTTTAAGATTTCCTATTTTGGTTTTGCCACTTGGGGGGGTTCACAGGGTTGCCACCTATATAAATTATTTTTAATACTAAGCAATATATTGGAATAAGGGTATCAAATGAAAGGTATTTTAGGCCGTATACCAACCAAAGTATTTCCGAGTAGGGTTGCCACCTGACCGCATTTTATTTATTCCTTCAGATATCGACCACTATCTCGGGAACGGCTAAGCCGATTTCGATGATATTTGGTAGATGGATAGTATGCTTCCTTCTAGGATTTTCTACTTGGATGTTGCCACTAAAGGAAGCTAAGAGGGTTGCCACCTTTCCCAATTTTTTTTAAATATTAAGCAATATATGGCAATATGGGTATCAAACGGAAGGTATTTGAGGCCCTATACCAACCAGAATATTTTTAAGTAGGATTGCTACCTGTAGTTGCCACCTGATCGACCACTATCTCGGGAACGGTTTAGCCGATTTGGATGAAATTTGGAGTGCGCATGTGGACATAATTTCGTGGCATCTCGAGATACTGGATTATGCGACAAATTCGAAAAATACCGAGCAAGGTACTAGCATTTACGCTTTGTATGTTTTTGAGTAAGCATCGAATTCGGATCTATTTCGTTATATATAATATATGCATTCAAAGCAGATATATCGATTATGTTAGAAAATACAGCTATAGTCCATCGATTATTTTTGCGTTTGCAGCTTCAGCAGTTGAGCATTTTATCAATAGTATCTACACCTCCTTTCGTTGAGTTATAAGCAGATGAATGGATGGTTGGTTTCGTAGGGAGACACACCAAATGCCGGGCAAACAGATCTTATTCGCCAGCAGGTGGAGCTTGGGCCTGAATGGCGCCATTCACTGGGCTAGGGCGGACAGAGCAGTTTGCCGACTCTGTGTGGATGTTGTTGAGGGCCTGTCGATGCAGCTTTCGACAAACAGGGAAAATATGTGGTGACGGATGTTATCACAGTGCTTACTAAGATGTTTTCTTATTTTCCTAAGAAGCTAATTTTCTTCAAGCTGGTGCCTGTTTGGTTGTTGCAACTTGTAACAGTTGAACGAGGGACTAAAACCGTCACTACACCACCATCCACGCAGAGAAATATGAAAATTAAGGTCCTCTCTAAAAGTTTCTCACAATAGCTGGGACTATTACTAACTTTTGTTATTTATATGGAACACATTTTTTATAACGTCAATCATTCAAAAAAAAAAACCGAAAACAAAAATATAAATCTAGATGAAAATAAAAACATTTGTTAGCAAATTAACAAAACTTTTTAAAACATTCAAATGTAAAAGTTTCCACTTGTGCAGTACTACAAGTGGTTGGGATAAGCGTGCCCGCTGTCAATTATCTTTGTTACTTTGTTGTTGACTTTGGCAATAAAAGCTTTTTTTATTTTTCAATTCTTAGAAAAATTTAGCTAACTTCAGCGTGAAAATCCCCTAAAGATGTAAACCAGCTGTCAGTCAATCGCTGTTGACTAAGAAAAGCGTAATAAATTCGTAATACCAAACAAAAACCATTGCCCCACTTACTTGTCAAGTGATTATAGATACTTTGTAAGGCGTTGTCCACGTTTGCTTGTTTTTCTGCAGATTTTTAGGAATTTAGCATTGAGCAGCTTGGGCTTAAACATCTTACAAATTACTTTTGAAATTTTTAAGTATTCAATTTCTTTTTGTTTTCTTTCAGTTTTTAGTTAACATTCTGCTTCGTTATGGCTAATTGAGCGAGCGTGGCAATTGAGTATTAAATTGTCTTACAAATGTTGTTGAAGGTGAGTAAAGTCGTACAGGGTAGTAATCAAAGATCAATGGTTACTTTAAGCCACTCCTTTTAAAACAAGTTCAATTAGGCAACATAAAAGACCGTTGTGAGGGAAATCAGCCTAGTTCTAGCCAAATCTAATCATGAAGTATCTCGACTATTCCACGTCGTCATCCCCCATGTACACCGCATGTACTGCAATTGCGAACTGTGCCCTTAAAATGCTACAGATAAGTACCAACCAATGAACCGAATGAGTTTCGCAGGTCGCCTGCAATCCACTTTAGTCAGCCGGATAGCATTATCTGGCAAGATCGAGTAATCATAGTAATCATATAGCAGATTCAAGCATAGCTATTCAAAAGTGAAATATTTATATTTAAAATGTAATACCCCTTAACCCTCACCAGCATCAGTAGAGAGATTGTTGGGAGTGCCAAAAAATTAAAAAAAAAAATCGCAACATCAAAATTACCAAACTTTTGAATATTGAAACACAACTGAGGACTAAGTACTTCAACTTGTGACTACGGACTATCACGTTAGCATATTAACTGAAATAAATCACATATTTGGATTAGTAAGGAAAATATAAAATAACTCAAATATACTTTGTTAAAAAATCCATTTCGGCATGGCCATTTTAATCAGAATTACGAATAGGTAGTTTCTTTATAATTTTTGTTAAAATCAGAAAACGGTATGTGGTACGTGCTGGAACAATCAAATGTTTTGACATTTCCTCGGAAACTAGGTATAGTCGGACATAAGCCGACGTAAGTTAGGCAGTTCAGTCACGTCAACCTCCACCGGTGTATCATGGAGTCTTTACCAGTTCACCATAAGGCAATCTGTAATCTATACTAGAGTTCGCCCAGTGGTTGAAATTCAACCAATAAACTTTATTTTATTTAATTTAATTTTATTTTATTTTATTTTATTTTTTTGCTGTAGGTATGTTTTATCCGCCTTTTTTTCTTCCTTTCTATGTCGTTCCTTTCCTCTAACATATTTTTATTTTCCTTGATTTCTTTTTTTACTATCTTATTTTACTTTTTACTTCCCTCAAACTTCTTTTCCTTTCCCTTCCCTTCCTTTTATTTTCTTTCTTTCCCCTTCGTTTTCTTACCTTTCCTTTAATTCCCTTTCCCTTCCTTTCATTTCCTTACCATTCCTTTCTTTCCTTTAATTTTCCTTCCTTTCCTATCCTTTCCATTCCCTTCCCTTTCCTTCCTTTCCTTTTCCTTTTCTTTCCTTTCTTTCCTTTAATTTTCCTTCGTTTCAATTCTTTTCCTTTCCTCTATTTTCCTTTAATTTTCTTCGGTGTTTAATACTCTTTATGAGTAATCATTTATTTTATTTTTGTAAACCCTGTTTGTAGGTATCAGCAATGAATTTTACATATTTGCTCATATTTTACATTTGACACTGGGCATCGTAGCCAGTAATCAATACAATAACAACAACTAAAGCAAAAATGCATGACAACAGAGTATCTATAGTGCGAATACTTATTTTTCATTGGTCCACTACCAACTCTTCGCACTCACAGTGAGAGCCGACCACACGAATAACACAAAAACATGCATGGCAAGTCTACTCACACTACTACGGCTCTTAATTTTTTCCTACAAAGCAACTCCTCGGCCATGATCACGATTCAGCATAGTACACAAAAAGCAAGTACACACACACACAGAGTGTCTATAGTGTGAATAAGTAAATGTGTGGTGGTGTAACCTTTATGTTAAATTTTTTATATTAAAATGATTTTTTAAATTTTTTTTATTTACGGATAAAAGTACACCTCAAAATTTCCTATCTATACATATATAATTTGTATACCTTAGAACTATAGTTTAGCAGAAAACGGTTCTACATTGCATTCATCTTGTCTATTTATATATAAGATAATGAACGTATTCTTGCTCTACTTTATATTCAAATGACGCGACCCACCAATTTGAATATTAATTTTTTATGCAAGCAGGTATGAGTCTATTTAGTACATATATCATAAAATGGTGGCCCATAAAAAGCTTTATCCATATATTTCTAAAACTAATGAACTAGTTTGTGTTCACATGCAGACTTGCGAACAGACGGTCGGATAAGCGGGCACATCGAGTCAGCTTATCGTCTTTCTTCTTCTTGTTTCCTTACAAACATCGGCCCAAAGTAATTATACCATTTCATGTGAATTAATGGTATAAAAATACCATGGTGCGTTGTATCAAAACCAAAGTAAGCTTGAGTTTCAAAAGAAATTTTTTTTTTTAATTTTAAAAATAATACTATATTATTCTCAAGTCTTAATCTTAGTATTTTTCGCACTGAAAGTGGGGATTTCGTGTTCAGGTATTTTGATTTTTATTTAGTATTTTACATTTTGATTATTTTTAATTTGCCGTCGATACCTTTCCGGCGTAAGCTTCGAAAAGCTATGGCCTGGATTTGTACAGTTTTTATAAGTATCATTAGTAGATATGTCTTTAACTTGTATGTTGTTCTAAATTAGTCTTCCGTGTGAAATTAAATTTGGGAAAGACACGAAATTTTTTATTCAGTGTTCTAAGAGAATAGGCTTTTTCCTAGCATCTTTTTGACACTTCAACCAGTATTAATCAAGATAAAGTTGAGGTTAGAAAATATATAATTTTCACGACATAGATATCAAACGCAAAGTGCAAGGGAGATTTTCTATTAATCGATTCGAAAGTTCATTTGTTGGCATAGACTTTTTATCCTTTTTTGCCACTTGAATAGTTAATGGAGAAAATCGAAAGCGCAATCCGAAGGTTATGCAGAATGTTTCATTAATTTGATTTTTTCGATCATCAAAAAATTAAAAAAAGGCGTGTGTACGAAGCACTCGTCGAGTTTGCTGTTTAAACATGTGTATATTGTACAAAAATTTAATAAAATTAGACATCGCCCAGTGGTTGAATTTCAACCACAAAGCTTTGTTTTATTTTAGTTATTAGCTACTCCTTTCATGGCCTTCTTTCCCTCCTCTTCTATGCTGTTCCTTTACTTTAAAATATTTTTAATTTACTTGCTTTTCTCTTCTTTCAACAGTTTCTATTTTTAATATATCAAAGTGTATTATATTTTCATGCTTCCTTTCTTTTCCTTTTCCTTCCTTTACTTTCCTTTCCTTCCGCTATCCTAGTTCCTTCTAATTAATTTAATTCCCTTTAGTTTTATTTGATTTTATTTTTTTTTTTTTTATTTTACTCTATTCTATTTATATTATTTGATTTTTTTTATTTTTCTTTTTTATTTTATTTTATACAAATTTTTGTAAGTTTAACGAGCTCAAGACCAGTTAATAGTAATTCTTAGTTAATTACTATTATTTTTGGTTAGAGGAAAAATTTAAAGCAACAAACATTTTTCCTCTAACCAAAAATAATAATAATTAACTAAGAATTATTATCAACTGGTCTTGAGCTCGTTAAACTTACAAAAATTTGTAAAAAATGAACAGACCATAAAACCAACAATAAAAATTAATTAATTTTGTTTCTTAATTTTTTTATGTTTTATTTTATTTTAAAATTTTTTTTATATTTTATTTTATTTTAGTTTCTTTTATTTTATTTTATTTTAATTTATTTTATTTTATTTATTTTACTTTATTTTATTTTGTTTTATATTATTTTATTTTATTTTGTTTTGTTTTATATTATTTTATTTTATTTTGTTTTGTTTTATATTGTTTTATTTTATTTTTATTTTTTTATTTTATGTTATATTATATTATTTTTTTTTTCATTTAAATATAACCACAAATATAACACAAGCAAAACAGATTAACTACCGTCTACAGTAAATTGAGCTACAATAAATTGAACATAAATAATCACTTATTTTGTTTTTGTTAACACTGTGTACGATTATGATAAATGCAGTTGGCTTCGTCTTTCGCCGATTGATAGTATTAATCGTGTTTTGGCACGATTACCTAATAATAACAATCAGCAAAGAACTTGCATACAAACACCCACATAAGCAGAGCGTCACATATATATCAGCAAAGCAGTCAAACCAGGCACAGACAGAGGCACGGCTACAAGCAGAGACAATGGAACGATTACAGTCAGCGACGCGTAATTTCTCTGGAGAGCCCCTACCAAGCCGAAAGGTGTTTACGCATCAAAAAATTATTTAGAGGTAAGTTCGTAAAGTTTGCGCTTACATAGTAAACCAAACACAATAATTTTGCACTTGATTTATGATTTTTTTTTAAAAACTAACTTTTCAAAATATCTGTGTAACTATTAAAGTTTCAAAAAATATTCGCACTGACAAAAAAATGTTGATGATAGAAGATTACGCATTCTTTTCAAGTTTGCAATCATGTGTGGTGGATAATGATTTATACATTTTGCGCAAAAAAACATTACAAATTTTAAAACTAATTGCATGACGTTAAAGTTTTCGGAAATATTTTTCTTTTATCATGAGTTTTCAATTGCTTAATTTTTTTTTTTTTTCTGATCACCCTAGGGTAAATAAACACTCTATTAATACGTACATATATCCAGATGTTAATAAGTATGTTTTTTCAGAAAACAGAAAACTCATTTTTGTTTTTTATTGCGTTGTTCGCAGTTTGACCACTTGCTTGTTTGCGCTACATTTCAACACGATTTTATAATTAAAACTTGTTTGATTGCTTTTATTGCCTTAATGTAGGAGCTTTGGAACAAAAAATAGGAAAAGTCAAGATTTTTTTTCTTTTTTATAACAAAGCAACAAATAAATTTAAAATGCTTCAAAGCAATCTTCTACGGGCGGAATAGGCACTACTTACAAAATTGGTTGGAGTTGTTCACGTTGTTTTATTACTAACGGTTTCCCTCACGTAAGTTTTTAGAATAACAGCTTTTAACATTTTTTTGAAACCATTGAATGTAGGTAATTTATTTGTGAAGCACATTACTATATTATATTGTAGAGGGAGTAAAGTAATTTTTGAATTCAATGGATGTGCCCCACTATGGGTACTAACCGAATGGTCTTTATTGTATCCTATGCTTTTTCGAGTATTTTGAAAGCAAGTATAGTATCCGGCTGCACAAATAAAAGGTTCTGTGTTTTGCATGGTGAACGGCGATTGCTCAACTTGTATACACAAATTTATCTCGCCAGCTATTTGCATTATTAACGTGGGCCCTTTAAGCAGCAAAGCTCCGATACTGCATATCATGGGGATAACTAAGTCGGATTTTCGTAATGTATTTTGAATTGACTTAGAGCGTTTTCGCTTATTAAGTCAAGTTTCATCGGATAAATATCCAGCAAAGGACTTTCCACATCGGTAATACTCCCCGAAACCTGTGTGGATGGTTTGCAGTTAAACTAACAACTAAACTAGGCCCGTATATGTATTCCAGAGTGGCTCAAAGAAATACACTAAAAGTTTCCGACCTTAGTATTAATTTGTAGCTAGTTTAGTTTTTTCAAGGCTGTCTCATTGGCAATCTAATTTCCTAAAAAATTTTATAAGCTTCAATTTTCTCAATCAAGCGGTTTTAAACCAGCCGTAAACATTGCTTTTTTTCTCGATTTCCAAATTTTGGTTTGAAAGTTTGCCTATCTAAAAAAGGTTAAAACAGATTTTTTAAGGAAATTTTCTGCTGAATCTGAATATGAGGAGTCGATGAAGAAAAAAATTATGTCGAAGACAACAAAAGAAAAAACAGAAATTTAATTTTTTTAGCTTAAATACTAAAAAAGTTTTGAAAAGTATGTTGCGTACTGAGACACTAAACAGTTTTATCATTATTCAATTATAATTTTTCTTTGTAAATATAAGAGCATAACCCACTGTAAAATTTTACATGCTTTCTCTTAACATATTCTTTATTATTACATATGTTTACCATCAAAATTAACAGAACTAAAATCTTAAACTGTTATGCTGAATTGAACAAAAATCATAAAGAAAGCAAGTGCAGTGAGCCGAGGTGTCACTTAGCCTTCAATTAAAATTAAAGTCATTTTATCAAGCACAAATGTGATGTTTTCTTTAAGTGAAAACCTTCAGGCCCTAACAAAATATCTTTATAATAGCCATGCTTACTTTTTTAGAATATGCAGTTTAATTTACAAATCTACATTTACTTGTGTCTTTATGTATATATGCGCTTTTGAAAAATTTTAAAAGCAAAAACCGGAAATGGAAAAAATAATAATGTCTAAGACTAGATTACTCGAAAACCGCTAGCCTGAAAAAGTTTGAATTTAAAGATTCCTCATGGGAATTCAATTTCCTACAAAAGTATATAAAATTCATTTTTTTTAACACAATCGCTTGCAGCTTGATACCAAAAATGTGATTAGTAATGAAAAATATAAACTAACGGTGATAAATATTGAATATAACTTATATAGTTTTTTTTCGCTATTCTGAAAAATAAAACCAAAAATAAAAAAAATCGTCAATATCAAGTTCTCGTGGAGTTTGATGTATACAGATGTGTATCGTGTACATAAATTTAATTAAATTAGAACTCGCCCAATGGTTCAATTTCAACCAATACCCCAAATTATATTTTAGTTAATAGGTTTTCCTTTCTCGGCTTTCTTTCCGTTCTTCGCTATGTTGTTACTTAACTTCAATATATTTTGCGTTATATTATTTTCTCTTCTTTCAACAGTCTCTATTTTTAATTTATTTTATTGTATAATATTTTGTTCTTTCCTTTCCTTTGCTTATTTCCATTCTTTCCAATGCTTTCTTTCCTTTTCTTTTACCCGCTACCATAAATACTTTAAATTATGTTAATTTAATTTAATTTATCTTAATTACATTTTTTTTAAATCATATTTTGCTTTATTTTTTTTATTTTATTTTATTTTATTTTATTTTATTTTATTTTGCTTTATTATATTTTATTTTATTTTTGTTATTTTATTTTATTTTAGTTTATTTTACTTTATTTTATTTCATTTCATTTTATTTTATTTTATTTTATTTTATTTTATGTCATTTTATTTTATTTCATTTTATTTTATTTCATTTTATTTTATTTTATTTTATTTATTTTATTTTATTTTATTTTATTTTATTTTATTTTATTTTATTTTATTTTATTTCATTTTATTTCATTTTATTTTGTTTAATTTTATTTTATTTTATTTTATTTTATTTTATTTTACTTTATTTTATTTTATTTTATTCTAGAGTATATGTCTGTGGTTGTCAAAATTTGCCGTAGCCCCATTATCCAGCGAATTCTAAGGTTTATGTTCACCACGACACATGTCACAATTTTCCTTGCCTCTTTCAAAGTTTATATTTTTCAAGCAAATGGTAAAGGTAGGGGATATCCAGAAAATTTGCGCGTGGCTGCCTTGAACCGTTCCTCTGCCGCTGTTCGTAATCGTGCTTCTGTGTGCGCCTTGTGCATAGAAATTTTGTTTTATTATCTGAAAATGTCCAAGAAAATCACATGCTTTATGTTGAAATGCGTTTTTATGTCAAAAAGTTTAATTGCTTTGAATTAAAAAAAAAATTTAGCTCCTGCAAGAACCATTTAAAATCCTTTTTACTTTCTCTACAAATTTTTCAACGAAATTCGTATGCCCCAAACCATCACAACTTCGCGTATCAAATATGTACACATGTTCCTGTGCAAGTGTAATTTTATTTGCTATAAACTAAAATGCATTACCGCTTCTGTCCGTGTGCTTGTCATGCATATTGAATGCTGTAGACCGCATAGTATCCTTTAGGACTCATTAACAAAATTTTGCAGCAATTTAGCTAGCAACAACGAAAGTGAAATGCATGAATAACCAGTCTTATGGCATGCATAAATATGTATAAGGATAATGACGACAATGGCCAATTGTTGCATAGATGTAAGTGGCCTAATGTGTGTACAAGAACCAACACAAAGGCAATGTGTTCAAACATAACACGTTAGTGTTATAAAGGCACTTGGGGGCGGTTAATGTAAAATTTAATGGAGTTAGGTTATCTATAAGTAGACACATATGTACATCCTTATGTAACATATGTAAGCCTTATGTTGATGATGTGCGAAATTATTAAAAACAACTTTTTGCATAAATTGTTACGTATACGACTGGTACAACGTTTTGCACGCAGCCTTAGGTGGTTTATTAGCTAAGGCGACAGAGAAGAAAAATCAATTATTTGAGAACGGAACAGTTACAAGTTAATTGTTGTATGTTTTTACTAGTGAACATAAAATAGTGAAAAACTAATTTCAAAATATACAGGAAAATCCGTATTATTCCCAATTTGTCTTCCATACAGTTCATACCTTGAAAGGAAACCGGCAGGTCTTGGCTGAAAATGTATTAATTTAAAAAATACTAACTCTATCTTCTGGTTGGAGGGTTGCTATGCCGACCTCGCCTTATCCACCATTGTCATCAACATCAACGGACGAGTGAATTTGGTGTTATAAGGGTCTTCTCCCTCAAACAGATCAACAGACGTTTGGTGTTACGGGGAGACACAACACAAACACTTTGCAATCGGGGTTGAGTCTAAATATGCGAGAGTTTAATCTATTACAACATTCAGTATCTTTTCGAAGATTTTGGTTTGAAGGATAGTCGGAAGCTTGAAGCCGTCGACGTAGACGTGTAACTCCATGTCACTTAGCCGGTGACTATGCCAGATTTCACCCGGCGAAAAAAACTGGATCAGGAAGGAAGAAAGCAATTTATTTTTGAGCAAACATTATCGCCACAAGAGCCCGTTGTCAATATCATGGAAAAGGACATCGATTTCTAGTAATTAAAGAAGAGCGGGGATAGTACAACACCCTGGGGAACTACTTGTTTAATGGTTTTGATCGTTTTCCTCGAAACTCCACAAACACTTGCCGCCATTTATCTGAGTGTTTGTGGTATTCTGCGTAGTTGTGGAGCTAGACATTTTAGGGAACCCATGCTGACCGCGATTTAGCGATGTGATAGACAAGTTGAAGACAGCAGTAAGGTACTTGACTCCCTCATCGCATGGATATACTGTCTGGACCTATAGATTTGGAAGCTTTTGCGTATTTTTTCGTTTATGCACTTCATTGGTTTCGCGCCTTAGTTCCTTGTCAACCGAAAGATTTAGTACATATTTCCCTTAGAAAGTGCTCGCTTCTTTCTTCAGTGTTGATTGAATCTTTATTGTTATTGTGGTTGTAACGCCTCTTATGACCGGTTTGCCTACCTCCGGCATATTCTAAGCCCCTAACATGTCGTTAGGCTTAGTTGGATTCGACAAGGATTTGACGGTACACCACATTTTACCAACACAAACCGATCAGCTGCAAAAATCAGCATTGGTCGCCGGTCAACGCGGTATATAAGGCCTAAGCTGACGATAGGAATGTAAGGCGAATTGTCGTAATTTACCTCCATTCTTGCGGGGCGTCAAAGTTCGCCGCGCAGAACGTCGAATCGTCTATATTTCTCGGGAGGCTCGATTGACAGAGTTGAATACTCAGAGGACTATACGATTATCGGCTCTGAGTAAATCAAGTTCGAGGCGATAATCTCGCCGACACCAGGTGAGAGGATCTATACATATATATGGCTAGCCTCGAGATCGACATCGCTTGACCGAACAAGAACACCTTGTACATACTTGACATTCTAGGATGTTTTCGCTGGGGCGATGTTATGAACAAATAGTCTATATCGTACGTATTGATGGTTAATTGACTTACATTCGTGCTGCTGCTGAAGGAAGAAGGAGATGTAGATAAAGTAAGAGGTGAAAGCTGCCACCAGACAAGCCCATATCCAGTGGGGACGTGACATATGGCACTGGTAGTATTGGTACTCGTGGAGATTGCATCAGGAATAGGTGGCTTTCTAAGCTATTGCGTCACTTCACAAGGGACTGTAGCCTAAGAAGTAACAAGTTAGGCCCGTCAAAAGCTTCTAATAAATTAATGGTTTTCTGTGTAGCAGAATTTAGCTTGGGGCAACTACATTTGTGTAACCAGCTTTTGAATGCAACCATCTTTTTCTAGTAAAAGCAGCAGATCCAATATCTTGGTTCAGTTCACGAGAAGGCGAGTAAAGCGGGCAGTTCGAAGGATGAGATGAGTTTTAAATAGAGCTGTGGCGCGATAGACAAGGTAACAATTATGGCCTTGTGCTTGATTTTAAGCAAATTGGGGAGTTCGAAGAAACATTGAGCATAACAGGTTGCAACTCTTCCAATACTTAAATATGACGGCGACCTTTAGCTGTTGTTTGAGTCTCTTTCAATTACTACATCGGTTGACGCTTAAGACGAGGGAGCTTCTTGTAGTCAGCAACCTCCGTATATGAGCTAAGTTGATGAAGAGCTGTTTGCTGTTTGTTTCCCATTCCTTTTGTGTTAAGTTTTCTTTATCCCATTGTCATTTCTATTGTTTCTTCTATTCCCATTACAAAGCTCAGATGATAAAAAATCATGTTGAAGAGGAGAAGGCAAGAAAGCGTACGAGCACTAATGCTCATATCGAGATTAAAATTTTTACAATACGTAAGTAGGTTTTTACATTGTTAGCTTTAAAATCTCAAATTAAGTACAAAATCCCTTTCCTCTACTCAATTTCGTATCCGCACTACCTTGACTTTGCACGAAAAAATGTTTAGTTAGCTTCATATGAGTACATGCCATGCATAATCTTCAATCTGTGCCTTCTGAAAAATAAAAGAAAGAGGGCGTAGCAACTCACACACTTCCAGGTGTAATCAAGTTTCTGTTTTTATTCCAACAAAACACTATGCCAAATTTGCTTTAAGAATATTTGTTGAAAACTATCACGTAACACAATAAACCATCGATTATAGGGTCCCTATTTTGGGTGTAATAAAAACAGCACGTGCACTTTACAAGCGACGCTCTAAAGCTAGGCAATAGTAGGTAAGGTAAATACGCGAGGAGGAATAAGTAGACTATGAGATGCATATATTTACATCAGGGTGCCTGTTATTTGCAGTTTAGGATTTGATATTTAATTATTTTTGCTTCCATGGAAAATTAGCTATATCTTCTATGCCTTCGGGAAAGTTAAACACAGTGTTTGTACCAAGCATACAGAAAAGGACTACAACTAATTTACTTCGATATTCCTAAGAGAAAATGAAGACTGAGTTTATTTTTCAAACTTGTGTTGAACTTTTTACAATTTGTTGCTTCGTTTTTTTTCACACAAAGCCAACAACGATTGGAATCAAGAAGTTGAATTTTTGCTGAGAGAACTCTGTCGGGTCCTGATCCCGTGTCCATGTTGCTTATACCCCCCTTTCAATTTGGACGTTCCGCAGTCAAAGTTTTTGAATATGAACAAAAAGTAGTTTGAAATTCGTTGAGTGTACAAAAACCAAGAACAGAGCAACAACAAAAGTAAAAACAAGCAAAATTATAATGTATAACAACAATGAAAGCCAAATAACTCAAAACATCGATAAAAAGTTACAACAAGAGAAACAAATAAAATGCGAATACAGTGAGAGAAACTAGAACAATTGAAGAAACCATCAAATATATCAACAGAAAAAGAACTGAAGTAATAACAAAAAGAATTTTAAAATAGCAAGAATAAGAAGAACAAAGTTTCTGTAATTCTTATAATTATAAAAAAACTGTGTTTCAATAAAAACAAAAACAACATTAACAATAATAACAACTAGAGGTCGAGAACAACATTAACAAATAAATATATCAACAAGAGAGCGAGAGCAAAAATATTAAAAGGACTAACATAAACAACAACAGAAACAAAATAAAATTACAAGAAGCATAATGGTAAAAAACAATGATTGGCAGATCAATCGATGACGCCAGTGATAAAAGTATGACGTTATTTTTGAAACAGCGCTCTAAGCACTTACGGGATACGTCAGGAAAAAATCGTGATCACTTAGAACCCTACTTGTGAGAACGTAATGTCTACTTTGGAAGCAGCTAAAGACAAATTTCTTCTCATTTATAAACAAAATGCATTAGTTTTGGGACCAGATTGAATCTTAATTAGGCTTGCGAACATGCCTTCAATCCGCTCTTGTCGTAAACTTGGCCTCGTTGTTATGGTATCACATCGGGACGATCTTCGGATATATTTATGTCTTATTTATTTGCTTCAATTCTTATAATTCTTAGATATTTTTTTTAAATAAATTTTTTACTGTTTGGGACAATATAAATTTAGAACTATACCTGAAACCATTTCATTAGCTTGTTTTCTTAACACTTTCGATATTATTAATTATTAACACGTAACACTTTTTCATATTTGACAATATTTTCCGAATTATTAGCGATCAATTGGATCTAAAATCTCATAAAAAATATATGAATATTTTTTGTTGTTGGTTTTACGGTCTGTTCATTTTACATATTTTTGTAAGTATAACGAGCTCAAGACCAGTTGATAATAATTCTTTCAATTTTTCCTCTAATCAAAAATAATAATAATTAACTAAGAATTATTATCAACTGGTCTTGAGCTCGTTATACTTACAAAAATATGTAAAATGAACAGACCGTAAAACCAACAACAAAATACATTTATACCGGAGCACGCGGTTATGTACAATAACTATCTTCTAAAAATGGAAAAGAAGAATGTACAAAAACAAAGTCCAACATGCATGATTTACATATAGACAGAATGTCTAAAATATTGTGTATACCGTTGGCAAGATAACAAACAACAATTAGAGGAAAACGTGAATTAAGCAGCTTGCAAAACTACACGCAGCATAGCCTATGGGTTAGGCAGCTGTGCTGGCAATCAGAGTGAGTGGGTTCGATTCTCCACAAGATCCTCTAAAATAGCAAAACTATACGAATTAGTCTGACGAGAAATCGTGGCTGTTTTCGAAATAGTACTATAACTATAGCCTATATATGTTTGTTGCTTTCAATTTTTCCCCTAATCAAAAATAATAATAATTAACTAAGAATTATTATCAACTGGTCTTGAGCTCGTTATACTTACAAAAATATATATGAATATTTATACACTAGATTAGACCAATTAAAATTTTTTTGAAGTTAACTTCTTATTATGGATTGCACAGTTTTTATTGGAAGTGAGATTTGATGATTTTGCAGTGGATCGGCATTTTTTTTAATGCAGCGTTAAGAAAAAATTGTAGGAGAGTATTGTAGCAGAAATTAGGTAATAGACACTCGGGCAAATATGTAATTGTATCAGTATTAAGCCAGGTGCGTATCATTTCGGGACTTTTTCGGCATAGCTTAGGAAGCCCTTCGGTATTATTTCATTAAAAGATCATTTTGGGATGGTTGTCTTCACTTTCTTCGGACTGTCCCGAAATTGTTATCGGAATTTTTTGCAACCACTTTTGGACTGCGGGATTGTTGTTGTGATATTTTAGTGATTATTTGGAATTATTTTTGGGATATTTTTGGTATCGTTTCGTGATCATTGACTAATGGTGGACGGGACTTTCTGGTAACATTTCCATTAGCCATCAAGAAATAGTACCAAAAATCTCGAAAAATTATGCTGAATGTGCCCAAAACAAGCCTGTAAAAGTTCCAAAAGGATCAATAATAGAAATAATTGTGAAAGTTTCGTTAGGTGGGCCGTTTCAGTGTAATTAAGTTTTGAACATTGCTATGGTATTTCAATTTCATGTGTTCATTTTGGCCGGTTTCACGAAAGGAATTTAAACGAAAAATTATATTTTTACTCAAGTTTTATATAAAATCTGACAGCGAAAAAAATTTTTTTTCACTTAAATTGCTTCGTAAAACTGGCTGTTAGACAATTGAATACTGAAGCTGAATCCGTAATGGGACTTAACCCTTCCAAAAAAATGGTATTTGCTTGCTTTCGCTTTTGAGGTTTTTATCTTTTTTTTTGCAGTGATTGTTCCATTTTTGACCACACCACACCAGTTTTTAAAAGGTGAATACTCCAGAACATACCACCCGACGACAATTTTTGCTGAGAATTTAATTATGGGTAAAACCATATCCATCATTTGTTTTTTTTTTTGTTCAAATCGAAAATTGGTATTTTTAAATCAAATATGAAATTATTTCTAAAACTTTAGACTACCGATGATAGACCTCTATATTATATTTATATATATATATTCATATTAAGATCAGTAATTTTACAGTACTGTTTTCCATTCAAAAATATTATCAATCTAATTTGATAAAATTTTTAAAATGTTTTTATTTGGTCCAGTCTAATATATAATATACGCTGACATGAGCGTTGGCTGCTTTATACTCACACATGGACATGTATACTTTTACTTATGTCAATATCCTTTATTTAGTATCCACAACATCATAGTAATTGAATTGAATTTCACCATTTAAGCTTAAAAGTCCGAAGTGGTGAGGCGGAGTATGCGCTTGTAAACATAACTGAGATAACTTCATTAACTGGGCATCATATAAAAATACAAAGCATAATCACCATTCAATACATACATAATGCCTTGAGGATTGGCTTAAAATAGAGGATTTATAGTACTTTCAGAAGTACGATACAAAAGTTTTATGTTGCGTGTCGAATCGAAATTTATACAAGTCAGTTTTGAGGAAAGTTTTCAATTCTCAAAAGATGTTTCATAGATGGATTTAAAAAGTTGTTACATGACAAATGCGGGAAGTAAAAAAAGCGAAAGGCGAAAGCAAACCTAACAAGTGAGTTTAATTAAATTAGTTCGATGACTTCACTTTGTGTTACTGATAAGTTTCGCTACTGAACATTTTTGTTAGCTAAGCAATATTGCAAGAGGGAACGAGAACTTTATAGCGACGGAGTTAGATATTATTCTCAGAGTGTTGATAAAGTACATCCCGCTGTATGTAACTAAACAATCATTTTTGAAACTGGTTTCACCTAGCATTTGAATTTTAAACCGGGATTTGAAAATTGATATATCGGTCTTAAGAACTTTTGCAATACCATTTTAAAACTGTTAACGTTAAAATATGATAAGATAAAATAAAATAAAAATAAAATAAAAAAAAAATTTAACAAAACAAAATAAAATAAAATAAAATAAAACAAAATAAAATAAAATAAAATAAAATAAAATAAAATAAAATAAAATAAAATAAAATAATATAAAATAAAATAAAATGAAATAAAATAAAACAAAATATAATGAAATAAAATAAAACAAAGCAAAATAAAATAAAATTAAATTAAATAAATTAAGTGCAGCAGCTGTATAGTTAAAGGGCAAAAAAATAAAAATAAGGCAGAAGCAAAACTAAAACAAAGAGGAACAAAATAAGTCACAGGAAAGGAGGAGAAGGGTAAAGAAAAGCATCCGTTTAGAGAGCTACTGAGAGTAGGTAAAGAATCGGAACAGTATGGATAATAAATAAATTCAGCATCAAAGAAGAATAGTGAAATTAAGGAACGGAAAAAAAAGGCCCCATAAAGAGCGCTACTAAAAGGTGGTGAAGAAACAGAACAGTAAGGGTAGTAAATGAAATCAGCATCAAAGAAGAATAGGGAAATGAAGGTAAAGGAAATAAAATTTCAACTCAGAAAATTAAATGGTGTAAAAAGTGAATTAATGAAAAAGGAGAAGGAGAAAGTGAAAGAAAATAAAATATACATCAGGGCTTACATATCTCGAACGTTATGCCGAATCTTTTGTTTTGGCACTGGAATCGTTCTTGAATGGAATATTAACTCACCTGAAAAAATCAATTTCCACCGTTCAAGTATAATTTTACACAAGCGTAGATGGAGACGTATGTGTGTGCGTTTATAGCCGGATAGTATTACTGCACTAAGATCAACATTTGAATTGCACTACAAATCGCTCTCATATCTAAAAGAACACTTGATTGTGTTGGAATAGACGATGCTGGCAAAGAACAAAATCCGATTAGGATCTTAACAAGACAATGAAATGGAGAAAACCTATTAAAAGGTATAAAAGCAACATACAAAATTTCAAGCTTCCTCACAAAGAAAAGGTAGTATGAAGCAATAGCATATAGTTAAAGAGAATTCATTGAAATTTTTTTAACATAGATAAATGTATGTAGCGAGCTTAGGGTGTCACACAAAGGAGTTACGTTTTTTGCTATCGAAATTTTATAATTAAGTATACAAATTTAATAGCGCTTAGCTTGTTATAAAATTAGCAGCAACAGTTACTTTTTACTTCTGAGATCTGTAGGCTATGAGCCTTCTTTAATCTTTTGCTTTTAATTTTTTTACAAATATACAACAGGGAGAACTGTCTTTCCGATAGTATCTAAAAAATTTTAACAAGTCTTTATTTGCCTAAAATAGTAATAGAACTTTCTTTAAATCTATCTTTAAAGAGAGAGCCAAGGAAAGGATCAGTAACTGTTAAATTGATATCTTCAATACATTTTTTAAATATTTGAATGCAAACTCCAGACTATTTCCAACATTTGAAATATTTGTTGTTGAAAAAAATGGCAATTTCGGGAGTTAGTTTGGAATTAGTCCAGCCCACTTCAACCTTGAAGTTTGTTGGGAACATTGTAAGAGAAGTGTGATAGTTTCGATAGTAAGAAGAACGATTTTTTAAGACTGTCAAGTGCTAAGCTACATATGCGTGAGTGCCCTGAAGAAAATTTGAATCAATCACAGATAAGGAAGTTCGGAAATATCTTACTAATCTAGAAAATTTATTTCTGAATAGAAGCTCGCAATCTCTCAACTGAATATTCGACAGCATAATTATCTCTAAATTTAGATAACTACAGACCTATTTAAGAATTTTTTTCAAAAAGATCTAGTCTCAACGAAGTGGCGTGGTTTTCCACTCAGCCATCATATACAAAATAAATGAATACATGGCGTTATACGCAACTGGTATATCGTCATGAACCTCAGAGGAAAGTTCTCCGCCGAGCTTTTCTTCCCATTTGTGGTGTACTGCTTTGCATTTTTGCTTAGGCGACACCGATTTAAAAAAAACTTGTTCAAACAACGTTTGAAGTTACCTGTCCCAGGACTTGAACTTTGCATCTTCGGTGTGGTAGAAACACTACCGCTACATCAAGGTGGCCGCTTGTTATATATTACATATGTTTGACTAAGTCCCGCTTATTCCACATTTTCATGAAATTTCTGCACATACATTGTCTATGAACTCGATCAACTGGACCTGGCATACAACTGCAACCAGGCTTTACCCCTCGGGGATGTTTGATTGTAGAAAATTTCGTCATAGTATTATACCGACCGCCTTGATGAGGCCAATAGACTACATGGTCCCATGCATGTGTTTCAAAGAGGTTCTGAAAGTCACCATACTTGCGGAGGATTGGGGAAGAAGATAATGGACCCCGATACTCAAAGGTATACTTAGAAGGAAACCAGAATACTGATTAGCTAGCAAAGAAGGGGATAACACAAGATGCGGGTAATAAAGTGGCTGTTTTCATTCCACTGGGTAAGCAACACGAAATATAGGATATGGGAAGAAGGACAAGGCGGTAAGATCCAAAAGTCATGTGCAAATCATAAGGAAACTTACAAAAGCAATTTTATCCGCCAAATGGGATGACTCGAAATGTGTATACCTAGTAGTGCCACGCACACGAAGTATATTAACTGCATTCGCCCAAGGGAAGTATGTAACAGCATAAACGGATCGAGATAGATATTGACTTATGTATATCAAAATGGGAAAAAAGAAATTGACTTAGCCATGTCCGTCCGTCCGTCCGTTTATCCGCCTGTTAACACGATAACTTGACTAAAACTTTGAGATATCTTAATGAAGTTTGTCATGCAGGTTCCTTGGCACTCATCTACGTACGCTATTTAAAATGGGCGAAATCGGATGATAGCAACGCCCTCTTTTTATATAAAGAATATTTTCGAAAACACAAAAAGTGCTTACCCAATACATAATACGCTTGTAAGCATAACATTTGGTGTGTACATTAACATTAAGGTAGAAAATAAATTCATCAATAAATTTTTGAAAATGGGCGTTTCACGCCTACTTTTGAATAGGTCAATCAAAACCGTTCAAGAAATCGAAACGAAATTCAGTACATATTTATATTAATACAAGGAATTTTCCGGAAATAATGGGTACAATCGATTAGGGTCCACGCCCACTTATATACGAAAGATTTTGAAAAGGATCATAGATATATTTAATAGACAATAACTTTTTTTAAGATAGCTTGATATCATTTCTACTTCACTGTAAAAGTGTCCTTGACAGAAGAAAGTCGAAAAATACAAATTTTCGAAAATGGGTGGGACCTCGCCCTTTTTATAGTGGATTATTCCACAAAACTTTTTATGCCACAACTGCGGCAAAAATTTATTTATCAAAACGATATTTGGCGAAAATGTTGAGTGTATAAAGGTAACTGTTTGTTGTAAAATGGTCGAAATCAGTTAAGGGCCACGCCCACTTTTCAACATAGTTCTAAAAAATTTGTTTGTAAAATGTAAAACACAATATTTCTGTAACTATGGAAGCTATATCAATAAGATCATGCACACATAATAAGCTTTTTAAGCAAAATTCGACCGAGCAAACATTTTTTGGATTTTTAAGAAGTTAGCATGGCACCGCCCACTTTTCAGCATAAAACTTCTGCTATTTCAAAGGCGATTTCTTCCGGATATTTCAATGAAAATTGGTCAGCTGCTTCTCAATAGTATGTGGCATAATTCTGCCTAAAATTATGAAAATCGGATAACACACATGCAAACTATCCAGGCAAGTAATTAATATCCCCGCTTATGGAAGTTATACATTTTTTTGATTTTTATACCTTTCATGAATGTGAAATATTTGTAAGTATCGGACACCGAATTTGTCAGCTTAAATCCGCAAGGTGAAAAATGGAAAGACGGAGACTGTAAATATAATAACGAGTGGCTCAAAAATGGATAGGCAGCTGGACTATATTTTGAAGAGTTGCAAGCCAAGAAGTCATATAGACTCCAATAAACTTGCAATGCCTACCAAACGGAAATCTATGCCATAAAAAGGGAAAGCAGCTCTAAAGGCGTTCGAATCTGCTGTGATAAAATCTAAAATGGCTCGTAGTTGCCGAACCACGCTAAAGGCTCTGGATCCTCTCAACATTTCTCTCTGCTGGACTCCCGGGCACAGCGGTTTTCATAGAAAAAAAACTTGCTGATCAGATGGCCAGAAAGGGCTCCCAAATTGATATAAACTCCGTGCAAACGCCATTTGTAAATCTGGTTTTGAGAAACGGTAAGTATTCTTCTAGGACAACATTATGAGGAGGAAGGGGAGTCGATTCATCTTCTCCTTTGTCGATGACCAAGTCTACAGTTAAGAACGTTTCAAATTTCTGGACGCACGCTTTTTCGAGTGTCTAGCAGATGTGAGGTAAGTGGTTTTTCGCTTCTTCTTTAGTTAATATGGGAGATTAAATACGGAATACCCACGCGTCACATACTGAGAGCATTCATAATGGACATAATTGTGTCAGAGTGGAAGTTTGGGGATATCAGATGCTCGCTGTCTTAACCTAACTTATGTGCACATGTCCCGCACCCTGAAGACTGCCGCTCAAAACATTTGGAAAGCAGCAACTACCCAACTTGGATCACTCATACATGTAGGCCTGGTAGGCCAAAAGCTCATAAATATTTTTTAACATAGACACTGAAGCTTAGGTTGTATATCAAGAGGTCATCATAGTATATTTTCTTTGTTGCAACCCGAATTTGAGCCACACGTATATAATAACTACGACTTAAAGCTTTGGTGCTTTTAGAAATATTCGTCCCATTTATACAGGAACAATTCGAGGAAACACTCTGAAAGACAACAATTTTTCCTTAAAAAGTAAATGATATAAACGAAAGAAATAATTACAGCTTATTTCGCTTAAACAAATACTATGAAAATTATAGTCGCATACTAGTATGGATTGAACTTTTTCTGACTAGTATGATTTCAACCAGAAAATTATAGTTGGATTTTAGTATGTTTACTGACTAGTTTGGTATGTCACTGCAGGGAAGTTACTTAAACTAAAATATGAAGAAATACTGCAGCAAATATAACAACAAGAAAAGCCATCAAAAAATGTTTGTCTGAATCTATCCATAAGCAGCTGCAGAAATTACAGAATTTGAGTAGAGCATCCAAAGCCAGACAAGGCGAGCGATAATAAAAAGCATAGTTGCAATAAATTTCAACGATTATAAGTATCGGTTGCCAACCACTCACTCAAGCAAGTACTTACTACTCGACAGCTGAGCGGGAAGACTAGCGGGCCGGAGGGTTAACAAAAAGCAGATCGGTTTGTAGGTTCATGTGGCCAAAAATCTAACACAAAGCAGTTGCTCAATACTTTGATATGTGAATATGTGGTAATCATATGCGCATAAGTGTTGTGCATGTGTGGGTGTGTGTGTGTGTGTGTGTTGTAAGTTTGGCGTTTATATTGCTGTCGCATTGCGGTTGTAATTTGAGATCTTAAATTTGCTTATTGCGGAGCGAAGTTTTGCTATTTTTTTCTCATTTTCATTTGAATTTTTTTCTTTCATATAGCTTTTACAACTTTGTTGTATGTATATATTGCAACAAGAATACCACAAAGTACAAGTGCAATAGTGTACTTGCAAAATTTATTAAGGCGCACTTATACACACACACACACGCATACACACATACATAGGTCTGAAAAAGCGAATGCTGTTATTGCGCATATAAACTAATAATTTTAAGTATTTCTCTGTCTGGCATTCAACTTGGCATGTACTGTTGATATATACATGCACTAAAAATCGGAATGCGTCCATAACTATGAGCAGTTGATAGGAGCAATGTTTCTATTTTTAAGTACTTTGGGCAATTTGTTAAAATTTTGCGTTAAAAAAATGTCTCACAACAATTTTTTCTAGGAACGTTATTGAATATACAAAACTTTGTTTTTTTTGACTTAGACTCTTTTTAATATCTTTTTTTATTACTTAACTAGAAAACTTGGCCACGCTTCACTTCGTCTCAGAACTCATGAATGACGGACTTCGATTTAAATCATTAGATCTCCAAAACCAATTGGTATATGGAACTTAATGCCATTGTTTATCATAGCACTCATAAATACCTTTCGTTTGATATCCGTATCGTACTAACATATGTTGAGTCACCCTGGTCCCCATTTTTCCCGATAACTTCAAAACCTGTCAGATAGAAAAAAATTCTAAAAAGTGTGATTTATTTTCTATTGACATAATAACGATCTTTTACCAATTTTTCTTGCATATCTGCAATGTTTGGGCGCGTATCACTTTAAAACTTTTTAATGGATTACTAGACGTCTAACTGAAAATTAAAGATATCCCTTATTTCGATAACTCAACCAGTTTGGGAGTTATCGACCAATATGTGAACCAGGGTGACCTAAAAGATATTTGTACAATTTGGGCAGCAAACGAAAGATGTTTTTGATAGCTAAAATAAGCGATGTGATTAAGTTCCATATCTTAACTGGTTTCGGAGATATAATGACAATTAGTTTTGTGATCTACCCCGTCTTCTAGTCTAATATGTTTATCAATCTACATGAATGCTTCTCTATTGAATAATATCCAACCGTATGACCGTATCAGAATGAAAGGTCGCTGCCTGCACTCGCATTATAAAATCCAGTGCAACGAGACATAAAAAAAGGAGAGATGTTTTTTCTTTTTTTAAGATAAAAGGATATGAAAAAGCAAGTTTGGGTAATACCTTGATGTTTCTAGCCCATAGCGGAATCCAAACTTAGACCTGTAAGTCGATTTTTTAAGTGTTTTAACGTCAGGTGTAAGCGTTAATTTCATTTAACATCATTTTTAACGCTTGTCCCTATTCGTTGAATTTTAACCACACAAAAAAATTCGGCTTGGAATTTGTAAGATAATATATCTAAGCCGATTATTATTTTTAAATCATAAAAAATTACTTCTGACATATATAAAACAATGTAATTTAATGAAAATAAATTATAAAAAAAAGTTGCCCAGGATCATGTGGGCTCTGTTAATGCAGTTAAAACACTGTTCAAATAATTGGAAATAATTTTATTTGAGCTTAGAAGTTATAACATACTTTCAAAAATAAAATTGAGTTTAATAAAAATAAAATAATTATATAAAAAAAGTTCCCCGAGTTCCTTAAATCGAACCCGCGATGCACACGATGCAATACGGACGTTTATAGCCTGCTCTATTGCTACATAGATGCTGGCACTGTCAACTGCTGTACTTAAGATTACGCAATGCTTACATCTATTTCGACCGAGATACCACATATTACAATTAGATGTATCTTATTGTTCAGACGAGTTAGACGCGCTTTCGTTTAGCATAAATACTAAAAAATGACGAGTATTTAAAAGTTAGAGAATCGGCCTACTGATTTAGATGGAAAGAAGGAAATCAGAGCAAATGTCGCCAAAAGTAGAGAAATCAGTTTTCTGGATATAGCATCTACGCTTCCAATAAGTTAATTGTGCAAAAAAATCGAAAATAAGTTGGATCGACTGATTTTGTTTTGTCTGTGCTAATTCAGAACTGGCAAAACTAATTTAGAAAAGATTTTCGTTTGTTTACAGAATATATATCATGATGATAAATACCAATCCTACAGTCAAAACTAGGCAAGAATTCTACTGGACCTTCGAAAACAAATAAACCTGTTGACAAGAAAGTAGTGGAAAGCCTAGGCTTTTCGATGAAACTGAAGGAAATTACTCAAAGCCATCAGGCCATCAAATGTCTATGAGGAAGCGAAGAAAAACCCTAAAAATTAAATTAGTTTTGTAGAGGTCTAAATATTTCAGTGAATTAGAACGCAGCGACTTCATTGACTGTAGAAAGTCAAGCAAATGAATGAAGATGTTCACGAAAAATATACTGATGGCAATTGTTAGTCGAACTAGAGCAAAGCAGGCCTTCACTCCAATGCAAGACTTAAATGGAAAACAATTATAGATTGCCAGTTGAAGTCATTTCGCGTAACTAACAAGCGACTAACACGCCTTGTTGGACTGCCGAAACCACTTAAATGATTATGCACTAGTTCAGTAAGTCAGTAAGAAATTTCGTGTATTGATTTATATCTCGCTCAAAGCTCATGTTAAAGCACTTTCGGCTTTTACAGAAATAAAATTAAAATCTATATTTCTGTGAATTCAAATTTACCCACAATGCATTCATAGATTTATTCAAGGTATTTCGTTTGCCAACTTTCTACGAAATTTGGTAACAGCTGAGCCAAATTGCATGAAAGCTGCTAAATATATATATATATCTCACTGTAGACGCCTACATATAAATGCGACTAAGCACTCATTGCCTATTCCACGAAGCCATTCGAATCGCTAGAGTCAATCCAACTAGTTGTAAACTACTTCAAAACTAGTATTACTACCAAGCCCTACTAGTCAGCCCCTCTTTTTTTCTACGAGATGTCTTTTGGCAGTTTTCGAAAAAAAGTATACTAGTCTCAAAATAGTTTAAAATAAACCAATAAAATGAAATATGTAAATGCCATCTCGAAAAATGAATATGCACGCTACTCCCATAGAGTATTTGAAAATTAATTTAAAACAAGTAAGGAAGTACTTGTCTTATATAGCCGATAATTATACACCTAGCAGTGATCTCTTATGGCATCCCAATTTACAACCAGTTTTTATTAAATTTTAATACTTTGAGTTCGTACCATGAATCCAGTTGATTTTTTATACCTAGTAGTGCTACGCCTACCACACCGAAGGTCCATGGTTCGAGCCCTGGTACAGGTAACATCAAAAGTGATTTGAAAAAAGTTTTTCAAAACGGGGTCGCCCCTCGGCAGTGGTTTGGCAAACTCTCCGAGTGTATTTCTGCCATGACAGGCTTCTCAGCAAAAATTCGTCTCCTTTGTAGATGCCGTTCGGAGTCGGCAAAAAACTGTAGGTCCCACCAATTTGTAGGGAAAATTCAAATCGGCACACCACAAATTGGAAGAGAAGCTTGGCGAAAAAATCTCTTAGGAGGTTTATGATGATATACCTGTTGTATATCGCGCCATAGAGAGAGAGAGAGTGCTACACACACAAGGTATATTAACTTTAGTCGCCTAACGGCAGTATGTCACGGCATAAACAGATCGATATAGATATTGACTTATATACATCAAAATGTTCAGGAAGAAAAGAGAAATTGATTAAACCATGTCCGTCCGTCCGTCTGTGAACACGATAACTTGAGTAAATTTTGCGATATCTTAATGAAAATTGGTATGCAGGTTCCTTGGCACTCATCTTCGAATTAATCAATTTACTCAAGTTATCGTGTTCACAGACGGACGATTAGTTTATGCCGTTACATACTACTGTCAAGCTGAGAAGTTAATACTCGTATACCTTGTGAGAGTAGCTCTACTAGGTATAAAAAGTTTTACTCCAACTCTGGACTAAGTCCGATTATACACATTATATCTTGGCAACGAGTTGAGATATAGAACTTAATCACATTGCTTATTGCAACAGTCATTCGTTTGATTTCCATATTGCTCTAACACAGTTTAGGTCACCCTGGTTTACATATTGGTCGATAACTCCAAAACGGGTGGAGGTATCGGAATAAGATATATTGTCATACGCGCCCAAACTTACAGACAGACAGACAAAGATTCTTAAAACTGTTGGCTATCCCTCCCTCACCAATTTTTCCTGCAAAATACAAACAAGTCTTGACGTGTTACAATTTTATTATAAGTAGAGATTTTAGTCCTTTGCGGAATAGTCCAATACCAGTGAAACAGATCTAGTTATATACTGGTATGTTCAATTAATAGTTCTCTATATATCACGTATAAGTATTTTGGAAACTGTTTGTGAACGTTATGCTTGTTATGTTTGCGCATCCGACATGATGTACTGTTTTGTGTTCAACAACAATAACAACAATAACAGCCACCGGAAAACGGATGTGTATGCCTTGCACTAATCAGTGCAGTGCCGTCGTCGACGTTATTGCAGCAGTCGCCTTATGGCAGCCGTTACAAGCCGCTTGCTTACTCGCTTGCAGCATCACATTTCATATGCATATTGATTTTGAACAAACAAACACACACAAATGCACACATACAATTATATTTCTACTTACATGCAGGAACACTTTTAAATCTATTCCAACACTTGAGCATACAAAACCTATACGAAATTTGAATGGCATGTGGCAGGCGACCAAAAAACGTTGGCCAAACTATTTATGTACACAATTACATACAGATAGTATGTTGGCTAGCTGGATAACTAACGGTATATTTCTTGTATAACAAGTGGTAGGTTGTCGTTTGGGTGCCAAGGTTTGCTGGTCGGTAGGAGTATATCAGAAGACAAAACCATGCCTTGTTTGCTTTCTTGCGCGCCGTGGCTATTAGTGATGTTTAAGACTAAGGAGTACCGAGCGTGATGAACTGGGTCCTTAGAAGAAGTGCGGTACTAAGGATGCATAGCACTTCTTTTTCGCAAAATCTTACAACTACATTTAGAAAAAGATAAATAGGCAGTCTTTCCACATTGTAAATTAATTATATTGCTAAAGTAACCATTTCTTGAAATAAAATACAGGGTAAAGGAATTGTGGATGAAACGATATACAATGACCCGAAAAGCCCTGGTGAACGAGGACAAGCGCTCCAATGGATTCACCGTATGGAATTGCTTCAATATGCTTCTGCTCTGACGTAATGTGGTTTGAGGCACCGTTTTGGGCCATAAAGTGGGAGCAATCCACCACTCGACACATGACACCACTTAGCGTTCTTGAGAACTTTGGCAGTGCGGTTTCGCGATGTCATCGACGATATGTCTTCTAAAAATCCATGCATTTGAAATGGTTTGTTTTGGAAAAGATCCATGGAGCGATTCTAATGTTGCTAGTCGTAAGACATTTTCTCTAAAAGTGTTCCATTTTTGGAAGGCGAGGGGCTTGACGTGTTCATTCCAGTCTGCCCCTTCCAACCAGGCTTGTTATAGGATGGTTTTGGCTGAAATCATTATTGGCGCTAGCCGTCCTGCCAGGTCGAAAAGTTAGCCAATTGTCGATAATATTTTCTTAAGTTAGCTGCTTGTAAAGGGTGATACGAGTAGGTGGAAGTAATTTAGAACAGCGTCACCATTTGGGAATAGACTTCAGTTTATCTGCGTAATTGGCCGTTAGTTTCTTCTTAACCCTTTCCTTGCATTTGGTCAATATATTGTACAAAAAAACTGCTTTAGTATGTCGGCCCGTAGTTTTATAACTAACTTAGCTTTATAAACAAATGTGGCATAATTACAATAAAGAATATCTTTCCTCAATTGCTACCGTATTTTATGAAAATAGCGAAAAAGGTGGTCATACTACATAACTTTAAAAAAGTATCTACATTAGTTAAAAAAAAAAAAATATTCTACATGAGTACCAACTCCAAATGAAAGTGAACATTTCACTCGTCAACGAAATATTAATTAAATTTTACAATTTTGTAAAAAAAAAATTATTCTACGCTATTTAAAAATCTGTACAATATATTGTACAAACGACCGCAATTCTAATGTACAATATAATGCACAAATTAAATTTAGTCAGTTCTTACATAAATGTCGTGAACGGTTGCTACGCTTGCTTGCCACCGCCGCGGCAATTATAAGTAAATTCAAATTAGTAGGCTTTGCGTTTGCATACAATTTAAGATTTTTGGATGGATTGCTATGTATTATTTCGTAGAAATATTTTATACTGATGAATAGCACGCCAAATTAGTTTGTATATTTTATTTGTTAGGGCAAAGTAAAGTTTCTTTTGTTGTTGGTTGTTATATCGGAAAGACTGCGCGGCTCAAAAGAACAATATAATGGACTTGCTACATTTTCGAACGGCTGTAGCAAACCACCTTGTGCTGTTCACCCAAACTAGTGAAATACGGAAACCAGGAAGACCACGAAACACTGTTAAAGTAGACACAGAACCATCAACTAGCAAAAGAAAGTATGAGGCCCGCCCACCCCAGGTGATTATTGAGGACGAAGTGGAACTTCTTCTAGCGCATGACGGCCTAACGAGTCCTACCAGATGTAAAATTCCCGGATGTAAAGGACGCACTTTCTTTATTTGTGTTAAATGCCAAGTACACTTATGCATTTCACGCGAAAAACATGTTTTCAAAAATTTCACAAATATCCAACTAATTAAATTAATAAACATATAATTATATTAACATTTTATTGAACTGAATTAACTTGCATATTTTATTTTCTTTAGCCTTTAATTACTAGTTTATGAATGAAATTTATTTAATAAGTATCAATTTAATTTATAAAATATTTTACGTACATTTATGTATTTAGTTTATTTAGTTAATTAAAATTATATACTTGATTCAAGATACTGAATTGCAATGTAAATTATGTTGGAATTTATGACTAAACCGAACAAATTAAAAAAAAATTTTAAATTTGTTACTCGTTTCACAATATTTGGCCAAGATATTGACCAAATTTTGAAGAGCTTTTTCCTAAAGCTTTTCCACAAATTTTTTTTGTTGCTTTAGTCTATTTGAATGGAACTCTTTCAAATTAAATAAAACCAACATTTTTTTTTTCTCGCGTAACTAAACTTGGTAGGAAAGGGTTAATGTTTCTATAACTTGATTCATGGAGTTGATTGTGGATTGTAAATCGCATTCGACAGAGGAGATGTCATCTGTATAGACAGAAGCAAAGTGTATTCAATAAAGTGTGACAGACAGCTAAATATGATTCTCTTGGAAGGGACTATTATGTCAGCCGAATTTAAACAAATTAATTAACATTTTGAGGTGCATGTAGCTTTTCACCACTTTTCATCTATAAGTTTGGTTTTTTCTATTCTTTTTTTTTTTATTTTACTTTATTCGACAGCATTGTAAAATATGACGAGAACAAATTACAAGAGCTATACGTACAGATACAGGGTGTTTTTTTTACAGGTTTGTTTTTCGAATAGAGATAAAACTTGGCATTTTGTGGTCAAATCTGGCAACTCTAATGTCATTTATGTTCAGTTTGGTTTGCCATTTCACCATGAACAGGTTGACAAAAGAACAACGCTTGCAAATTGTGCAAATTTATTTCGAAAATAATGGTTCAGTTCGCGAAGTTTACCGTGAGCTCCGTCCATTTTCTGGTCGACATAATCGTCCATCAGAGCAATTAATTCGGTTATCCATGGATCGTTTTCGCACTACGTTTACTCTATGTGATAATACGCATCCGCAGAGACGTCGAACAGTGCGCACCGAAGAAACAATTGCCGCTGTAGAGCAAAGTGTTGAAGAGGACCCGAATGAATCGATTCGCCACCGTGCACAGCAATTGGAGCTTTGTCCATCAACTTTATGAAAGATTTTGCGCAAAGATCTTGGCTTGCGACCTTACAAGATCCAGCTTGTGCAAGAATTAAAGCCGCGAGACCATGCAATGCGTCGTGATTTTGGTGTATGGGCAGAAAATGAGATTGATTTCGATGCTGATTTTCATCGCAAAATTTTGTTCAGTGATGAGGCTCATTTTTGGTTGAATGGCTACGTCAACAACCAAAATTGCCGCATTTGGAGTGAAGAGAATCCACATGAGACCCTTGAAACGCCATTACATCCACAAAAACTGACTGTTTGGTGTGCTCTATGGGCTGGTGGAGTCATTGGGCCATACTTCTTCCGCAATAATGCTGGAGAGGCAGCTACCGTTAATGGAGACCGGTATAGAGCCATGATAACCGACTATTTTGTTCCCGAATTGGATGGCATGAATGTGGATGAGTTGTGGTTCCAACAAGGCGCTACATGCCACACAGCGCACGTCACAATCGATTTATTGAAGGAAACATTCGATGAGCGCATAATTTCGCGGAATGGACCTGTCAATTGGCCACCAAGGTCGTGTGATTTGACACCATTGGATTATTTTCTTTGGGGATATGTGAAGTCGCTCGTCTACACCAACAAACCAGAAACGTTAGGGGAATTGGAAGCCAACATTCGTGGCGTTATTGCCGACATACGGCCCCATATGCTCGAAAAAGTGGTTGAAAATTGGACCTGTAGAATTGGCTTTATTCGAGCCAGCCGCGGCGGCCACATGCCATATTTAAACATTAATGGCATAAAATTATCCTTCCAATAAAGCTAAATTGATGGACCTTAAAACGATTTTCTTGTGTTTTATTTCAATTTGAAGTTCTATACCCCTAAAAAAAACACCCTTTAGAACAAGTGCGGGGAAATAGAATTCCATAAGTTAAAGTTTATTCTACAATAAACAATATAATTTTTTTTTTTTTAATTTTTGATTTTTGGTCCAAATTTTGAAAATATTGTTCGCTGCATTTCTTTCCTAACATGAATTATACAAAGTTTTTGCACATCAAACAATAATAATTAACCTTAACTTACATTCAATTCAGACTTATGAACATTTGTTAAACATTTTATAAAAATACAAATTCCCTTGAAGAAGGCGTGGAAGACGCCGCTTAGGAAAGAAATGCAAACAACTTAGTTTTCATTAAATATCAAACGGCCGAAGGAGCTCAACCCAGCGAGCAATATAATTTATTACTTAAATAAAGCACACATTTTTTTACGAAACGCTTTTAGCCATTTTTTTACTTAATTAAATAATTTTTGTGCAATTAACCATCTATTTGAAGATAGAAATTTTTTAATATAACATTATTTGGTACTTATAAAAGTAAGCTTTTACGTTTTCCTTCAAATATATGTGTGAGTTCGGTTCCATTTATTTAAATATTGAAATTTTCAGGGTTCAAAATGCTTAAGCAATAATAGCACAAGCAGCGAAAATGTGCTGATGCTGTACTTCTGATTTTTTCTTGCTTAAAAAGAAGCATGTTTGCTTTTGCTTTTGCTTGAAAACAAGGAGCAGCAACAGCAGCAGCATGAAAAATCCTGATAAGCAAACGATCGATTGCTGATGCTGCTTATTGAAAATTAGAAAAGCAGAAACAAACATGATACAAAATGCAGATAGTTTCACTTAACACATTGAGTGGCAAGCGGTTTTGACGAAAATCATCACCGGGTGCCAAGCACATTTTTTGCTATAAACTGGTGAGAAAATAGAAAATATAGATTTCTGAGCCAATCCCGTAATATTACGTCGTTTATTTTGGATTTTAAACCGATTTATATGAAATTTAAAACATTGATTTAGCTTGTGCCTTCGAAATTTTCAATAAGCAAGCAAAAGCAAACTCATAGACTGCCAAGCATTGAACATTTGCTTAACAGCAATCCATCGTTTGTTTATCAGCATCTTTCATGCTGCTGCTGGGCTGCTCGTTTTTTTCAAGCAAAAGCAAAAGCAAAATCATGTGCTTTCAAAATTTTTAAGCATTTTCGAACCCTGGAAATTTTATAATTCTAGCTATTTTTGGCCATAAACTTTCATAGAAACAGTTTAAGGCCGTTTTATCGCATTAAGAAACTAGTTATATGGATGCCTAAGGCCCCCATACGAAATTCGGGATATGCATTCCATACACATGCGAAGTAGGTTACTCATATTGGCCAAACCCCATTTTTCGAATGATGCTACTTCACAGCATCTATCGCATTTGGAAGTTCAATGTCTATATCGAGTTCTGGAAGCTCTTTGAAAAAATGATTTAAATATTTCGTCCATGGTGTCGTCATACTTGTTTGAGGAATCCTCCCCAGCTTTCAACTCTGCTATGAGCTTTTGTTGCTTTGATACTTCGTCTTGTTTCATTCTTTTTGGCAGCTCTTTTTTTTTAATATTAAGAAAATGAAAGGCAACACTGAAGATGGCGGAACGCCGAAACTGGTTATAAATTTCAGGGCCACTTAAGTTTCTCTTCTTTTCTTCTAGAATCTTCCATTTCTCTGGCAACTAGGCAGTGGACCAACATCCACTTTAAAGCCAAATTGACTAAGACTTAATGCAGATATGAAGACTGCAGCTTTCAATAAAATAAAATTAAAGACTTTTTAGGGAAATGTTTGGGTAAACTTCGGGTCTAACCCAACAAAATACCAGAATTTCTTTCGCTTTCTACTAGTAAAGAAGTTTTTTTAGTATCACCAATATATCCTATTTTTATAGCAGAATTTTTTCACAAATTCCTTCATTTGAATTAAAGTCGAAAAGAAATATTGAAATTTCGAAAATTTAAAAAAAAAGAACTATTTAAAATTTGTTTTTTAAACTAAAAGGATTATTTTGAGAAGAGTTAGAGATTTTTTCTGTTTGACATCATAGTTTTGTTCCAATTGAGAGAAACGTCAAATTCAATCAAACTTTGTTGAATACATTTTGGGCAGAAGTACTTTGTTGGCGATTGAGAATTTATCTTTGGGTGCCAGCGCTAGATGATGGAGTGTGGTAATTGCTAGGTATGGGGCACAGTTGACACCGAAGCTAACTGTTTCCTAAATGTTGTTTTGTTGCAAATGTTCTAGCGGTAAGGTTAAAGATTAATAAAGAAAATTTTGCGTATACTCTCGATTTTCTGGGAGTATGCGTATTTATCTGTATATCTTCTCAATGTCGCCGAACGAGTTCCATTGTAAGATCATTGGCATCAATTCGTTAGATTTAGACCATTGTGTAGGGCATCCTTCAATGAAATTCCTGAATGCGAGAGTTTTTAACCATTGAAGACTACTCGAAATTTGTTTCTTTTTTTTTTGCTGTCCGGTTTAATAACAACGTGATGGGGTTAATAGAAGGAATAATATTATCCTTCTCGCTTCGATGGCTGAAGTCGGTTCCAGTAATTCGTGTTTAAATATTCTTCCAACACTTCAGAATATTTTTCCTTTAACTCGTATACATATACATTGCTGTTGAGCAGTGGGTTGTGAGTGGTGAAGGGCTAGTTTTTGTGGAAATCTCTTAAAGATAGGCTAAGACATGTGGCGACCATTGTCTATTATTATGGTGGTTTTTTGTGGAGTTCTTCGCAAAACGTCTCTTCATCGGTTAGCAGTGTGGTGTAATGCTACCAAAAACTTTTAAGGAGTTCATTTAGGGAGTCATTGGGTATTTCAAATATGTGACTGCAGAATGTTGAAATTGGCTAAGTGACCAGACCATTTAATTTGCATCCTAATATAATATTTTGAGCTGTGATACTCCGCAACGGTGGTTTCTAGCCCTCGAAGGAATATTTGTGGTGTATGTCACCATCGATCAACATATATATTCTATCTGGACAGAAGTGATGTGTGAGAGAAGAAAAATTTTGAAGTTCTTCGATTAAACTTTAGCTGTCGAACTATAGCTCGGGTATTAACTTGGGTAATTAAGAGCAAAAATTGTTATCGAGCAGGTTTTATATGAACTCTGTACCATTCGTCTGTCCATGAATAAAATTGTTTTGTTTGCCAGTTGACCGAGTAGTTCCTAAATTCGAGAAGAAACTAATGACTTTTGGCAACCTTGATCTACCAAGGCAAGTTCTTGAAGGTTTATCCTCTATGAAGAACCGAGACGATTGTCACAATATTTTAGTCTGATTAAGTATTTCTGCACCCACAGCAACAACAGGTTTATATTTACTATTACAAAGATTTTCACTGAAATGTAATATCCACGAAGACCTGTTTGACAAATTTTTTCAAAACGCTCCAAGTACCCGCTGTAGTTTGGAACCGAACAATTTACAAACAGTTCTTGAAATACCTGGAGCCACACATCACCTCTAATCACATATTAGTTTTTAAACCTTTTATGTATATACAGCACATATGCATGACTGTATGTATTAGTGCTTTTGTCATAGAATTCTACAACTTCTACACTTGCTGCAGCATCAAGCTGCCTTTCGCTTTACACTGCCCCCCGCAATTGTCCATTTCGAAGTTAGGATCACGTTGTTAATAGGCACACATACAGACACTTACACAGAGATTTCCGGTTTGCACATGAGCGCGTATAAACCAAATTGCAGATTGCATTATTTGTTGCTCGTCCTACTCCTCTTGTTATTGCCGGCTGTTTTACAACTGCAATCGATAGCTTCGTTTACTACACTTATATCTGGTTCTTACTAAGTCATACGACTCTTTCTTTGATGTCGTGTATCCTCTGCTGCTTGTTGCTTTACATTTCGTGAAACTTTATTACATTTTTTATAACTTTATTGTGGTTCCTTTTAACTGTTGGCCATTTTACAACTGAGGTATAATCCAGAGTTTTATTCATTGGCACACATTTGAGCTTAATCTGTCTGAAAATTAAAAAGCTTTTTTCTTTTTGCTTTTCATGTCGAGGCGCTGCCAATTTTGTAAGTAACAATGCTCATGTGTGTTGTATGGATGAGTGACAGGCAATTAAATTCTTAATAGCTGCAAGCAAATGTTTATAACTTAAGCTGACTGCACTTGACAAAAAACAACACAAAACCTCCTTTACAAATTTGATGGATGAAGGATTATGACGAAAAAGACGTATTTTTACTTACAATTTATAAAAACAGAATGGAGTCGACCTCGTTGTAACTGCTTGTAGTGGGGCCAAAAGCCTTCATTTTTTAAAGAAATGATACCAAAAAAATTATGTCAGGAAATCCGATGCATGACAGAGGTTTTCAAGAACGGACATTTAAAGCGAGCCTCAGAAAAGGCCGAATATTTATATGCCGTGAAGACCCATTCGTTACGAGTGGACCATCAAAATTTAAAATCGTCTTATGTTGAAGAAAGCTTAAAGTATAATACAAAACAGAGAGAATCTTGGCGTGCATCTCGTTTGATTGAGTGACATCAAATTTGTTTTTAAACATGGTATCTGTGAGTTTTAGTTTTGCCTTAGGAGATTTGAAAATATAAAGGTGGATAGCAATTAATCGATTTTAAATATTTTGTCATTTGTTGAACTATTTTCTGAGTTTTTAAATATTCATTTAATTAAATTAAATGAAAAACTTTCTTGTAAATAATAGTTCTCGCAAAGCAAGAACGAATAAAAAATGGTGAAATGAAACCACGAAGAAAAGTGAAAGCGAAACGATCATTTGTCAAATCAATTGTGTAAGTAAATAACATTTCTTTTGGGAATAATTTAAGTAACCTTTTTCTAATAAAAAAGTTCTCAAAAAATTCACAAACGAAATATTGAATTGTTGTTTTTTTTTTCCAGGTTTATTTATTGTCATCGTGAAATGCAGTTCCCATCAATAAAATAACAATAAATCTCCAACGGAATCTTTTAAAAGCTGCAGCAAGAAAATTGGCGAGCAGAGGCAAATACAACAAGGTGGCTAAAATAGCACTTTTTAAAATATTTAGTTACTAAGAACTTGCACATTATGTACTAGAATTCCATACCCGACTGACCTGCATGGTTATTTGCAAAGAACTCCAAAACGTAACATTTTCACCATAAAAAGATAATCTTCCTTGAATTTCCTTAATGTTATGTAAAGCAAGGATGCGATTTTATCTGAGATTAATATTTAAATTTTAAAATTTTCAATAAAATGTTTCAAAAAAATTTTAAGATTTATGCCTATGATATCAATTATAAAATTGAATCAAAAATGGACTAAATTACTTTTAAGAAATGTTTTTAAGGGTAAAATTGCTATAAATAGCGACTATATTTTTGTTGAAATTGGTTTCATTTGTTTAATATAGTGATATATATATTTTTATATTTGATGGCATATATTTTATATCTGATGACTGAGTTTTCAATAAAGTGGCTTGTAATGTAATTTAGCAATTTTCGTGTATTATTAAACCAAAACGTACCTAACCTGCTACGAAGTAGAAGACTAACTGGTATGAGGCTGCTGCATAGGAGGCCTAGTATGACGGCTGGTATGATTCTGGTCTATGTACTGACTGGTATGTAAACTGGTATGATACTGATGTATTAACAGACTACAATTTTAAATGGTATGATATTGATGTATATGATGACTAGTATGCCAATTGGCACGGTGCTGATACAGATGCGGACAATTGCTATCTCTTAGGACATCGTCGTGTTAAAAATATCAGTTGCTAATATGGAAAAATTACAGAACTCGAACTAGTTGGGCCGATTTGGCAAACTAGTATTTGACTAGTATAAAACTAGTAAAATTTACTGCAGGGTATATACTGCGTAGCTGATTGTTACTAAGCGAAAGGCCCCTAGGTCGCGGACGATAAAATATTTGACTGTCACCGGGTTTTGAAATAAAGCTAAGTGCCAAGCTCAACGAGAAGTTACTCAAACCCTCGAGGAATTTTGTTTTCTAAAATTTGTATTGTCATCGTGTCCTAAACTATGTACCATGTTTCAAGGGTCTAGCTCAACAGAAAGTAATCAACCACGATTTTGCACTTTTCCAAAATATTAGAAAAAAATTCTGAAATTATCGTTTTTTGAAGCCTCTTAAATTCAAGTCTTATCAAGTGCAATTCTCCTAAAAACGTAGTTGATTTTTGGCAGTTTTTTGACATGGTGTAAGGTGTTGTCTCACATATCAACGTGTTTTAGTAGATAATTCAATTTTCATTATAAATAAGACTAAACTGTACTTTGGGACTACCGAGTAAACTAAGTCTGTTCTTTCTCCCATTATTTGTCGAAAAAGTTATATTGCTAATCATCGAGTAAATTTATGCTTGCAAAGCTTCATCCTTTATGTAACTGGATCACTAAAGTTTCGCAATATGAAGGGATAAGGGATAAATGCATTACTATTTGGCCATAATTCATTTCCATTAAACAATTCATCAGAGATAAAATGTTCTCAAATAAGGAAATTAAATTAACATACATATGTGTATAGAAACAATCACTTTGGAAATGCAACAATAAACAAACATTTATAGCTCCTCTGTTATGATTATTTATATGAGTGTTAGAAATACACTACAACAACGTACTCCCATATGGTAGAGTGCTTAAAGTGAAGGTACAATAAATGGCTAGAAATGTGTGACAATAAACTTGCGAAATTAATAATCAACGTCATACCCAGTAGGAAATTGAGTAACGTGCCGCCTGTTTAGTATATGAAAAGATGCACGAACAAGAAAATATTAAATATATAACCGATGATAGAGTTTTAGTTTTTAAAAAATTAATAAATTCGCTCACACAGGCAATCTATACCTTAACTTTCGTGACTTTGTTTTTTCCATTCTTGTACGCATTATTTCAAGTGGAGATGGAATATTTGTACTTCGTAATTCTATTTGTAGTGTGAGTAATACTAGATGCGTCGTTATTCTGATATTGTACAAAGGTTTATCAGGAAATTCGAGTTTAGTTGTGTAGTTTGGGAACTGGTGAAAGAAATGATGGACACTATCTCAGATGATGAATCTGAAAATGAAAGATTCGCATAAGTACAGAAAATAACTGCATGGAGATAGACATGGGGAAATTGTGGAAGATTTTCTTGATGCTTTCAAATATAGTCATTATATAAAATAAAATTAAATATAACCGGAGTTCTAGAGCAAAAATTAGACAAACTAGTCGTTCTGGATCTGATGGAAGGGTTAAAAGGTTGAAAGGGCCAAAAACTTTTGCAGCGAAATTTGACAATAAGAGATCCATTAGTCCTGAGTATTTGCATGTCAAATCGTCACATAGTTGGAATTGACCCCTTCTGATTAGAATAACATTTTGTGAACAGAACAAAGTTCTGCCAAAGACAAAAAATAAAATTTGTTTTTGTTCAAAAGTTATGCAAATTAAAAGGTAAATTTTTTTAAGTACTTCGGAAACTACTGTTTTTAAAAACATAACTTTCGGCACTTCTAGAGGCGTACTTAGTAGTATAAAAAAATATATAAAAAAAAATTTTAAATTTATAATTTAAAAAAAAATTATAATTTTTCGAAATTAAAAAACTTAAAATACGCCATTCAGTATTGGACTTGAATTTTTTGATATTATACCTCTGCTCTATCTTAAGATATATCGAAATTTTGTAAAGATTTTCTTTTTTTTTTTGTGTTTCAAGAATATATTTTCCAACATTTTCTTTTTCAAATTTTTTTCACATTCTAGTCGAGTTCAATTAAATTACTCAGTTTTGCTTGCTTAAAATAGGTTTTGGTGCTAGTGAAATGCAAAAGCAAAAATGTAAAAATAAATTTAAGTAAAAATGTGAAAAAAGTTTAAGCATATTTTTGTTTTAACATTCTGCTACGAAGAAAATCTATTTTCAAAGCGGTGTAAATTTAAGTATTAATTGAACTCGATTTAAAATTTAAAAAAAATTGTGGGCAAAATGCAAAAACTTTTATTTTTGGAAAAACAGAAAACACCCTTCTGAAAATTTCAGAATACCTTTAGATATATTAGAACATATAAACAAAAAAAATTGAGTACAAACTGTAACGGCGGTTCACGATTTTGAAGAATTAAAAATTCGGTACATAGAAATTTTAAATTTTTTTTCAAATATTTTATTTTTAGTTAATATATAGACGAAAGGGTTTGTAATTTTCAAAAGGCTTCTTAGACATATATTAACTAAAAAGAAAATATTTGGAAAATACTAAAAATTTCTAACTGTACCAAATTTTTAATTTTTCAAAATCGTGAAGCGCCAATTTCGTCGTGGTAAGCGAGGGGGGAGTTTTTAAAAAAAGACTTAACACAAATGCTTGAAAAGAATAAACTTATTCTTGATAGGCTCAAAACCAAAACTGAATTCTTTTCTTTATTTAAAATTAAAAGAAAGTTCAAATGTACAATTACAATAGTGAAAATGCTTACTACTAATTAGCCTGAATTGTTTGCTAAAATTTTGTGTTGGCATTTTAACAATAATTTTTTATTGGGCCGGAAGTTGTTTGCTTATTTTGTTATACTTAATATGAACTTATCAATATCGTCTTGTGCTGAGTCTGCACTTACATAGGTTGACGACTTATTGGTAGGGGGGGGGTTATTGGCATTATACGTAACTACTCCCCCTTTTAGATTAGAATTCTCCTGGATTCTATTATTTAACTGAATTTTTATGTATCTGTGTTTAAGTACAATAATCAATATTAGCGTTATTATGAGAAAAAAAAATTGCTACATTGCATATATAAGATATTTTACTGTGCTATTTTAAATTAAACATTCTTTTGACATTTATTTTGCTTTCTTCTACTATTTCATCAAATGTAATCTTTTTAGAAAAATTTGTGTTTATTTCATATTTCATGCTTACAATATTTTCTTGTGAATCTTTAATTTTAATTGAACAATTCGTGTATATTATTAGATTATTATCACTAATTAGTATTTCATCTTCCGTACATGTTTGATTTATTAATAGATTCTCTGCTTTTTTTTACAATTGTTTCTATATCTAATTCTATAATTTCCAGCTCTTTATTTTTGATTGTTTGACATGAATTCTTTATTACACAATTTGTTGCTGGTTTCATAATTTTTAATTGCTTATTTTCTTCAAATTCAAACATTTTGTTATTATATTCAAATATTTTTTCAATATTGGAATCTATTTCATTGTGCTCTTTATTGGGTATTGGAATGATGTATCTAATTTTAACATTTACAAAATTTGTTGGTATTTTGATTCCAAATATTAAATATGTGTTATTGAAAAAGGCTGTTCCTAATTGCATATACTTTAACTTTGTATAGTCAATATCGTATTTTCTTATTTCCTCGCTCGTCAAAATATTAGGATGCAAGATATTGTATTTTGATGCTACTATATTGTCTTGAATGTGTTCTATTCTACTTTTTAATAATTGAATTTTAGTAAATTTCTCTCCCGTTCTTCATCAGCCCATTTACTTATGGCATTGAAGTCCTGTTCTAACTTACTCCTATCGCTACTTATCGTTTCATGTAACTGTTCAAATGAATTTTCAAAATAGTCATTAATTTGTATTTGTTTATTAATTTTGTCGTCTGATTGAGTAAGATGGTTTTATATGTTTTGTCTGTCCTCTTCTTCCATCGTCCCAAATACCCATTTTGATAAAGTACCTACACCGTTAATTAGTCCACGTTGCGGTCTATTTATTCTGGGTATTAAAGTTAATAATTTGTTTCTAGCGTCTAATAATTCTATTTGCAGTAAGCCTTTAAAATTTGATTTTATTAATACAACATTGTCTGTCATTTCATTTAATATATCTTCTATTTTATGTACGTTTATTCTATGTATTACTATTTCCGTGTCCTTAACAATTTGCTCTTCTTTTATCTGAATATCTATAAATCCGTTTTCTTGTGCGTAATAAATTAATAAATCCCTCTTTCCTTCTTTCGACATAGTTTTCTCTTTTTGCATTGATCCTAGAAATATTTTTCTTTTTAACTGATAGTAGGTTTTTCTTTACTAAATTCTGATCTACTTTATTCATCTGTACCTCGTTCGGTGTGTATATTATAGCGGAATGAAATCTATCATTATAATTTCTAATAGCTTTATGGATAAGTTGTTTTATTGTTAATTCTTTATTCAATTTGTATAAAATTCTAAATTTTTCTGTTATTGTGTTATGGAACCTTTCTATATCGGATTTTCCTGTATGACTGTTGGGTTTTGTCAAATGATTTTTGACATTTTCATTGTCCAGAAATTCTTTTATTCTCAAAGTTTTAAATTCATTGTCCGCTACTAATTTCCTTGGTTTCCCTAATTTAGAAAAGTGGTCTTCCAGTTGTTCAATAATCGTTACATGATTTCTGTCATTTAGTGGGTGCAGCACCAAATTTAGAAAATTTTTCTATGACTGTTAAAAAATCATGTCCTTTTATAACGTAAGTGTCTACATGAATAATGTCATTTTTTTCTAATTATTGGAGTTTCAGGGAGATTAAACTTTGGTTTAACTGGATTTCTATCATATTTCACTTCTTGGCATATGTCGCATTGGTTAGTTACTATTTGGATAAGTTCCAATAGTTTGGGATAATATATTTTATTTTTTATTTGGTTGTATGTTTGTTGTATACCTGAGAGGCTTTCTCTAACGTGATATAATAATAATAGTAATAATAATATTTGTTTTACAGCTTCTACTTCTGTTTCTAAATCCTGTGCTCTCATTGTACACTTGAAAAATTTTATATTTGAATCATTGGAAAACATTGAAATTAGGTTGGCCTGTACTATATTGTAGCTATGCTCAGAAATTTCGGAGTATATACCTATAACCCCTATTGTGATATAATTTCGGAATATTTGTCCTAGTCTATCGAAATCACTTTCGGTTATAAAAATTATTTTTTTTCCATGTAAACATTTAAATTCTTCTACTTTATTATTGGTCAAAATTATTTGTGTTTTATATTTGTTCACAATTTCCTCTTTAATAAAAAAATGGTCCTGCAGGTTTTCTTCTGCTGAATGCATTGTTGCTATTGTTTCACTATCTTCTAAATTATTTTCTTCATTTATACCTGACTGTAAATAATTTTGTTTTACAACAGTAATTTTGTTATCCTTTCCATCAAAATTTCCTTCTTCCGCATCAGCTGTATTATTTTCTAGTCTACTTAAAAAATCTGCTACTTGGTTTTCTTTTCCTTTCAAATACTCTATATTAAAATATTAAAATTAACTTTAGAAGCCATCTTTGATGTCTTGGTGACATACCCTTTCCCTTATCTTTGCTTTGGAGGAATTTAATTGGTTGGTGATCTGTTAAAATTGTAAACTTTTTTCCGTACAGATATGGTCTTAAGTAATTTACACTCCATATAATAGCTAAAAATTCCTTATCCGTTGCAGAGTAGTTTTTCTCGTGGTTATTAAGCGTCCTTGAAATGAAACACACTGGGTGTCCTTCAACGTACATGGCCTGTCAATTAAAATTTTTAGTTTTTCAAATGCCTCTATATAAGTTGGGTCCTTTAAATTAATTTTCACATTCTTTTTCAGATATTTCGTTATAGGTTGGGCTATCTTCGCATAGTCTTTAATAAATTTTCGATAATAACCCGTAATACCTAAGAAACTTTTTATTTGTTTTTCTGTTTTAGGCAATTTTAACGTTTCTATTACTTTAATTTTATCAGGGTTCGGTTTTAGTCCTCCTTCTGTCAAAATATGTCCCAAAAATTCTGTCTCCTTTTTAATAAAATTACATTTGTCTACTTGACTTTTTAAATTAGCCTTTTCTAGGACTTTGGAAATTTCCGTTATTGTTTGAACATGTTCCTGTAGGGATGTATTAAAAATCAAAATGTCATCAAGATATACTACGCATGTTTTATTAATAAAGTCACGTAAAGTTTTATTCATTAGTCTCTGGAATGTTGCAGGTGCGTTTTTCAGTGCAAATGGACGGCAAATGCCGTCTTTTCTCTATCTTGTTCTCGTATTAGAATTCGATGATAACCCTTTGCTAAGTCCAGTGTTGTACAATATTGAGCTTTTCCTAACTTGTCTAAAATGGACTCGATGTTCGGAAGTGGATACTTGTCGGCTATGGTTACTTCATTCAACTTTCTGTAATCTATGGCAATCCTATATTTTCGTTCGACTGAATTATCCATCTTTTTAGGTACAACAATTAATGGGCTAGAGTATCGTGAACGACTTTTTCTAATAATCCTTTGTTCTTCCATTTCCCTTATTTGTTTTCTAACCTTTGCTTCATGTTGAGGAGGATATCTGCATAATTTACTGTTAATTTGTTCCTCTGTCGATTTATTCTGCTCCAGTCAAAATCTTTTGCTTCTAAAGTATGAATTTCAAGATTAGTATATGGATTGTTTTTAAAAAAAGTAGTCTTTTCATTAAGTGTTATACATCCATCTACTAAATTTATTGTTGTATTAAAGCAATTCAATAAATCAATACCTATAATAAAATTTTATTTTCTTCCTTTTAATGGAGTTACTTTCCATTTAATTTTTGCATAATTTGGTAGGTTAAATTCCCTAGGTGCCTCTGTCAGCACTTCATATCTAATCACATAATTTTTCGTTATTGTGCTAAACGCAATGGGTTTCTTTAATAAAACTTTTTCAAAATCATGTATAGTGCTATCTATTAAGCTTATACTTGCTCCTGTATCAATTAGAGCTTTATATTCATTTTTTCGAAACCTAAGTGTTATGGTAGGAAGACAGTCCGAGCTGGTCCCTCGAAAATAATTCTGTTCATCTACATTTTGGATTTGATTAACCTCGTTTTCATAATATTCATTCAATTCTTCCTGATTTCTTTCTTTTTCATAATATTCGCAATTATTTAATTCCTCGTTTCTTTCCTTTTTATAACATTCACAATTATTTAATTCCTACCTCTTGTAGGCCCCTGTGGTATTGAATTATTTTGATACCCTTTATTTTGGTAATTATATTGAGGACTCTCCCCCCTTTGTAACGACATATTTTCTCTATTCTGATATGCATTTTGTTGATTTTGCTTCACTTGCCCTGAGTTACCTTGCTTGTTGTAGTACGCTTGATTTTGCCTAACATGACCTGAATTTTGCTCTATATTTTTACTATTGAACTGTGGGGTTTGATTTTAATTCCTATAATCAGTATTTTGTTCTCTCTGTGGCCATTCTCTATAGTGTGGTCTTTCTTCTCTTTTATTTATTTTTCGATATTCTGGTCTTATACAAGTATCCTCGAATCTTCTTTGGTTCATGATTGATATGATTTGACCTAGCTCCCTACATTCATAGATTTTGTCCAACTAGGTCCCTTGTGTCATTTATTTTGTTGTATTTACTAGTAAACTATCTATGTTTGTAAGATCAATACCCTGACCTCCCCTGTAGTAAACAATTTGTTCATCTGACTTATATTTAATTTTTTGGATCTCTATCGCTAGTTCACTTACCGAGTTTACTCTCAGCGACGTTATTTTTCTATAGATCTCATGCGGCTCCGTTTCTGGTTTGAACCCCATCTTCAGGCTTTCCTTTATGCACTTCCAGTTGTCTGGTTGTGGGATGTTTATAATTGTATTTTTCGCTTCACCCTGTACCACCTTATAGAATATCATCCTTGTTGCTTCTTTCTTTATGTCCTCGTCTGATATCGTAGACAGTAGGTACTCACTACTGCTGAAGAATGAGTTAACTGATACATCCCCGTATCCCGTAAAGATTGGCAATTGGTCTATGTTTTTGAATAGGCGATCTGTCCTGTTGTAATCAGGGGTTTGTCTGTGTTGTAACCCAAGATAAGCGTTTCTGAGCTGTTCCAGCTGTTGCTCCCTCCTGGCGAGCTCTTCCACCAATTCTAAAGGCGGAATTTGAGGTCGATCCTGAGCCATTCTCCTTATATCAAACTCTTGCTGTCTTCTCGATGTAATTTTGGCTCTTGCTTTGTGGGTGGCGGCTTAAATTTGGTACTAAGCCACTGCGCTACCACTTTGTTTAATTTTAAATTTATACGTTAAGGGTTGGTGGCTATAATTCAATATTATGCCTGCACTGCTACTTTTTCTTAGAGTTTGTTTGTGGACAGCAGTTTATAATCACTGTTACACTCACTGAATTATTTAGTTTCTTATTTATTTTATATCCTAGTGGGTCCGGTCAACTCCTGAGTTGGCTACGGAATCGCAGGATTATTTTAGTGTATTATTATGTTTATATTATACCGAAAACCGTTATTCCGAATTTTGGTCGTATCGCGATCCTTTTCTTACTAGTAAAGGACTAAAGACTGCGCCAATTTCGTCGTGGTAAGCGAGGCGCGAGTTTTTACAAAAAGACTTAACACAATTGCTTGAAAAGAGTAAACTTATTCTTGTGAGGCTCAAAACCAAAACTTCTTTTCTTTATTTAAAATTAAAAGAAAGTTCAAATGTACAATTACAATAGTGAAAATGCTTACTACTAATTAGCCTGAATTGTTTACTAAAATTTTGTGTTGGCATTTTAACAATAATTTTTTATTGGGCGGGAAGTTGTTTGCTTATTTTGTTATACTCAATATGAACTTATCAATATCGTCTTGTGCTGAGTCTGCACTTACATAGGTTGACGACTTATTGGTAGTTGGGGGGTTATTGGCATTATACGTAACTCGCCTTTACAGTTTGCATTCAATATTTTTTGTATTATATTCTCTGATATATCTAAAGGTATTCTGAAATTTTCAGACGGGTGTTTTCTGTTTTTCCAAAAATATGAATTCTTGAGTTTTGGTAACAATTTTTTGTTTTAATATTTTCAACTTTGGTTTTAACTTCGAGTTCAATTAGTTAGGTAAAAAATTACTCAGCTTTGAAAAATGGTTTTTCGTCGTAGTGGAATATAAAAACAAAAATATGTTTAAATTTTTTTCACATTTTTGTTTAAATTTTTAAAATTTTTTTTTTTATTTTTTTAGATACAGTAGTTTTCGAAATAATTAAGAAATTAATTTAAAAAAACAGAAAAAAATTTTTAGTTTGCATAACTTTTCATTTTCTATTTTCGCAGATCTTCGTTTTATGATAAAAGGAATCTCCCCACCAAAATGCATCCAATTAGAATGGAACGTTTCGAAACCTAACAATTTGACATGGTACATATATGCATCGACACTCACTCAGTAACATCTTCATCACAATATAGCTAACAACATAACCAAGTACCTAGCCACTCCAACCAATTGTTTGTATCAACTTCATTATCATTTTAACTTAAGTCTATGTATTTTCGGAAGTACTCTGACAGACAGGCACTGCAAAGTTAGTAGGGTAACTGAGGCGCCCAACAAGCAGCCACTATATTTCAATGCTTGTATTTTCATGAACATCATTGTTATTGTTATTGTCTTTAGTGTTAAGCGCCGTTATTTGCCGTGCAACTTATCTAAGTTGTGGTTTCATACAAGTTACTTACCAGTTCTTACTTACCCATTATCGATTATAGAGATCATCGTCAAAGGCGTAGATAGTTGTAAGCTTATTTTATATGTACCGATAAACCATACATTTTGATTTGCTCAATGAATATGCAAGTGTGTATGTTTGTTTTAATATGGTATTAATAGTTACCCAACAGAAAATTGGACTAGCTCAAAACCATTTGACCAGACTTCGAGTTCTAGCTTAATAACCAAGCACTATTTTCAACTGACAGTTGGCAACTCGTTTTAACTGGCTCCTATTCGAACACTTCCAAGATATCTTCGCTTTGGCTACTTTTCAACCGTTTCTTACCGTTTATTTCGAGTTCTGGTTGTGGATGAGTAGTTAAATATTCGATTCTTCAAAGGAGTATTTTAACTATAACTTTTGTATTCGGTACAGAACTAATGAATATTTGTCCCACTGCTACATAGATATTTGAAGACTAACGAGACTGGTGGTGTGATGTGTCAAACTTTAAATTTCGGGACATTTGATATTTTAGGTAGGTAGGTAAAATGACTGTGACTCAGGTCGCCCAAGTAGATTTAAGAAGCCAGCATTTTGGCTGGAACCGGGCGTGTGTACAGGAAATGCTAAACGGTCTCTTTGGCACTCACAGCCTTACTACTTCTTCAGCTGTTATGGTGCCTATCACCCAGTGATCTTGATATTGCACAACTAGTTGTATTTTTTCACTTCAGTTGTGCTTTGTTACGGTAGCACTTTTAAATGTTTCCAATGGCTACTTCTATGGCTGGATGTTTCCCCATTTTCTTCTGATGAACCCATGTGTTCAAGCTCGTCAGCTCTCTCATCAACCTCAATTCCTATATGACCCGGAACCAAGGTAATAGATAATTCAAGGTCAGTTAAGGCAGCCAAGATCTGTATATGGCGCTCTTATTGGCTTTATTGCTGCCTGACGGTCAGAAATGATCGTTACTTTAAGAGTTATTTTCCTATCCTTGAGTGATTAATAGGCTTGCAAGATCCCAAGAGCTTCTTCTTATAACGCACTGCCATATGAGGGGAGTCTGAATGATACAGAAATGTCTAGAGACTCTGAGAAAGTACCGGCCTCACACCTGAATCCATCTTGGAACACGCGGTGTAGATTTGAAAACTGTTGTCAACTGTAGTCATGACCTTCTTCCAATCATTCCTGCTTGGAATGATAGTAGCAGCACTGCTGTCGACCTTCAGCTTGTGAGGATAATAATCTGTTCTGTCACTAATTGTGTCCGATGGAAGGCTGTTAAGAATACCACTATGCCCTTGCTAAGTATCCTTCCATTACCCACACTTCCTGAGTCTAAGCGCAGTTTGTGTCGATGTAAATAGTATATGTAAGTCGATTGGAAGCAAGTTGAAAATGGGATCCAAAGGCGCAGTAGGGCAAGTGCGTAAGGCTGCAGTGGCCTTCTGTAGGCGGATCCATAGGACATCTTCGGCTTGAAACCTCATTTCTTACCATATATAGATTTGCAGGCGTAGAAAGCAATGCAGACCTTCCGCACCCGCTCTTCCATACACGCTTTCCAATTCAGTTTACAATCTATTATTTGTTCCAGATATCTGGTGCTAGGAAGTTCGAAGTGCTTTTAGTTTAGGAAGTTCGAAGGTAGGTGGCTAATACTTCCTCATGAATAGTGAGAGATCCGTTTTATCAGGGTTTATCTTTAGGCCATATTCCTGTGCCCACCTACTTAGTTTTGCCAACGCTCTTTCCATGCTTATACTCATCACGGGAAGGAAGGGATCCGATACCAGGATCGCGACATCTTCGGCTTATGCCGTAATCTTTACCCCACTTGTATTGAATTTTACTAGGAAGTCGTTCATACTTTGCAGCTTCATCCAAGTACGTTTTTATGTTACCTAAATATATTTGTTCTTTTGAAAATTCGACTAGTTTAATAAATAGTATTTACATTACACAAACATTGTGCTTGTTGGACTCTGTTAAGGCTGTGGGTAGTTACAATTGGATGGAGAAATATGAGCGAATAAAATATAATGTTGTGTTTATGATGCTTCAATAAATAATTTTCGAATAGTGTATAGCGCATGGAAGGGAAAATCCACAACACCTTTCACGTTTTATAAAACCAAAAATTGTTTTCAACATTGAAAATTCGGTTCTGCATTTGATATAGATTTTTTCCGTTTCCTTTTGCTCAAGTTCTGCTACAAATACGACGAGTCCTGCGCCATCTAGAGAAAATTGTTACATTCGTGTGGCGGAGCTCTCGGTCTGTCTACAGTTTTCCATGTGCTATGCTTACAGCTCCAGCAGAAGTAACTGATCCATATGAATATTACGGTATTTTCGGAATTTTTCAAACTTATAGCTTTATTTAGGGCACCATTTTCTGTTATTAAGATTTTATCGGGATTTTAAGGAGTTTATCCGGACTATTTTCTTATATTTGGCTTATCCGTTTATTTCATTATACTTAGGCTTCAGTATCGTATCGAATCATGCGAGATCATAGATCCTGTTTTAGATCATTCCTGAAAAAAGCGTTTTTCATGCGAAAACGGGTTGAGTCGATTTGCCCATGTATAAGATACCGTCTAGCATGCTTAAGAGAGCAAACTATAATTGTTTTATGTAACGTAAGAGATGTTCCTGCTCGCTTAGCATTGATTGATGGATGAGTAGCGTTGTAAATCCGATTGGACCACAAACCGCTTCCAGCTTGTTGATAATCCAATTGAAAATGAAATCAAATTGAGGTCGAGATTGAATCGTAACTACATTTATCTACGTCTGCGAATGAACTAAAACTTATATTTGCTGTTACAAACGTACATATGCAATCCAATAGCGACCACGCGGACCAATAGCAATTGATTGTAGATACTAGTGGTAAAAGTTTTCATTATACATATTAGACGGGGTCGATTTATTAACCGATATCGCGCCATGGATTTTTCGATAGGTTTTGGGCTTAGGAAAAAAAAATTCCACTATCTACGCATACCCAAAAAAATTATTTTAGAGCCTGTGAAATTTTATTTTTTTTACTTTTTTCGACTTTTATTTTTAAGGTTTTTTTCATGACCTACTAAAAAAATTTTGGTTTGATTTTAAAATTTTCATGTATACCCTGTCCGACCCAAAAATGTCCACTAAAAACGTTGGCGATAACAGTTTTTTGACAAAAAGATATTTTCGGTTTTGGGACTTGTTTTGGTCGAAAAATCGACTTTTCCAAAACCCGAAAATAAAATTTTTTTTCAAAAAACTGTTATCGCCAACGTTTATAGCGCATAATTTTAAGTGGGACAGGAAATATGAGACAAATTCGTTTTCAGCGAAAACATGTATGCTGAAAAAACCCTTAAAAAATGGCGAATGGGTAAATTTTTTGAACAAACCACTCCCCAAAACCCAAAAAATATTATTTTTTTCAAAAAACCGTTATCGCCAACGTTTTTAGCGGACATTTTTGGGTGGGACAGGGTATACGTGAAAATTTTAAAATCAAATAAAATTTTTTTAGTAGGTCATAAAAAAACTTTAAAAATCCAAGTCGAAAAAAGGCAAAAAAATGAAATTTCGCAATCTTGAAAAATATTTTTTTGGGTATGCGTAGTGGAACTTTTTTTTCCTGAGCCCAAAACCTATCGAAAAATCGATGGCGCGATATCGGTTAACTTTCGTCCATCAAGACCCGCCCTAATACATATATACATATACTCCTTAGGTGCCTGATACAGCTAGTAAAAATATAACTATGAGGCAACTGTATTGCCAGATTCAGTTGTGGCCTAAATTAATTTTGTATGACAGGTGAAGGCCGAAATAATTAATTTAATTTTCAAAATAGCTTTTATAACAATTTTTTGAAAATTTTCATATATTTTAATTGAAGAGACCTAGTTAATGTGTTATTCTCCAATATTTAGAAGTCCAACTAGGTGCAACTATTTAGATTTGGTCTGAAAATTTAGACCTCTTTTTCTGCAGTCATCATGACGCTTTTGACTTCATGACGTTAAGACGCATCTTTTGATATGCTGCTTGACAATTTCTGATGAAAATCATTCAGTGGAACGTGTTCCGATGTTTGAAACCTTTTTGACTCGCTTCAAAGGTTTGAAACCGGTTCCGATTTTCTAAACCTTTTCCCATGTTTGAAACCTCTTTGAGCCGGTTTTAAATGTAAGAAACCTTCTTGAACCGTTTCAAAAGTTTAGTACCTGCTCCGCTTTTTTTACAAGTTTTCCCATGTTTGAAACCTTTTTAACTAGTTTCAAAGGTTTGAAACCTGTTCCGATTTTCTACACCTATTCCCATGTTTAAAACCTCTTTGAACCGCCTTAGATGTGTGAAACCTTCTGGAACTGTTTCAAAAGTTTAATACCTTTTCCAATTTTTTTAAACCCATTCCTATGTTTGAAACATTTTTGAACCGGTTTCGATGTGTGAAACCTTTTTGACCCGTTTCAAAGGTTTAAAATTTGTTCTGATTTTGGAAACTTATTTCCATGTTTGAAACCTTTTTGAACCGGTTCCAATATTTGAAACAGTTTTGAACTAATTTCGATGATTGAAGCATCTTCAGCTTTGTTGTTTTCGGATTAAAATAACTGTTATGGTTTTGTCCAAAAAAGTTGTGTTCGAAACGTGGTGAGAAGTAGTTTTTCTAGGATATATTTGGTGGTAGCTCTAATAATGAAATGTCAAACAGCAGATATACATCCTATATAAATAAATCGGAGTTTCAGAAACATCTTAAAGAAAATAATCATGAATAGTTCTTCCAAAATCTGGACAGCTAAGTATGAAGTGACTCGAGCATACTAACTTATTATTATCAATGCTGCTAACAAAGCTTCAATTATCCAAAATATTAACTCACACCGTTTGAACTCCCGTCGTGCAATGGCCATCAACATGGGGAAATCACCCATATGCAACACTAGTATTTCCGCTCCTTGATTGGCGTCGGCAGCTGGGCAGGTGGAGGTAGCAGTCCAGCCTTAGTCCCACCAGTACGTTGATGCAATGGCAGGGGAGCCGAAATGTGTTCTTACTTTAAGCACCTTACATAAAACTACCCAGCGTTATACTTCTAGCTCGAACGTATATAACTGATCGGAGCAGAAACGGAAACCAGCAATGTGTTTTGCTGGGAAGTTAAATTCGATTGTACAAGTATGGTGCAGTGTCTATATACCCAAATTTACCTCCATTATCTCGAAGAATAATTATCGATCAAGCTGTATCTATTTTTCCGAATATGCTAGATGGATACGGATTCTGTATAGCATTATATTATTATTATTATTATTAAAGATATGAGGTGTACATTGAAGACTTTAACCCTCTATTTCCCAGATTTTATATAAGTTTAAAATAATTATATTAGGTTGTTTTTATGGAAAGGTGCAACGTTTGTTCAAGAAAAAAAATTTAACATGCTTGGGAGGGTGGGAAGGGGGGTACAAACGTAGGATGCCTAGAGGCCTGCTTGGGAAAGAAAGCAAAAAAAAAGTTTATTCTGGAATTAACAATTTATTTCATTTATATATATTTGTACATCAAATTTAGTGCAACTTTTAACAAAATCAAAGGAAAAAATAAAAAAATTCATTACTCACATGTTAAAGATTAAAATTATTATTAAAAAAATTGATTATTTTTTCTTATGAAATTCAAAAAAATAATCTTTTTGTGATGAAAAGCAAAGGCTAATAGTGCATTTTCGACAGATAACTTGTGTTTGAGATGTACAGCGCGCATTTTTGCAAATCCGTCTATCACTTCGAGTCAAAAATTTTGGAAAATGATGGATTCCGTCGTAGCGAATATCAACAGGAGGAAGGTATGTTTTGGCACCTATTTGTGCTTTGATGGCACGTGGGCGCCCCACACTGGTTGTTCGGAAAATGTTTATAGCGCTGCTTGAACACAACACTTGAGCGCCTTGAGCCCGAAATTGTGGAAGTTGGAAGTTTCTATCGTGGGGATCTGGTTTATTGATTCGCTTGTACAAAGTATAAGCATTTACCAAAGCTAAATCAAGCAAATGGTAGAATAGTCTATTTGTATATTTTACTGTCTTTAAGTGGATTTTGTATCGACCGATTAGTCCATCTAATAAATCTACGCCACCCATGTGTCGGTTGTATTCCTGAATTACATTGGGGCACGTAACTTTTACATATTGTTTGGTTGTCCTATTGTAACGTGCAATTGTCGAATTAGGACTTTCTTCGTCTTTGAAAGGCTGAGTGCCCACGTACGTAAAAGCCAAGGGAACGCATTTGTTATCTTTCCAAATAGTGGCTGATGTATATACCCCATGTGCGGAACAACAGAATTCGGTGTGAAATCCACGTTCCTTGTGCTTCAGATCAGTATCCGAGTTAGAAATTCTGTTAGGACGAATAGTTCCCAGCGAGTATATGCCTCGAGAGCGTAAATAAACAAGAAGGAGGGACGTGTAAAAGTTGTCGAAGTAAAGTGTATGATTTTTGAAATCGGGAATAGTCTGGGAGAGTCGTACGACCACGTTCGAGGATGCACCTAAATCTGGAGTACCTGCTTGTACCTTATTATCTCCAGCGCCGCAGTACACCTCAAAGCTATATGAAAAACCTTGCAAGTCCGATAAAACAAAGAATTTAATTCCCCACTTATGGGGTTTGTTAGGCATATATTGCCTTAGGTACGTTTTTAGTTTTGTAGCGCACATTTGCTCATCCACACATACCCGCTGGAGCATTGCTATTGACTGGAACCTTTGATTAAAGTGTTGGAGTACAGGCCTTATTTTGTACAGTTGATCAAAATCAGCAACGCTTCGGTCAGGTATTTTACTGTTATCATTAAAATGTAGGTTACTACGTATATCATCAAATCGATTTCGTGGCATAGTATTTTGTATTGATTGAAAAGCATATCCACTCCAGTACGAACGGACACTGGGATACTTAAAAACTGACATGTAAAACAAAATTCCAACGTATTTCCTAATTTCGTTGGCATTCGTGGAAAAACGAGTTTAAATATTCTTTTGAGTTGCGTACAAATTGCTTTGTGTAGCAATGTGCTCGGCTATAGAATCGTCGAAGAAATAGGAAAAACATTTGTAAGGTGTATCAAGCATTTTTAGATCCTCCAGGTTGTTCTCACGAAAGGCTAAGTCGGATTTTTGGAGCACCAGATTACTTTTTTTCCATAATACTTTTTTGAACTCATTAGATTTTGGGTCAATATCAGTTACACATCCAATAAAACTGTTCAAAGACGTGAACGGATGTTCACGGTAGCTACCCGTAGCACTCACTTCAGATCTACACTGATTACTTCCAGACGGTGCGTTAGGCAAGTCGACGTCAAGCTCCCCATCAATCACATTCTCTGCTGCTATCGCTACATCAGAAACTGATCCATTTAGTCCTTCTTGTATAACTTCGTTCATCCCACTGCTGAGGGTCAAATTTGGTTCATCAAAGTCATCATCATCCTCAAAATCTATTTCGTTGTCAGTGTCGAGATCTGAGTCAAATTCGTTCTTTATTTTCATTATCTGATCGTCGGAAAGGGACGAAAGTTTGGGATTTCGTTTATAATCCATTACTGTAATGACGTTAAAAGTAAAAAAAATTATCATATCACTATATTTTTGGTTCAGTTTATTGAAAAAATTCACATCTTTATTTCTTGTCTCTGCAAATGCCATCGATTTATCCGTTAGAACATTTTTATGCTTTGTTTCCCAAAGCGGCCTGGGGACACTGTTAGCATTCGCGAGCAAAAAAACCATGGCAAAACTTTTTTTTTTTTTAAACTTTTCACTTTTTTAAAGAATATACTTGGTTTTACCTACCACAATTTTTTCACTTTGAAACGCAGCACCGATAACTTATTACAATAATCGTTTTCTGGGAAAATATAGTAGTTTTGATAGATCCTGGATGGAATTCCACAGTCTCACAGCATTAATGAAAAACAGTCTTGACGAAGACAAATATGTGTATGTAGGAATAACTAGACTTTGATATCTACTTGGTCTAGTTAATTGCAGTTTATCGTAAAGATACTTGGGAGTTTTATATTTTAACAGTTTGAAAACAAATATACAATTCCTTTCTTCAAGATGATTTAAAATACTACTCTTAAGACCATAAACGTAACGTGTAACATTGCTAAACAAAACATTAATTTTATGAGACGAAACAGAGTCAAGTTTGCTATATACGAGTTCACAGTACGTAATATGAGGGACAAAAAGTTGAATAGCAAGCTTTCTTCTTGTCTCTAAAGGTGTAAATGAAGCCGTCATATGCCAGCTATGAGCTGTAAGCATAACACTATAGACTCCCAAGAGACAATTGCTCACATTCAAAGCAGATTTTTTATAGTCCACGTGAGATTTACCACCACTTTAGTCTGGAACTATGCCTGCTGAATATCCCAGAAAAATTCCCATCACAAGAATTCACAAATCGCCCGTAAAGGCCGCCACTTAACAATCTCAAAACATTTCCCCTTTAAAACTTTAATTGACCAAGCAGTTTTCAAATTCTATTTGTGGCATCAAAAAAAATCTCTGGCTCCTTCATCACCTCATTCAATATATCTCTAGTAATGCTGGTTGGTATAGCGAATCCAAATGGATTTTAATCGAATAGTTTAATAGAAGTTTCCCTGCAAGTTCAGTGAACGTAACATCCGTGAAGCACAACAGTGTTCCAAATTTAACGGCTGTCTGCCAGCAAAATCTCATTAATTCATTATTGACCACCAATGTGTTTGTTACCTACAATTATAAAATTATACGTATATTAGACTGGAACAAAAAAATCCCTTTTTAAATTTTATCGATATTAGTTTTCAGATTGGCGGGAAGAGAATACGGGGACTTGTCAGAAAGTCGTACTTATTCTTAACGGTATTTAATTACTAAGTAGCTTAGATTCAGTGGAACTAATATTTTATGCAAACAAAAAACAAGAAATATAATATCGCTGCATAAAAGTTTATTTTAAATTGCATTACCCATACAAAATATTTGAATGAACAATCTCGGAAGGCGGCCCCTCCTTATAAAATTCACGATTATTATTGTGTTATTATTATTTACAATAACCGCAAATGAACACAACTCACCGGTCTGATTATTATGGTATACTTATTGTTGGGTTTATAATTTTTCACACTTATAAATATCGGACCAATATTATAACACCATTTTTGATCATAAAAAGGTTCATACCGAACCTTAACTGATTTTTAAATTCTGATGGCCGATAAGTATGTAGAAATTAACTCAGTTTAACCCTCATACTGCATTAGTAGTTAGTGATCCAATTTGACCCACTAATGAAAACCTACCTTTTCATCACAATTATTGTTGAATATTTTTTTGAACTTTTTGTGCTATGGCAAACCGAAAAACGTTGATGTTGTTTGGCAGATTCAGTCTACTGAATAATATCCATACCAAGGCTTCTGTGCATTGGGAATCTTCTGGAATATTTCTCACAACGTTCTTGCCGGTAATTCGATGTGGCACTATTTCACCATATGTGTCTGGATCATTGCTTTGCGTGTTCTCTATGAAAAAGTCTCCGTTTATGTGGCTTATATGCTGATATATCTATCATATTTAAAAACAACGAAAATGGACAAGGTTTTTGTTTTATTGCAGTGCAATATTATCTAGTTTTTTTCCTGGCAAGGGAAAAATGGTTAAGCGGACTTAGAGCAAGTAAAGATTGATATTTTTAGGGTCAACGACACAATAGTAGCAGAGTAAGAATTTTTGAAACGGATCACTTAAAATTGTGAGAATTTATTTTTGATCTATAATGGTAATATTAAGTGTCTATTGACAAACCAAACATATGTTTATCTTTTATTTTTATCTTTATAGCCAATTGAAAGTTGTATCCTTTTTATTTCAAACTTGAATAACGGCCTATATACTGAACCGATTCTGATAATTCAAATAGCAATGCTCCCGGGTTTAAGCGCTCTTAAAGATCACATTTTTTATTCGTTCAAAGTTTAATTTCATTGCAAAATATTATTTTCTAAAATATTCCGTTAAGAGACAAACTGAACCGCCATTTGGAAGTCAGTTATCATAACTTGAACACTTTCTGCTCTGTGATTTTTAAACAAAAAAGTATTTTTAGTTCATAATTCTGCAAAAAATTGTAAGCTAGGCACAACATTCTGCTGGAATAATTAAGTTTAAAAAAAAATGGACACAAAAACTATAAATGAGGTCTGTTCATAAACATGACTCTATAAACCAGATGAGAATAGCATTGTATAATGTAATTTAGTTTTTTCCGCTATAGACTGGGCGGCCGCCGTGGTGTGGAGGTAGTGTTGCCGGCCTACCACACCGAAGGTCCATGGTTCGAGCCCTGGTACAGGTAACATCAAAAGTGATTTGAAAAAAGTTTTTCAAAACGGGGTCGCCCCTCGGCAGTGGTTTGGCAAACTCTCCGAGTGTATTTCTGCCATGACAGGCTTCTCAGCAAAAATTCGTCTCCTTTGTAGATGCCGTTCGGAGTCGGCAAAAAACTGTAGGTCCCACCAATTTGTAGGGAAAATTCAAATCGGCACACCACAAATTGGAAGAGAAGCTTGGCGCAAAAATCTCTTAGGAGGTTTATGATGATATACCTGTTGTATATCGCGCCATAAAGAGAAAAGAGAGACTGTACAGTAAAAGATGCCTGTATTTTTTTATATTGTTGTATTAACCCATTACCGCCCACTGTCCCCACACGAGGACACCTTCAAATTGCGATATCTGTACCTAAAACATCGAAAACTGATAATGTTACTACAATTACGACATACAGATGGCACAAGGAGCATATGTAAACAGAAACATATGTTGGTTGTGTCAATAAAGTGTAATTTCATGCGTTTCGACGTTAGACATTTCGTCGAGTTAATTCTTGTGGAGTACTTATACATATTTTTCGAATATATTGTGAAACTAAAGTAAGCGATTTTGACTAAAATATTAAGTGAACAGTGTACAAGCTTTTAGAAGTGGTATCGTGTTGAAAAAAAACAAAAAAAGATTAAAGTAATAGTTTTATAGTGATGTCCCCACTTGGGGACAATGGGCATAACCATTAATTTCTTGTAACATTTAGCAGATGTTTGCGGAAGCATAAATATGGTACATCCTAAAGTGTTTAAGGGTCAAAAAGGCTTTTTAAAACTACAAGAGGCCTTTGATTGGATAATGGAGAACGAAGAAGATGATTCTGAATATGATATATTAGTCATCCCTCCTGACCCTGCCGTTGCAAGTGATGAATAGGAGGTAAATGAAGATGACTTGGTGTGCACTACCATGCCGAACGATGTGACTGGAAGAAATGAGGTAGTTCCATGTCGTCAATACGACTCCGATTGGGATGAAAGTGATAATGAACCACTTGCATGCTTCGCTAAGCGTAAAAGGGTGGAACAAGGTAATTCCGGCGAGTTTAGATGACGATCTTCGCGTTCAAATGGTTGCAAATGCAATGAGTCGAAATAGGTTCTTAGAAATCAAAAGAATTATATACTTCGTTGACAACAGTCTAGCCAAAATGTTCAAGGTAAGGCCTCTCATTCAGAGAAATTCCAGCCAATGGGGAGTTCTTCACGAAATACTTTCAATGGATGAGTCCATGATTAAATACTTTGGCCGACATCCAGCAAAACAGTTTAAAATGGGGAAACCGGTTAGAATTGTTTATCGAAATTGGACAGCAAAAAATGCGTATGGATATTGTTATGGTTTTGAAATGTACTGTTGTAAGTCTGCAGAGGTGACTAAAAAAGGTTACAAGAAAAATTACCTATAGTACCAACGGAATTTTATATATATTATTTCTATAAGGTCTTTTTGTGTTAGTTCCCAATTTTCTGCTCTCATCCTTTTAAAGGTGGGGGTTAGCTCTACATGCAAAACCACGTTTTAATTAGCGGAATGCTTTTGTTTAAGCGTATTTTATAAAAATGAATTCTTTAAAATAAACGATTGTGGATGCACAACAAAATCAATTTGTACTGCAACGCTATTGTGACTGTGACATTCACATGCCTCGCGACATCTACATTTGAATACTAAGACTGAACAGTGCTAGAACAATTAAAGGCATTTTGCGAATATCACAGCGCTCAACCCACTGCGAGCGCGCCATCTACACTTGAACATTGCTAAAATAAGTGAATTAGACTTCGTTCACATTGGGTCATATACTCGAGTTAAAGGGACATTTTTTGAGTTAATTAATATTGATGTTGTCAATCAACTCAAGTTTATGGCTCAATGTGAATGTAATATAAGTGATGGAATTTCAAATAAATAGCTGTTTGCGCATATTTGTATAATTTTTTGTGGTCTCACAACAAGTGTAGCTGAAAATCTATTTATAATTGGAAAAAAGGTTTGAAAAATCCTGGACCTGGGCTAATAAAAGGTTTCAAACCATTTCTTTTTTTTTTTTGCGCAAGGTGCGCACGTGTCCAGCTAGTTTCGTATATTTTGATCTTTTTTTTTACCAACTATCACCTGTTATGCGATCTAAAGCGAATTGGTTATAGAGCTACTGTCACAATACGAGATAATAGAGCAAAAAGGTGCCCACTTATATCCATAAAAGATATGAAAAAAACAAGTTCTAGAGCAGAATATTACTATCGCTTTGACAAAAATAACGAGATTACAATTGTACGATGGAAGGACAATAATGTGCTCAAAATTGGAACTAATTTTGATTTCATAGAGCCCTTAAGAAAAGTACTACGTTGGTGTAATACTCTAAAGGAAAAGGCGAATTTCGATATACCCAGACTTTTTATAAATTATAAGCAAGGCATGGAAGGAGTGGACCAAATGGATCAATCTATAAGCCTATATAGGGTGTCCATTTGAGGAAAAAAGTGGTGGTGGCAAATTTTCACATACTGGTTGGATTTAGCAGTTAGTCATGCTTGGAGGTTACACGTTTTGCTATGCAAAGCTGAAAATACACCCCCAATAGATCAATTGTCATTCAGACAACACATTGTGCGTAAATATCTGAAACCTACTTCATCCAGACAGCCTCGTCCTTCATCCTCAGTAGTTGGTGCTGTGTCGAAAAACAACAGTCACAATCCTGAACGCTTAACAAACAATCCATACCGCTTAAAAACCTTCCCAAAATTTTGGAACCATCGCCCATCACGGGACCACTTTTGTATTGATTCAGGGTGGCGTTCAATATTTCTTGTTCCTTATGAGCCTTCTATTGTATCTGCGTCCAGGTCCTACTTTTTTCATCTGAGTGTAGTTTCTACAAAGTTTCTGATTTGTTTCCACACTTCTGAGCGCCCAACATTTTTTCTATGATGGTTTTGGCAGTTACTTTTCAGTAGGTCGATGGGAGTCGCCCGGTCATCACCTGAACGGCTGGTCCTGATACGTTTCGATGCGCGGAGGCTACTCTCAAAGTTGCTGTTTGTTGTACAATTGTTCGGAGATAACAGCGGTTCTTTACCTTAAGTGTGTTTGCCCTTATCTCGGAGGCTCATTGTAGGGTAGACAATAGGTTGTCCGATGTTTTCCATCAGCCTACTTAGTAACTATATCTGCTTACATGTCTTCTCTGTCGCATTATGCATTTTTGCCTAATTTGTTAACTACTTTCCTTGGTATTTTAGTTCCGGAGCGAGCTTCGAAGCCAACCTATAACGGTATGTACTTTTTTGTTAAGAGTATTAACTCAGTTTTTTCTGGCGCCGATTGGAGGCCACGCAGGTAAAGCCACGTATCATAACCTAGTTGAGAGTGAGAGTAGTTCTTCTGTATTCCGGGCGACAATGTCGTCTGCGTATCCGAATAAGTAGGTATTATCGGGCATTTCTAGGTTAAAAACTACATCGTAGCAGACGTTCCATAGATCAGGACCAAGAATTGAACCTTGTGCTGCTCCGCATGTGAAGTTGATGCACCGCGGCACCTCTGAAGTTGTGTAGATAAATTTGCGGTCTCTTAAATTACTCGCTTAAGGTAACATGGGATTTGAAAAAGTTTCTCTAAGGCAGTCAGCATGCCTGTCTATCTTACACTGTTGAAATCGTTTTTTACGTCTAAGGTTGCGAGGAGCAGAACTCGCCTAGATTTGGTATTACCTTGCTGAGCTGCCCCCATTCTAGTAAGAACATGCTTAGTTGCGCCAAAAGTAATCTTCCAAGGCCTAAACCGTGTTGCTTGGGCGATTTCCCTCCTGCTTGTTCTGTGGCGGGTGCAATACATGGCTTTATTACCTTTCAAATAGCTACCCCACTGTGCCGAGCATCCATAATAGCCGGTACGCAAATGGCGACTTATGGTCTTCTTTGCCCTTGCCTATTAGTACTAGTTGCTCCGTTTGTAACGCATCTATTATACAAATCCAGTAGGGCTTCAGGTAGCATTTTTGCTATTTCTTTGATGGCTTATGCTGGAATGCCATCCGGCTTCAGGGCCTTCTTCGTGCTGCGGCTTGCAGTTCTGCGATGGTAAATGCTGAGTTACTGTAGAGAGTAACAATATCCGTAAGGCGTTAAGGGACTCTGTTCTGTGGGAATACTCACCAGACAAGTCAAAAGAAAAAGCGCACTTCATCAAACTTCAGAATATGTCTCATATTTTGTGTTTTTGATTTTCAGAATAAAGTAAATTTTTTTTACATAGGCTGCATCTGTTAACAAGTCATGAAACACAGTGGAAATATAAAAAATTTAGCACTACTAATAAAAATATAGCGACACGTCACTATTTCGCTTGCGTTTGGAATGTTATTTGAATGAAAATGATTATGCATTCCACATTTTCCCATTGCCTTTCACAGTAGATACTCTTTGTTGGTATTATGAAAAATAATACCAATAGAGATTTTACAAAAAAAAAAATCTTCTATTGGCCAAGTCTAATATATACGAAGATGCAATTGTAAGTATGCAACGAGTGTAATACACATTCCAATCACCCATTGGTTCGAACCAAAAGCGATTTTGCAAAAGCCATCCGATTCTGAAATTATGTTAAAATCAGAGAAATTGTTGTTTTAAGCAGTTCCTTTCATATCCGTTTGTGTACACAAACATACTAACATTCATTATTACCCTGCAGTCAAACCAACTAGTTGCAAATTACTTTACAACTAGAATATGCACCAAGTCCAACTAGTCAGCCAACTGACATATTTCCACATAAGCAACTGATTTTTTTATCAGTATATATTTATATATCACAAGATGTTAGCTGTCAGATTTCGAACGGAAAGTACGAGTCATCTACTACTCATGAAATACAAAGCTGTATATAGTGGAAATATACTAGTATCATACTGGTCGTAAAATACTAGTTTCATAGTAGTTAAAAATGGAAGGATGTACAACTAAAATTGCAGTATAATCATTCCAGTATTATACTAGTTCGAAAAAGATAAAAGAATACTTGTCCAAATGTGGGCCACAACCTCTAGAAAGGATTAAAATAAGAAAATGAGCTAATTATTAAATCATTTTTCATCATTTTCGCTGTGCAAAACCCCGATATCTTTGGAAATTAAATAAACGAAAGAAATTAAATACAGCTTATGTCGCTTAAACACGTACTATGAAATTTGTAGTCGTATACTAGTATGGATTAAACTTTTTCTGACTAGTATGATTTCAGCCAGAAAATTATAGTTCGATACTAGTATGTTTACTGACTAGTTTGATATTTCAATGCAGGGTATATACTGCATATATACATGCATATATTTTCGCTTTTGGTGTTGTCCGCAAGGAACGTAGACAATTAGATTTGTCGGCGTTATTGCAATTTGCGGTATTTATAATCGATAATCGATTTGGACAGCTACTGCCAAACAAATGCTTTGCTGCATGTTGTATAAATCGACTTAGTTGTGCTTGGCATGCTTTGTATTATGATGTATTTTGTTGTTGTTGATGCTGTAGCAGTACTTCGAAGAGCCTGATTGGTACGTTCATACCAGGAAGTCAAATCGATTTCTGAGAACAGAAGTCCCAGGCAACTAATAGTTTTCACTGAATCGCAGTACAAAGACTTTGCTGCTAGAAGGTTGGGATCACTTGAGCCCTTAAACGATGATTTGAGGTTTGAGAAATTTAGCCAAAAAAACTAAGAATTTAGGCAATTACAATGTCCACTCCCAAATAGATTTGCATAACCTTGTAGGTAACGGAGGACCAATAGCGATAAGTGGAAGATATTGAATATTTTTCTGGGTTGTACTTGTAGATACAATAAATGAGTAAGACGATGTTAAGTCTCATCGTAGTTCTTTCGGATATGTTTCCATATTTGATGGTATTTTTCTACTTGGTTATAGCGGTGTGCAACAAATTACCAGAAACTGCATGTTCAGCATGTCATTAAACTGTTGCATTCTAAGCCTTTTGGTATCGTTTTGTAGAAATAAAGTCACACATAGGGCCTTCTTCAACCAAATTCTTAAGTTGGTTGTTTTTAAAAATATTCGAAAACGAAATCATTAATCTGACTATTCTTTTTTCTTCTTTTGTGTTCCACAAATTAGATAAATGCGAAGCATTTCCTAATAAAAGCAATACATTTCGTTTTAAACTTCCTTGAAGTGAATAAAATTGTTACAGGTCGTTGTCTGCACAATGCACATATTAAATAAAAATATATAGGAGGAATCATTATCAAGCCTATTGAAGCCAAATCAACAGTTTTTAGAAATTCTGTCTGTCGGTCTGTCTGTTTGGTCACGCATCCCTCAAAAACTGATGAGTGGCATATAATGGAATTTCTACCGTTGCATTGATAGATGCTTATCTTAAAATTTAGGATATCACTTGCTCCGACAGATTTATCAGTTTCGGAGATATGGACCGATTTGTGGAACAAGGTGGCCCAAAATGTGTTTAGTATAATATGGTATCAAACGAAATGAACTTTTGAGTACAATAATAAGCGATGTTATTAAGTACCAAAAGTTATCTGGTATGGGACATATACTGATCAAAGCCGGACCCAGTCTATTATTATTTCTGAGACTCAGCTAAGCGGGCCGGGTTTACTAATCGTCCATAAGAAAATAATTAATTTTTTTAACCCAGTAGTGCTGCGCACACAAGGTATATTAACTTCCTTCACCTAACGGTAATATGTCACAGCATAGACTTATATACATAAAAATGTTCGGAAAGTAAAAAGGAATTTATAAAGCCATGTCCGTCCGTCTGTCTGTGAAAACGATAACTTGAGTAAATTTTGTATATTTCCATACTTTCAGGTACATTGAGGCGCCGACCTTTTCCCTGTATGTGAAGTATTCGGACCGTTTTTTTGATGTTTGCTGGGGTGCATTTGTTTTCAAACACCTGATTTGCGAAGTTAAATTCTGGTACGTTGGTGGATTTCTGGGTTTTTTGTTGTAGTCCCTAATGTGCTCTCGGAATCGTGTACTAATTTTTCGTCTTGTTTGTCCTATGTATCTCTATTGGAATTCGCAGGTAAGTTTGTATACTCCATGTTTGCTAAACCGATCCTCCGAGTTAGGGTTGGTCTTTAGTTTTTGTCCTACGTTGTTCTATGTTCTGAACGCTGTATTAATCTTGTGCTTGTTCAAGAAATTTACCAGTTTGTTCATCGTTTTTCCCGTGTATGTCATTGCCGTCCAGATCTTTGTATTTTCCTCTTCGTTGCCTCTTTTTTGTGGTCCCTGTTTCTTTCGGATCTTACACACCATGCCTCTTTTGTATCCATTGTTTGTGGCTATGGTATATATCGTACATCGTTCTCTAATGTACATATGCCTCCTGTGTAAGAGGCGTTCTTTGGAGTCTGTCCACTAACTGTCTTAATGCTGCCTTTTTGTGCTGTTGCGGATGGTTTGACGTATAATGTATTATAGTGTTCGTGGCGGTTGGTTTCCTATACATTTCATAGTTGAACATACCTTTAACTTTGTCAATCCTTATCGTTAGGTCTGGATAGTTCATTCCTCCATCCTTTTCAGTCTCCATTGTGAATTTAATGTTTTCATTTTGCTTGTTGAGGAACTCTAAAATGTTTTTCTTCGTTATTGGCAGTCAAAATCTGCATATATTTTCTTTCCAAGTTCTGCATTCCAAGTCCGTTTGTTTGCCTATAGATTTTGTTGTTGAACTGGAAGTAGTTTTGCTTTAGAGTTGTTTTTAGTGTGTTGGCAGTTTGTGCAGTTCTGACCTTGTATTTTGTTTTGTCCAGCAGTGTTCTATTGACTTTATATATAGTATCTCTGGCAGCGGTATCGATGGATATAAGTCCTTGATGTCAACGATATGAACGTGCTGTTCTTTGTGAGTTCCACGCTTCCAAGTCGTTTGATAAGGTCGGTAATATTTATTTATTGTGTGTTCGTAGTCTAGTTCCATATTTAGAAGTAATATATCTTTTTTAATTTTCATACTTTTAATGAATATGAAATGTTTGTAAGTATAAGAAGAAGAAGGCTGGGATCGTCAATCAGCATACCGAAATGATCAGGACGGTGAGCTAAGTCGATTTTGCCAAGTCCGTACGTTTGTCTATTTGAACGCAAATTTTTTAAGCATGCTATGTGCATTAGACTGGGTCGATTTATTAACCGACATCGCGCCATCGATTTTTCGATAGGTTTTGGGCGCAGGAAAAAAAAGTGCGTAGTACACCCAACTTTGATTTTTAAGGTTTTCTTCATGACCTACTGAAAAAATTTTCATTTGATTTAAAAAATTTCTTGTATACCCTGTCCGACCCAAAAATGTTCGCTATGAACGTTGTCGATAACAGTTTCTTGAAAAAAAAATATTTTTTAGGTTTTGGGGAGTGTTTTGGTCACAAAATTGACCCTTTCGCCATTTTTTTAAGCGTTTTTTCAGCATACATGCAAAAATGTTTTCGACGAAAACGAATTTGTCTCATATTTCGTGTCCCACTTAAAATTATGCGCTATAAACGTGTGTGATAACGGTTTTTTGAAAAAAAATGTTATTTTCGGGTTTTGGAAAAGTCGATTTTTCAACCAAAACAGTCCCAAACACCGAAAAAAAATAGTTTTTCAAAAAAACACATTTTTTTTAAATCAAGTGAAATTTTTTTTAGTAAGTCATGAGAAAAACCTTAAAAATCAAAGTCGAAAAAAGTAAAAAAAATTTTTTTGGGTATGCGTAGTGGAACTTTTTTTTCCTGAGCCCAAAACTTATCGAAAAATCGATGGCGCGATATCGGTTAACTTTCGTCCATACAAATCGACCCACCCTAACGTGCATGTATTGGTTCTTCGAAAAAATATGGTTAGCAGTGCTTGATAGGTTGACAATCATCTGGCTTTATAGTACACAGTAAAAAAGTATTAAAATAGACCTGCGTAAATTCTGATGCCGTAATAGATCACTGCTAGGTATAGCATATTCGGTTCCACCCGAACTTAGACTTCCTTAGTTGTTTTAGGATGTTTTCATTTCACAAAAATTCTCTTATTAAAATTACCTAAGCACATTACAATTCAGTCAGGCGTAATAACTTTACAACATTAAATACAAGATCCACTTGCGTGCACCCAAGTATAACAAGCAATAGACTACATCTCATTAAGTAAGTCTTAACCAATCATTCGTTTACGAAAGTGTCCAGTGCACACTTTGTTCATTTACTTGGGTCATTTACTACAAACACACAAACAACATTATTGTATTTGTTGTTATTGCTAATAGTGAATTGAGCAAGCAAAATCTCGAGTCATTTAAAGATATTAGGTACTTGCAATTACGAATATACAAACTACAAACATACTACCATTCATAGCACGAAGCGCGCCTGCTGCTGCTGCGCCTTAAGGTTACGTATACGCAATGGCGCACCAAACAAAAGCCAAATCCATTAATGGGTCAAATCAAACATTGAAATAATGGCTATGGGAATAGCGCGTATAGTGGAGGCGATTGTACTTAAAAGCGGGAAAATGTCTTGGCCCTAAGGCAAATGGAAACGCAATTCTAAATCTGATACACAAATGTAAAGCTGCTTAGCGGTGCAAGTGGAGTGCAGGCGATGATGCTCTTACTTAGCGTAATGGCAAGCCACAAAACAGCTGCAAGGGTACTAATTCGTGGGTCGAATATCGTTCATATACACGAAGTAGGCAAAACTTTTTCGGCTGAGAATTGCTGGAGCGATAGCGATTTAGTGAATAATACGAAAGCGCTTTAGATTACACATTTCCGCGATGTGGTGTGAAGTTCAATAGCATAACATGTACTATTCTCGACTTGTATCGTTCTTGCTAGTTTGTATGAAAAGCAAGAATCAACGTGAAGGAAATCGCAATAGGAGGCCGGCCAGAATTTCACCTCAGGTAAATCGCGTTAAATTTTGCGTGTACCGATTACTGCCATGTTACTTTAATGCAACTTTGAAGTTGCAGCTACTTTCCAGTATCTCAAATAGTTTCACGGATCTTTTAGAGTCCTCCATTATTGAAATTTTACGTGATATATAGTGATCAAAAGATAAATTTATTTATTAGTTGCTATCGAAAACAAAATATTTTTGAAAATTTTTTTTTACGTTTGGTACCTTGTAGTAAATATAATTTTAACCTTCTAACCGGCAGGGCCGCCTTTAGGCGTTGTTAAGTTAAAGAGATATAACCCGCATACCTAAACTTTTCTTCTATAATTATTTTTACATAATCTCCTTGAAAAACTGAGTGCAATTTGTAAAAAAAATCAGTTTTGACAGAATGTTTCTGGTGGCTACAAAAAAGTGATAAAAAATATAGCTGTAGTAAAAAACCAAGTGGTTCGCAAGTGAAATAATTGTTAAGGACTACAAATTACGGAGAAGATGTGTACTTATAATTCAATTTATAGAATTATTGGCCAAAAATCATACCCCGCCTAAAAGCGGAGTAGGTAGTTAACAGACAAGTCCGACTTGAGGCGGTGTTTGGAGTTTCAGCCTCGTAAGCAAATTATAATTTCTTATGGATATAAGCCTTCAAATTCGAGTTTTTTTACTAGAATTACTACGTATGAGTTTTTTCACAAAATTGGCCTGGTAAAAGGTTATAGTTTATTTAAGAGGGTTGAAGTTTATTTTAGAGTAATTTCACAAATTTCTGTTTTCTGCCTATTTAACATAGAAAAAATGCTACGACGAACACGCTGCTTTGGCGAAAATACTCCGTTAACAGCACCTTGCCCATTGTAGTTAAATCACATCCGATCACCTTAACATTTATTCTTGGAATACCAATAAGCAGAGAACATTAATCTGTTTTCGTGTTTGATGTTGCTGCCTCATTTCCAAAAGAGGGAAGCGCTTTGCTAAAGTTGGGTCCTAAGGCATTGGCTCAAACAAGCTCCTCATACGACATGCATTAAGGTACCAAACAAACAAATGACGCATGAAGACAACAAGAACGTAATCCGTACACTCATTCAATTGGCTACGTAGTAAAGTAATCAACCAGCAAAGTGAGCCATCTTTAAACATTTGGCAAAGTATGGAAATCGAAAACGAATAACCTTTCCACGTGCACAGACAATTCAGTATATTGATATCGTTTGACTCTGGCTGCCATCTCCATTGATAACGTTTTAGGTTAATGTGAAAATCAGCGCAGCTCTCCAATTCTTCTGTCAGCAACACTCAGAAAAGCCACTGTCTGTGGATGTCAGTTTAATTTGGCACTGATATTGAAGAACTACACAAATATCACTGTCAAACGTAAGAACATACAGGTGTGCATATTAGGGTGTTTCATCATCAAAGAATGATGACCCCTGCGGGGTTTCGAATATGGCCGAGGTAGGCATACCGGTTGTTTAAGGCGACTAATATGCACAAAGGTAATGAATTGCGACTCTCACCTCTCATTAACCATCTTATCTAAGTGAAATGACCTAGAAGGTTTCACTAGTCATAAATCGGTACCACGACAGTCGGGCAGTACCGCAAGGGAGTACCGGAGCGTACCGGGTTCAAATCCGGCCAAGGACTGCTAATTCGACAACACTCCCCAAAACCTTCGGGGAGTGTTTTTGTCGTTACTACAAAAACAACAACAGCAAGGGAAGTGTATCGTATGAACATAACTTTCAATGCAAATATAAGATATTATTATTTGAAAGAGAAACTGTTTATTACATTGTAATTTGTACAACTGGTTTACAACGAATCAGAAATGAACTAGTTACTTCAAAGAAGAAAATATCGAAAATGAGATATACGATCCTACAACGATGGTAGTGGTCTATTATTATCAGAGGGTCTAAGAGTATAGCTGCCGAAGATAACGAAGAAGCGTGCCCAGTTTGGAACGAGTTGAGCTTAGTCTTAGGGAACCCAATTGTGATAGGGAAATCGAAACCGCTGAGTTGGAATAATATCGTAGCATTGCAGTAAAATGTGCTACGTAAAATGCATAGACGGTTAAATAAAAATTTCGCCTGCCTAAGGAACACCCTAATGAATATGTGTTTACTTAGTTCAAGTGACTTGTATTAAGTAGTCACGTCTTATGTTAATGAGAACTTAGTCGAAATTTGGCATGTATTACTATCCCACTTCGGATGTTTTGCGTCATGTACGAGGTGTGTTCAAAAAGTATCGCGAATTTTGCGTTTTTTCAAAAATTATTTATTTATTCATGAATATCTTTTTTTTCCCCTTCAAAGTAATCCCCATGAGATATTATACACTTGTGCCAACGGTTTTTCCAATCTTCGAAGCACTTCAAAAAATCATTTTTTTGTATCTTGTTCAGCTCCTCCTTCGATGCCGTCTTTATCTCGTCAAGAGAAGCGTAACGTCGTCCTTTCATGGGCCTCTTAAATTTAGGGAACAAGAAAAAGTCACAGGGGGCCAGATCTGGGGAATACGGTGGCTGCGGCATCATTAGTGTGTTGTTTTTGGCCAAAAAGTCGCGCACAAGCAACGATGCGTGAGCAGGGGCGTTATCGTGGTGCAAAAGCCAATTTTTGTTCTTCCACAAATCCGGGCGTTTCTGGCGGATTGCTTCGCGCAAATTGCGCATAACTTGCAGGTAATATTCCTTATTGACCGTTCTTCCCTGTGGCAAGAACTCATGATGCACCACGCCCCTGCAATCGAAGAAAACTGTCAGCAAAACTTTCACATTCGACCGAACTTGGCGCGCTTTTTTCGGTCTTGGTTCGTGCGGCAGCTTCCATTGAGATGATTGAGCTTTGGTTTCCACGTCATAACCATAAACCCACGATTCGTCACCAGTTATGACCCTCTGGAGCAAATTTGGGTCGTCGCGGACAGAGGTTTAACATCTCATTAGCAATGTTCATGCGATGCTGTTTTTTGTCACAATTGAGCAATTTTGGTACGAATTTCGCGTAAAAATCGAAGACGATCCAAAACACGTGCAAGCAAAGCAGCTGTCAACAATTAACTGAACATTCAAAATGGCCGAGCTTGTCGGCATAAGTGAGAGACATGAGTACCAACATAACGCCACAAAAAATTCGAAATTCGAATATACGTAACCAGCGAAAATTCAAAATTCGCGATACTTTTTGAACACACCTCGTATAAACAAGGATGGGTAAACAAGGATTTAGTGAGCTCATAGTTGTAAGTCCCAACTGGAGAATATCTGTTCATTACTAACAATGAAAGTTACGTCTAAAATACTTCATAAAAAGTTATTTTTATCCCTATTCCTATTACCATTACTACTGCTATTTCTATTGCTGCCCTATTATTATTACTTCCCTATTCCCATTCTTCTTTCTAGTGCTATTCATATCAACATTGCTATTAATACTTCTGTTCCTAGTGATATTCTTGTAAATATTCCTACTCTAATTACTACTCCTAGTCTTATTAGTATTCCTCATACCATTTCTTTGAAATTGGAATATAAGGTGAAAACTTCAAAGCGTAATCACAGACATATTTCTTTGTAGTGTTATTATGTTCAGAAAAAATTCATTTGCATTTTTATATGAGTTTGCAGTGTAAGCGGGGATCCAAGCAATGAACGCTAAAAACTAAAATATGGAGGAGTAACTCTTCCTAAATCTTTAATTATTATTATTATTGAAATGTTGTTAATATGGACGGTGAATTATACATTTAAGCTTATTTGAGAATATTTTTCTTACTTTTATTACTTAGCAGCAGATCGGGTACACATCGCCCCGCCCAGAAATTTATTTTGAACAATTTTACTGCCTCACCTCCTCACTTCTCTCTTTGTCTTCAACCACTACTAAATGTCATCTCCCTAAATTTACAAAAGTTTAGAATAGGTCTGTCCCTGGTCTTCTTCTTTTTTCTTTGAATGGTCATCAAACCGCCTGGGCGAAAACACAGCGCGATCGTAAAGCGGTCTCCACTTGGTCCTTCCATCGGAATGGTGGTCTCCCTCTTCCTCTGCTTCCACCGGCGGGTGCCGATAAGAATACCTTCTGGGATGGAGCATCTTTGCTCATTCGCAAACCGTGGCCTAGCCATCGAAACGGCTGTGTTTTAATTCGCTGAACTATGTCGGCATCTGCGTAACGCGTAGAGGTCCACAAATCTTTCGAAGAACCTTTCTCTTTAATACTCTCAGAGTCGCCTCAGCAGATGTTCCATGGTTCACTTCCCCGAAAAAAACGAATAGTAGATTTTGATAAAATCTAAGGGCTACCAATGTACCAAGTTTAAAAAAAACTGTTTGTAAAAGTTTCAAAATTTCATATTAGTTATTGCTTGTTTATAATTTGTAGCTCTGATCTGATTTTTGCTTTCAAACTATCAATCTTACAGACTACATCAATATTATTGTCAAACTAAAACAATATTTGTATAACTATAGCCTGTATATATTTGTTGCTTTCAATTTTTCCTCCAATCAAAACTAATAATAATTAATTAAGAATTATTATCATCTGGTCTTGAGTTCGTTGAACTTACAAAAATATGTAAAAATTAACAGACCATAAAACCAACAACGTTTAAACTTAGCGAAAGAGGCAACGCTTTTAATTTTTTTTTTTCATCGCTATTTTTAGATTTATTTTAATCAGTTATGGGTGAGTCAAGCACGGTAAAAACTGTTCATTAGTAACTAAAAAAATGTATATTAGCAGCTTCTCGCATTTAGGTCGCGATAATGTGGAAGAATTAAATTGGAACAGCACATCACAACTTGGAAAAGCTCGACTTAAATATAGCACCAAAGTATGATATATACGATATATAATAGCCTTTCTTGAGCGATCTCTGCATATCGCTTTCTACCGTACTTGTCCCTCCACAACATATGCGTGTTATAAACTATATATATATCAGTTTTTAGGCAAGTTATAATTGTTGTAACAATTAATAACTAACAATTAATTCATTGTTAGTTGCAATTTCTACAATTAATAATTTTTAATTGTAATTGCAAATTGTTTACAATTAATAACTAATCAATTGCAATGTTAGCAATTAACAAATAATAAATTATTATTAACAATAAATTACTTATAGGAGCCCCGGCAGACGTTAATCTGCCTAAAATTTTACTTGCCTACATTTAGCAAATTATAGCCTTTCCCTCCCCACTTCTCGCTTCTTGTACATTTATAATTATCTCCTCCTTTTTTTCAACTTTTGCTTTTCCCCATCCCCATATACCACTATTCTTTTTACCCTCTTAATTTTCCTCTAACACCACCTCTTTATCTCAAATTTCTATTCCTACCTCCCTTCTTCTCCCATATCCTCTGCGGGTACTGACATGTACATACTTTCGAAGATTTATTGAACTAGCTTTTATTTGATCCTGGTATGGCTTTCCGTGGTTTTTTGATATATAGAACACATATCTTTATATACAATTTCATTAATTTGAACCAAATAAATTCCTAGCTATTCCGAATTGCTACTGTAGGCTTTTCCAAAAACTAAATATGGCCTGTGTCGTTTCACAGAGATCGACAAGAAATTTTAGACATTCAAGAATAATAAACAAAGCACAAAAAATGTTGGCGTGGTACCGCCCACTTTTCCAAAATTGTGTAAGTTTTGACTAAAGGACACTTATATCCAAATATCATTGATTTAAACCAAATAAGTTCAGAGTTATGCAAAATTGAAATTTTATATAGCCTGTGGGCGTGGCACCGCCTACTTTCCAGAACTATATATAGCCTATGCCTTAACCAGTGATCCTAGGAATATACTGTGACAATTTCATAAAAATCGGTTGAGTATTTTGGACGCCTATAAAGGACACACGTTCATTTTTATTTATAAGATAAACAATTTATTAATTTCAATTGTTTTATGAATTTAACAATTAACAGTTAGCATGCGGCCGCCGTGGTGTGAAGGTAGTGTTGCCGGCCTACCACACCGAAGGTCCATGATTCGAGCCCTGGTACAGGTAACATCAAAAGTGATTTGAAAAAAGTTTTTCAAAACGGGGTCGCCCCTCGGCAGTGGTTTGGCAAATTCTCCGAGTGTATTTCTGCCATGACAGGCTTCTCAGCAAAAATTCGTCTCCTTTGTAGATGCCGTTCGGAGTCGGCAAAAAACTGTAGGTCCCACCAATTTGTAGGGAAAATTCAAATCGGCACACCACAAATTGGAAGAGAAGCTTGGCGCAAAAATCTCTTAGGAGGTTTATGATGATATACCTGTTGTATATCGCGCCATAGAGAGATAGTTAGCATGCTACCGGGACCTAATCTGATGTAATAGTATATAATTAACTTAACTGCAATTGGTTTAATTGCAATTAATTTCTTAATCAATTTATAAATCGATTAAAAATTAAGTTGTATAATTCCCAACATATAATACATATATACTCTCTTATATCAGCCTGGACAGCGTTGCGATCCGATTGAGAATAACGGTTCCGCGGCTTAAAGTCTTTGCCGGAAAAGTCGTCTGGTACCATGCTTGCGTTTAACCATTTGTCCCTGATAAAAGGCAGTCGTAAGAAATGATAGGATTTGAATTTTATTTGTCTTTCTTTATTCGGATTTTTCTTTTTTTTTCTATTTATATTCGTTAAACATTCGCAGAAATTTACATTACTAGCTCACACATACTAATAATTGAGTACTACCAGCAATTGCTAACAACCTTCTTATCTTTTTTTATTTTCCAATTGCTGCTCAAAAACTTTTTCAACTTTGAACTTTTATGGAAAATTTTCAATGATGACTATTTGTTCATATCAATTTAACTTATTATTGATTAGGTAAACACAAATCCATGCATCCAAACAACAGTCTAATATGAATTTGAAAATGAAGCAAATATTGGTACGACTTGCCAAGCGAATGCAGTTTTGATTTCATTGATAAGAGGCTTGCATATTTTTTAAATGTAAATAACCCAGCAGACAAAAATGTATGAAAGTGTACGGCTCTTGCTCAGTAAAAGGGGTTTTGAGATTTCGAATTCAGATTATTTATACTATCCTCACACATCAGTAACCAAAGGCACTCTGTAAGATTTTTTGGTATTTTTCTCATTGCATTCTAATTATTTACGGAACTCTATTTTCAATGTTTACATTATTCATCTTAGGCTTCTTTAGTTTAGTTCAATCAATGCTGCTTTGTGTATTGTTATCATTTATGCTAAACTTATAAACTATATGCTGATATAGCACTAATTATAGCCCCTTCTTGGCCACTGCGAGCTGCCTATCACTATAAAAACAAGTGATATACCTATACCCAACTCAGTATTTTCTACAGAGGTCCGAATGAAATCCACCTCACAATTTAGTTATAATGTTTTTGTCCTATTGTTATGGTTTTTAAATTCCCATATTAATGGTGCATTACTCTATTGTTAAGACAGCTTGGATTATAAAAATGTTTGCTACAATAGGGTATAGAGCCCCCCCTCTATAAGATAGCGTGAGTGAAATACGAATTGGAATAGAAATAGGAATAGGAATAGGTCTAGGAATAAAAACAAGAATTGGGTAAGTCCTCAGCAATATTCCGCTGAGAAGATTGATATTTTAGAAAAAATTATTAAAATGAGACTAAGTAGAAGAATGAATATATATATTTTGAAAAGATTTTGTCGAAAAAAAAACATATGCTAAAGATAAATACGTAATATTTTAAAAATAAAATATCAATTTTAAAAAAACAAAAAATATCCACTTAGAAATAAGAAAATTTTAAAGAAGCTAAACTTTTTGGTCGAAAAAGCAACTGCTGGCCCGAAAACGTCAAGTAGGCGAAACAAATTATACAACAAATTTTAAAGATTTTTAGAATAAATGCGATGTACTTAGTAGGAAAATTTTGTATACAGCTTTTATTGTTGTTGCTGTAACTGTAAAACAAAGCCTACCGCCGAAACGATTTGTTTGACCAGTCGAACCTTTGGGTGGATAAAGTCTCACCTTACGACAGGCATAACTTACCGCGATAAAATTGTAAACCACTATGAGGGTTCTCGAATCAGTGAATTCTGTTAAAGGATATTCATGCAAGCAAAGAAAGTTGGCAATATCTGACTGAAAAAAATTATTACAGATTACCTATGGAGGTGTTGATCTTCATAATTAAAATACGACAGGAAAAAATAATAAAAAAAAATTACAATTGTGGTAACACCTTGATTCAGACGTGGATGCTACACTTCTCAATATATGAAATCACTCCTTTTTCTAGTATTTCAACATATTTCTTCGCTAAATGTTCCTTGCAGCGTGATGAATATGCTGGAGATCGTTCTAGAAAGAGTATATACAAACATTTGTTCTCAAGTACAGTGCTTTTATATGCTGTGCAGAACTCACCGGTTTTATCGAGATTCTACCGGAATAACGAGCTCATTCGCTTTTTTTGTATAAAACAAAAAAAACGTATCACCCTTGCAACTATTTATTTCAACTTTTTTTTGAGTCTTGTTCAACTCACCATTTACAACAAAAAATGTCCCTCATCTTACGTACCACAGTCGACTAAATATTGTGGGTATGTCCTGGCTACCAGGGACTTAAACAGGGTCGCCCTCATTCAGTAGATGCCAACCCTTCGACCGTTTGTGCACTGAAAACTTTACAACTCGAAGCCAGTGTAAAAAGAAACCATTCTTGTGCCAACAATAAAGCTATAACTCGGGAGAAAATTGTGCAATTTTTTATAATTTTTTCAATTTTTTTTTATATATTTGAAAAGTCGGTTTTTTGACAAGTCCAAATAAGTTTTTTTTTTACTTTTTTAATTTATCTTGATTAGGGCCTTAAACGCTGTCTTTCAAAAGGAAAATAAAAAGCTAAAACGATTTCTTGTAGCTGCCTAAGATGGCTGTAATACTGCTTAATTAACTGCCCTAATTTCTGTCATTAAGTTTATACTTTTGGTGCAAAAAAAATTCTCTTTTGTAGACTTCAAATTTAAAAAAAAAACTGAGGGAATTCTGTGTACTATTTTATCAAACAAAAACCACAGAATCGTTACCAGCAAATCAATTTGTCAGATAGTTCTTAATGAGATTTAGAGGAAAATGAAAATTTCCAATTTTCAGAAAACTTTTTATGGGACGTATCTGTCCTTAAATGTACGAAAGGGTTAAACCTTTATTATATAGAAGTGCAGTTGAAAGTGTGCAGTGTGTTACAAATCTGCTATAGAATGCTACTTATTTACCCATTAATATCAGCTTGATTGAGATTATGCTACTTGGGATTGTTCTTTCCTCAACCTCTTCTCAGACTAAATTAATCTACTTAATTTCCGCTCTGTCTATGTTCGATTGCATCACTTTTCGACCTATTCTAAATTCATAAAAGTTTATTGTGATTGAAGAGAACACAATAGCACACACACACAAATGCTTCTGAATATTTGAAAACTTCGTAACTTATACTCATTTACTTGGAACACAGAGAATTAACAATTTTGCATACAATCAAGATATCTGCTGGTCATTATTGACTAGGACGATATCGTTTTTGTACAAGTGGTAAACACAAAAGATATGAATAAGTAGGTGGAAGATTACATGTTCGGACGTGTGTGAATGCATGTGGTAGCTTAGCAGATAAAGAGATGAAAGCAAGCGCTTAGCTAATGAATTGTCCTAAAGGAGCAAAGCCATGTAGAGGAGCAAAGATAAAGCAAAAAGGTAATAAACCAAAACGGCGTCATATGAATACAAAAAAGTAGTCAGAGGCATAAGTGAAGGGGTAGGAAATATGCAAAGTTACAGCATACATATGTGTACTTGGACTGACGAACGGATGGATAGGCTCAACGATTTTCATAACATAAAAGGTGCTTTCAGAAAAGTTTTATTTTAACTAAAATTATAACATTTCACCGAAAGATCTATAAAGCTAAGGCCGTAGAACTTTAATAATAAAGCTGTTTAGATTGATGGCTTTATAACCGCAGGCTTAGAATAATTTAGGAAATTTTTGGTACCGAGCAATAATTTGTGAATTTTTGGAGCATCGTGTTGAGCAGTGTTTACGATTTTAGTCGCTTGATTGAGTATCTTAGAATAAATAACTTTGAAGTAAGGACTGAACCGAAACCGGCACCGTAACCGTTATTTTGATCTGATAAAAACGAGACCAAGCCCGTTTCAAAAGCCGGAACCCGTTCTAAAGGGGTTGACTTTTAAATGTTTTACGTTTTTTTGTGGACAGATATTTCCTTTTACAAGATTGTACTCTAGCTAATTTTTATCGAAAACTGTCGAGCAGGGCTACAAAAGATGAGGTCAGACTAGTAAGTTAAACTTTATGAAGCAATACTTAATGTTACTGTCGTATATTAATTTTTTCATCCATACATGGCGTGAACAATATTTATCGTGTTATTGAAGCAAACTAATTATGTAAGCAAAGAAAAAAATTGTTTAAAATAAGATCTGATTGATGTTGATGCGGAAAGATTATTAAATGCGTTCGTTAAAATATAGTCCTTTTCTAAGACCTGATAATTTGATTCGTAATTATTAATCAACTAATTATACCGCTTTTTTAATTGGTAATGATTATTCTAATTGCTTTCAATAAAAGGCAATTATTAATTGATTACAATTAGAAAAAAAATCAAAAAATAATCAAACACAGTTGTTTTGATTACTTTGATTATATATACATATATTTTGTTTAATTTTTATTTTTTGTTATTACTTTTGGTTTCTTAAAATCATTAGTAAAGATAAACAAAAAAAATAATTAAAAATAATCAAAAGTAATAAAAACAACTATTTTTGATTTTTTTAGATTTTTTTTAATAATATTTTTAATGAATTGGAAAATAATCATTAAATATTGAAATTAATGGTAATCAAACGCTAAATGGATTCTTAAGAAAATAATTAATCGAACCGGTAATCATTAGGATTAGTAATCTTTATTTAATAGGTCTGCGTTAAAGGCACAAAAAAATATGAAATAAAAATTGTTTCAAAATATATAAAAAATATTCACTTCCAATAACCAATAAAAATATAAATAAATAATCCACACGCTCCAATGATTTGAAATGTTTAGTGGATTTTTGGTAAGACTTATTTGGGTTCTTACTGTTAGCGAATTTAGAAAGTCGGCAATACACAACAGCTGGGAAAATATAACAGCTACTTAAAAGTAACTGCAAGTGTAGAGTTGCATTTAAGTAAGATAAGTTAGTCGACGTTATTGTCAGTTTACATTTCGAAGTTTTGAAACTGCTAAATAAAATCTAAGTAATTTCAAGGTGACCGCTACCCTCAATGTGCCTACTGTCAGGAGCCCAGCTGAATGTGATACCTAATTAGTTTGCTGACTCAAATCGCATCTTCTTCCTTCTACATTGTCCCGTCCTTATGAAAGGGGAATTGAGTGTCAAGAGTGCTGCCTGACTCTCTAAGTAAATAAATATGCTACGCTGCTTTAAGTAGCTAGGAAACGGATTTCCTACTAACCACGTTCGATATACAAGTACCTCCACGGCTCAAGAGGACCACGTTCCAATATCCACGAACTGGCACTCAAATAACTTTTGTTGAAAGTAGTTCGTATTTAATTTTAGCGTGACTGCTCGAGTAAATGTGTAACTCCCTAACAGTAATACAGTATCCTAACAATTGTTTTTTGGTCATGTTGTTGTAGCGATCTATGCATCAGTAAAAGCACTGATCTTCGTGTGAAAGGCGTCTCCTTTGTGCCGTTCGGCAACCCAAATTTCGTTAACTCGGATCCTCTGTCAGAAATCTTCAACCCCTAAGGGCATATGGAACTTGGCTGTGAACCTTAGGGGTTGAACTGTTCTGGCAAAAGATCCGAGCTATCGATATTTGGATTCCCGAACCATTGTAGCGTCTACCACACAAAGAACAGCGCTGTTATAGATGCATAGATCGCTACAGCGGCCGTGCCTCATCCGTGAACATGTACACTCTCCCCTCAGCCCTCCCATACTTCTTTCTCGAGAGTATATGAAAAGAAAAGTAAACGACTGGATCAAAGAAACGGCACGAATTAGACGCGCCTTCATCATCATATCATACATGGAGTACACCATCGTTGAAAAAAGTCACCATTTACCCCGCTACAGCAATACTTACAATGCCACTGAAATTGTCTAAATCTTAATATGCAAGCTACTGCTCCTATTCAGATGAACTACAGCGTTTTTATTATTTAAAGACAAGAGCGTCCGGGTATGCAATATCCAACTTTTGAATAGAAAATTTTTTTCAAAAGCCTCTCCGCCTTGCAAAAAGTTTAAATTAAAACACGAGCTCAAACTTATTCACATACGCATTAACGGTTAGTTAGTTAGAGGCCGTATAGGCCAAACATGCAGACACGCCTAAAACCATAGCCATATAAGTAAGCTCGCATTTTTCTAAATCTGTTTTTCCTTTTTTCTTAGTTTTAAAGTTTGATTCATTAGAAAATTAGCTGTTCCAGAGTTTGCTGTAGACTCGCAACCTTTTAAGTGGAAGCAAAAGCTTTAATTTTGTGCAAGTTGTTTTAGATAAAAACTCTTGCTTGACTTGTAATGTATCAACGTTTGAAACAAAAAAAAAAAAAATTTCGAAGGATATATTAAAAGTTTAAAGTTCAGCGATATGTGTTCGTTTGTACATATATAGGCGTGTGTTGGCGTATAGCTATTCCCATGTTATTTTAATTTTGCCTTTTTCTCCTCTTTAGCCTTCAAACCTTGCATGCTTTGGATTGACTTTGTTGAGCTTTGAACTTTTACACTTATATAAGCTAATTTAACTCATGCGTATGAACTTATTCAGTCGTTGCACTCAAATACCCAATATCCTTTCAGATTTTACCCTGCATGATTCAGATCCATTTATTGCGGCTCATTAATTGGGCAATTAAATTGAATTACCCAGAGGGCAGCAGACAATTTTTTAATTTTTAAAATGCGAGACGGCGAGATTAGTTATTGCAAAAAGTGTAGACATTTTTTCATAAGCTATCCAAGCTTTATGTGAGGTAATTTTGATTCAATTAGGTTTTTCGTTCGGGAAGCAAGTTTCACTGCGCTGATTTGCGGTTGGACCCATGTTAGAAATTTCACTTTTACTGGCATTATGACACCTCCTAGAAAATTATGCTACCTGAGGGTTTGGATACATTTTTCTTGTGCTATTTAGGATCCTCACGAATTTTTAAAGAAACCAACAAATGATTGCTGAATACGATCAAATCAAACGTTTTATCAGCGAAACGGCTTCAAACAATACATTGAGGCATTGTTCTCACAAAAAGAAAACGCCAAAAGTATTGTTTAGACCTATGAAATGCAACCAACATGTATTGATTTTTCTTCTTTCTTTAAATGGCGCTTAACAGCCTGAAAGAGTTTTTCCTCCAATATAGCCCAACAGTTTTTTTATCTTTCTGCCAACTGACGCCAATTGGAAAAACCACTGGATCGCAAATCGGTCTCCACTTAGTCTCTTCATCGGAGCGTTGGTCTCCCTCTTCCTCTATTATTACCGGCAGGTGACGACAAGAAAAACTTTCTGGGCCAGAGCATCTTCATTCATCCGCTGGGTTCTAATTTGTTGTTAATTCAACTCGTCAGCCGAAGAGGTAATCGCCGACGCCAACGCGTAAGGATATATAAATCTTTCGAAGAACTTTCTCTCGGATACTCCAAAAATTCTTGAATTTTTAGAAAATTTTATTTTATGCGTCAGTCTTAATGTATACACCAAATTTTATTCTTATAGGTGTATTATGTACTGAGTAATCACTTTTTTGTGTTTTCGAAAATATTCTATACATCAAAAGTGGGCGTGGCCATCATCCGATTTCGCCCATTTTAAATAAGAATCTTAGATGAGCACCAAGGAACCTGCTTACCAAATTTCATTAAGATGCCTCAAAATTTACTCAAGTTATCGTGTTCACAGACGGACGGACGGACATGGCTTAATCAATTTCTCTTTTTGTCCGGAACATTTTGATGTTTATAAGTCAATATCTATCTCGATCCGTTTATGCCGTTACGTACTGCCGTTAGGCGACTAAAGTTGATATACCTTTTGTGCGTAGCACTACTAGATATAAAAATTATGGGTCGAATTGCGTTTTACGTTCCGTGATCGAAAGCGAAGTTTTAAATCACAATAGCTCGAAGCCCATAATTCGGAATGCCGGCATCGTGGAGATTACCAGTTCGATTAATTATTTTCTTGAAGATCCATTTAATGTTGATTACAATTACTTTCAATTTTTAAAGATTAAGATTTAATTAACTAAAAAAATAATCAAAAAAAATCATGATTTTTTACGATTATTAAAATAACTCAAAAATAATAAAAAAAAATTGTTTTGATTTTTTAGATTATTTTTTATTTTTTTCTTTTATTCTTTTTTCAGTATTGTTGTAGAAGCATAAAAACATACACATCAATGATTTTTTTTACTGTTTCTGACTTTTTTTTTTGATTTTACTTTATTAATTTATTTTTTTTTTTTTTGATTTTTTTTCTGAATTTTATACCTTTCATGAACATGAAATTGTATTAAAACTTTGTTCAGATGTTTGTAAATATGAGAAGAAGAAGAGATAGACCCACCACTAAGTCTATCGAAATGATTAAGACGATGAGCTGAGTTGATTTAGCCATGTCCGTCTGTGTCTTTGAACGCAAACTATTCCCTCAGTTTTAGAGATATCTCGATGAAATTTGGTAAGAGGCAGTCATTTTGTATAGCATTAATCATTTGTCGGAACAAAATCGATTGTTCCAATGAACGGTTTTTAGCCTATAACTGTTGCTATTAAAAAGCTAGAAACTTAAAATTGTTGCAGTTTTAGTACATGTTATATATGTAGTGTGTGTAGTGAAAATCACCCAGATCGAACCAACATAATATATAACTCCGATACAATCGATTGTTCCGATAAATGGGGTTTGGGCTATGTACCTTTAAACGATCAGTTTTGCAGAGTTTGAAATAATTGTGAGTAAGGATCGGACACTTAAAACCGTGATACGTATTCATGAAAGGTATAAAGTCTTTGTTTTGTCTGTTTTGATTATCTTTGGCTTTTCTTTTTTTCTGATTTTTTCTAATCGTAATCAATTAATAATTGCCTTTCCTTGAAAGACACTTGAAATAATTATTACAAAAACGCCGTCTAATATATTGATTACTTATTAGTAAGCAAATTTAACAGCTCTGGTTTATCACTAGTGATGACCTTAAACATCCTTTAGGAAAACGGAAGAAAAGCTCCCAATACACTCACAGTGCACTCAAGAGATACTCTAAGTATCACTTGACTTAAGTATCGCTAAGAAGATTAGACTGGCGTATATCAATCAATAAATGAAACTAATGAACAGCCTCTTCCCTAATATCCTTTTTCAAAAAGTTGCCTGTATATTAGATACTCTCAAGTCATATCGCCAAAAACATTTAATTGCTCTGCAAATTTTTTCTACGCTCGCTGTGTACACCATTGACTTCATACTTTTGCTGTTTGAGAGCTGTTTATTACACCAGTCAATCATGCTGTGGAAGTGTAATTAAGTTGGTCATCGGTGAGTGAGTAAAAATTCATTACTTACATACGCGCGTCTCTTATAACTTCACGCATTACACACGTGAATATATACGAACGATTAATAATAAAAAGTATATTGCATACTCATTTGTCTGCACTTGAAATCAAAATTGTTAATGAAAATGTACTCAACGAAGCAGACTTATTTGTTGTATTTGGTACCCTTTATTATCTCTCCATTTTAATTTTTAATAAAAGGATGCATACATTAAATGGTAATCCCGGGATTACGGGATGCCGTGCTTTTATATCTCTTGAAATTCTCTCTTAAATTGCTTTGATTTTGGTAATGGGAAAAATTCTGCAGAATACTATATATTTTATATTTTTGAAGTAAACATTTTTTTTCGTTGATTGCTCTACTGCTTTCAGACAGATACATTTCGTTTGATACACATATTGTACATATTATCTTTATTCCAAACATCATTAGTATACTCAGAAATAGAATGAAACAATACCAAAGTGGATTTGATCAAAATCCGTAAAGCAAAAATGCATGACACGTTTGCTCACACAACTACGGCTCTATAGTGTAAATATATGTTTGGCATTTGTAGTGGTGTCATTTTTAAACTGATTTTTCTATATTATAATTAAGTTTTTAATTTTTTTTTGTTTAATTGCACTTCTGCTTGGATAAACCTATCGATATACTCGTATATATAATTGTTCATACCTTAGATGTATAGTTTGGCCGTAAAGTGGGACGAACTTTCTCAACTTGCGAAAAATAGCACTTTTGTTAATTTTATTTTCTATATTAACTAAGGCTTTAGATACGATACAATTAAATTAAAAAATCGAATGTTGAATAAATAAATGGATCATTTTCGTAACAGATAGAGGTGGACCCACAGTTTCTTGCTTGTTTCTAGAGAGACTACCGGGATCGCGGTTTTGGCATCCCTGTAACATATGCATGAACGAAAAGTGTGTATTTTTATTGTTGCCCCTCATTTGTTTGCGCTTGACTGCAGATGGCAAAGTGTTTATTTTATGCTGGTAATTAACCCGCTTTGCGAATCCGTTAGCTCTATCACTACCGCAAAAAACTATACAAATGTACATACGAGGTGTGTTCAAAACGTATTGCGAATTTTGAATTTTCGCTGGTTACGTATATTCGAATTTCGAATTTTTTGTGGCGTTATGTTGGTACTCATGTCTCTCACTTATGCCGACAAGCTCGGCCATTTTGAATGTTCAGTTAATTGTTGACAGCTGCTTTGCTTGCACGTGTTTTGGATCGTCTTCGATTTTTACCTATTCAAAAAAATGGATCAAAGAACCTGTATCAAATTTTGTGTGAAAAACGAAATTAAGTGCGCGGATGCATTCCGAATGTTGACTGTGGCATACGGAGAAGCTACCTTGGACCGAAGCAACGTTTATCGGTGGTACAAAATGTTCTCAGAAGGCCGAGAAGATGTGCAAAGAAGAACAAAAATTGGCTTTTGCACCACGATAACGCCCCTGCTCACGCATCGTTGCTTGTGCGCGACTTTTTGGCCAAAAACAACACACTAATGATGCCCCAGCCACCGTATTCCCCAGATCTGGCCCCCTGTGACTTTTTCTTGTTCCCTAAACTGAAGAGGCACATGAAAGGACGACGTTACGCTTCTCTTGACGAGATAAAGGCGGCATCGAAGGAGGAGCTGAACAAGATACAAAAAAATGATTTTTTGAAGTGCTTCGAAGATTGGAAAAACCGTTGGCACAAGTGTATAATATCTCATGGGGATTACTTTGAAGGGGACAAAATAGATATTCATGAATAAATAAATAATTTTTGAAAAAACACAAAATTCGCGATACTTTTTGAACACACCTCGTACACCCATCCATGCCTGCTTAAAATAAATATCGTAACGAAGTACGCGCTTCCAGTGATTGCGCCCACGCTTATGCGTCTGTACTCACGTACCCGCAATTATGTGCTCAATGGAAGGATTGCTTTTAGCAATTAAGTTACTAACAAGAATTTAAGTAGACGTTACATAAATATTGCACACACCGCATTGCTCATATTTCATTTCACAGAGAAATAGTTTTGTAAATGTTTTTTAACCCAGACATACTTTAATGTGGATATACGAATTAAGGAAGATAATATCCCATACAACAAACTAATCAACTAACAAAATGGATTGATGCAAAAAAGCAGTCATTGTTCCGAAATAGGAGTGGCTTAAAATCTTGAAGTTTTTAAGTTCCACTTACCTCAAAAACTAAGCGGGAACTCGTCCATAATCATCTTGTTGTTGTTGTTGATGTTATTAGTAGTGGTCCTGGGTGATATTGGTGTTAGAGTGTTAGAAGAGTAGTTCATCATCTTCTCATCCTATAAATCAGGGGGGGTATATAGCATTTTCCCTATTATGCTGCAAAACACTGCTTAAGCGACATAAGCTATAATTATTTCTTTCGTTTATTTTATTTGAAGTGCCCTCTCTTGTAATTCGCAATCAGCTTATGAAATATTTCGAAGATATAGTTTATGTTCTGTAATCCCACAGCGAAAATAGGGAAGCCAATCCCGGGCAACGCCTCAGATCCAATAGTGCTCGCCCTCGAATAGCACATACAAGGTGTAGCAGGTGCCCCGCACCCCTTGTCCATCATAGAACAAATAATTTAAATAAATAAAATAATGAAATTAATACTACGGAAAGCTGAGACATCGTCCTTCGTGCCCGCTAAGCTTTATGGAGGGCGAGTAGTTTTTTAAGTTATTTTATTTGCATATTTTATTATTTATAATATATAATTGGTTTAAAGAGGAACAGGGGGAGTGCGTAGCACATTTTTAATACGGACCCTTTCATTGCGCGGGATTGGCTTCCTCATTTTCGCTGTAGAAAACCCCGATTTGGGATGTTGGGAAGTTGGTTGTGAGTTATAAGGGAGTGCACTGCAAATGAAATAAATGAAAGAAATAATTATAGCTTATGTCGCTTAAACAACACTTACAGTAATTTGAAGATTTAGCGGCGGCATACGTTGGTCTGAGTAGAGAGCATGTGTCATACATTGTTCTGTAGACATCTGAGAGAATGGATGTTCATCTAATATATAGGAAATTTTGTGGATCTTCCCTTATCTAAGCAGCAAAACGTATGCATAATGAGGAAGCAGAGAGACCGCACATAAAATGCTGAGCATCGTAAAGCATAAAGAATTTAATCTGTATGCGCTCTTTGTTGTAGAAGTAACCTTGAGATTGTGAGCCATGCATTAAACATGCCCATGTTTTCTCCTAAACTAGCATCCCCAGCAATAGCATTTTAAATTTTTGGAAAGCGCCTTCACCTAGGCCTTCAAGACGTAAGTAACTCTGTTTATGTAGTGGTAAGCAATGTATGACTGAAGCACACTTTTTATATTTTCCTTCATATCTCCGAAACTAGAAGAGAGGGATCAATAAAACTATTAACTTGTGAAATGTACATTCTTTAAGCATTGGTTTAGTTTCAGCTCTTGAAAATTTGTGCAACATTGTTCGTTTTCCTTTGCATCTCCTAAACTAGAAAAGAAAATTATATGAAGGAATTACCCGCATAGTTCGCGGATGAAATTTGCCGAGTTTAGAAAAAGCGGAGGCTGATTACATATGCATACACAGCATTTTGCTACACGAAATTTTTGATACGTTGAAGTCACCCAAAGCAATCACTGAGTCCAAGCACTTACTCATAAAATGAACAGCATACAGGGTGGCTGATGAATTTTGCTACATTAAGAAACTCAAATAATTTTTTTTCAGTGTATGGAATTCATTTTTCTTTAATTCATGTTAAAGCTCATTAAATTTTAATAAATATAGCTTAATTAGTTTTAAAAATAATGAAATTTAAATGCCCCCCTGCTCGTCGATGCATGTGCGGCATCTTACCAAAAAGTTGTTCATTACTGCTTGGAGAGTTGAGACAGGAATAGCCGCAATTGTTTCTCGAATGGATTGCCTTAGTTCATTCAAAATTGTTGGTTTTGCTTTGAAGACTTCCTGTTTGCAATAACCCCACAAGAAAAAGGCAGGTGCAGTAAGGTCAGGCGACCTGGGTGGCCAACGGAATGTGGAGTTTCTGGATATCAGCTTATTGGGAAATTTTCATCGCAATTCTGTCATAACAGGTTGGGCTATATGAGGAGCTGCACCATCTTGCTGAAACCACACAGAGTTGAAAGAAATTCTCATTCGGCGTAATTCTGGATAGAAAAACTCTCTCAACATGCTCAAGTAACGGTCTCCAGTAACCGTAACGGTGTGACCGTTTTCTTCGAAGAAGTAGGGCCCGACAATGCAGCGTGATGAAACTGCACACCACACTGTGACACGAAGTGGATGCAATTCCGTCTCATGGAGTATCTGTGGGTTGGAAGCACTCCATATTCGACAATTTTGTTTGTTTATGTTGCCGTTTAAATCGAAATGGGCCTCGTCAGACATGAAAAGACAGTTCAACATGTTTCCATCCTCTTCCACAATTTGAAGCATCTTCTGGCAAAATTCCAAGCGAATCGGCAAGTCTGCAGCGTTCAGTTTGTTGGTCATTTGAATTTTATATGGGAATAAGTCCAAATCTTTGTGCATAATTGACTGTAATGACTGTCTGCTTACACCCATTTGAGCAGATAAGCTTCTTGTCGAAACACGTGGATTGTTTTTTTATGGCAGCAGCTACAGCAGCGATTGTTTCCTCCGTTCGAACTGAAGGGTTTCGATGGTAAGGTCTTCTGTTGACTGTCCCATGCTCGGCAAAATTGTTTACAAGTCTTATTATGGTCCATCTGCTCGGAGGATTGCCGCCAAACGTGCGCCTATACTCTCTTTGAACCGAAACTACGGACTCCAGTGCGTGATAGCGGCGGACAATCCAAATTCTTGTTTCAGTGTCCCAGTTATCCATTTTTGTTAAATGTAAAAGTCAATCTGCAAAATAAAAAAAAAATTAACCAGATTCATTAAATAGGAAAAAAGTTATTTAATTTTTTTTTGGTAGCGGCTTTCATCAGCCACCCTGTATATCAATTAAATGTTGTGATAGATCCGTTAAGGATGGAAAGTAGCAGACAGCTATTTAAACAGCCACACATAAGGAATAAATGAATATGCCGGATTATAAACACCGTCACTGCAGAAGCTGTGAAGATATACTTCTTACTAATCATTTAAGTATTTCTGTGCACTTTCCTCCTCTATCCAAAAAAAAGTTCGGGAGTTTCTTTTTGGGAAATATACAAAAGTTATTTGAAATTAGTAATTTCGCGAATAACACTGATTTTATTAAGATTTTTGGCTGTGTCTAGCACGAAATCTTTTCACCTTCAGTAGCTTTGATATGCATCTAAAATCTGTTTTCAGAAATAGTAAAGCACAACCATATTATTTCGTCATACTGTTAACTACAATACAAACACAGAATATGAAATTTCAAAGAAATTTTTCTGTGAGCTTAATTCGTTATGTAGTTACATATATTCATCATATTCAGCGTGTTTAACGAACCACTCACCCCATCCTAATTTTCAGAAATAAACTTGAACAAGTAAACATATCTAAGTTCGACCAAGTAAGCAAATCTAAGTGGAACCAAACATTTAAAAGCCAGCTACTATTTTCATCGATGAGATATGTTAATACTTATTCGTATTTTTGTATTTAATAATTTGTAATTTTGTTTACAGAAATCCGTTGTTAAAAAAAATCTGTTGTGAACTCACAAACAAATCACTTTGTAGTACGCCACTATTGTGATCGTTTCTTGCCGAAAACTGTTACAGCTGACGCGTTTTATTCTTAGTACCTGGGCGACCGAGCTTTGCTCGGCATTTTCAAATGTTTCCATACAATTTAGTTTGCTTTAGATACCCATCAGTAAAGATATTCTGGTTGTTTGTATGAATAATTTTACTTACCAGCAGTGGAACTTTACAAAAAAATATTTTAAAAACATATCTTGATAATAGAAAGATGTTTAATTTTTTTCATTTGGTAACAAAGTTTAAATACACATAATTACTCCTTGATGGCTGCTCAAAACATTTTTCCCACATATTTTCTGCAAGTCTTTACAAGTTTTCTTGCTGAATAGTATTGTTAGAGGCTGTCGATTGTTATCAAATAATCGAGAAAGAATAGGGTCAGTGCTCCATATATCCGTCAACAATCTTAAATGTCTTCTTAATTTTCCAAGATAAAATTATCCATAACTTTTTATATTTGATACATATGAAATCTAAACCAATACTTCCTTCCATATCATGTTCCTAGTACGTCTCTGTTTTTTTTTCGGAAGTATTACTTCTAACGTATTTGGTCGCTTAACTCTTGAAAACGCCACATATAACATAACTTGCATGAACATCAATGAATTTAGCTCCACTCCGACAAACTCACCACTTTGTTCCTGAGCTTTCTGCAGAGGTATGGCACAGAATTTCATCCAAAACGGTTGAGCGTTTTTCGAGATTGTCTGCATATACAAATATAAAAGAATAGCTCTCTTAAATTTATAAGATAAGTATAAATCCTTTACACTTTGCGTTATACCAGACCAATACTGCTTTGTAAATTAGGAGAGTCATCAGAAAGGTGTGCCATTAGTACTGCTTGGGTATGGTAAGTATTTTTGTTCGAATGTTGATAATATCACTTTGGAAATAATATACGAAGGAATACAATTTAAAATATCTTAATATTTACTCAAGTCTATAGGGTGCAATGGTGCACTGACGACCAATCGATTCCTCAAGAACTTTTATAAATTTAACTTCATATCTGCCTCGATTAAATTATTTGTCCCTTTAAGTGGGAAAAACTTTTATGCCATGAATACAAATACAGCTGGGTATACAAACTGCAAATGGACTGAATTGAAATTGTTGAAAAATTTTTGAAATCTAACTGTCTAGATTAGTCCTTTGATTGGTTGAACAAAATTGATTTCCTTATGCTCAATCAAGTCGAAAATTTCTCAAATTATGTTTAAAGCATTAACATGAAAAGAACGATCAAGCAAAATACTCCTATGATAATGAAGTGAAAATGCCTTTGGGCTAATTTTGCCCCAACAATGCAGAACATTAAATCCTTTTTATGTTCAGAAGATTGTGTGCTTTTCTAACAAATACACATGAGTTCAGATTTATTTATGCGTATTGAGTAGATGTAGATTATATGATTTTATATTTATCCTTAAAGGCTAGTATTAAAATAGCAATCGTTGGGTTGTGCATTTGCTTTATTAGGTCAAGTAGATTGAGCAGGCTGACCATTGAAGGCTAAATATATTAAAAGCAGTTGGTTATGACAAGTATGCAATTTCCTCAATTGTGATAGGAAAAAGTGAATTTTAACTTCCCTGAAAAAATCATAGTAATCTTGAAAATAGGTAGGTACCTACTGCTTGTACTCTTTTTCTAATTTGTTTTTGCATTACTCGTAGGCATTAGATTTAAAAAAATAATTGCTCACTAGAATGGATCGGAAATAAAGTTTAAATTAAAAGCTTATGTAGGATGATTTTGGGAAATTTTAATTTTTTTGGATGCTTACAAAAACAACCCAAACGGTTCCATTATTATTACTCTGTTATGTGATTTCGATTCATACGAGTATACTTAGTATGTCATAATTTTAGTCCTTTGGTGCTCTTTATTTACCTCTAATTTCTCATGAAACTCTGAAGTCGTTTTCACAAAGTTGCGTCAACTTATCGAATTTTACATTTTCAAAGTACATTTTTCTACTAAACGAAATTGCTTTAAAATTCATGACAATGTTGCCTTTCATTTATTTGTAAATATAGAAGTTATAGTACTTTCAAATCAATCGAGCGAAAAACAATTGTTTGTATTTATGTATAAGAAATTATTTGAAACCGCACAAATTCTTTCATAAACAAAGAGTGATTCTCAACGACATTTGAAAAGCCATTGTAACCCATTTCTATAACTTAAAAGTGTATTTTACGTTATGGATTACTTAAACGATCTTTAATTGGGAGTAATGGATACAATATGTCAAGTTTAGCATTAATATATGAACATAAATACATATTTTTAGATACGTAAATACATAAAAATTACAAGTGGAAAATTATTTTTTAATTAAGAATAATCGTACACTTGAAGTGTAAATCACAATACAGTTACAAAAATTATGGCTACAATGAGGTTTTTTTGTTTAGTTGAGGAAATAAAAAAAATTATTTTTGAAACTGTTTAGGGGCTTCACAAAACACAGGTCACATTATACTTCGAATTGGAAATTTTCCAAGTTAACTATACAGACGTGTTTTCTTGAGAGCAAATAATCAACTTAAAATTATATTTAATAATTAACATCCCGATTTTTTAAATAAATGGCTTACTTGGCCGATTACTAACGAGATGGATTCAGGCGAGGTTAGGTTACTTTTTCTAATCGTAGGGATTCTTCTTGCTGATTTAGTTCATATAAATCTTCTCGGTATGTACATAGTGTTCAAAGGAGGAATAGGGGGATTCTCTTTAAGATGATTTTGGTAAACGGTGAACTAAATTTTAAACAAGTATACACGTCAAAAGATTTAAATAAAATCTGTTCAAAGTACCATTTACCATTTAAATTGAGATAGTTAATTATAGAGATTTTGATTTTTATAAAATATCATTTATAAAAATTTGTTGTTGTTATTGTTGACAGTTCTTCGCCCTGCCTATTGAGCCCGATCACTCTGAAAATCGTCATAAGGTTTTGCTAACAGAAGTCGAAGGATGTGACAGTTTCAACATGGTTGGACTAGGGTACCACATACAAGGCAAGTATTTGCAATGGTGAGGTTTACAGCGCTATTCTCTAAAATTGACAGATTATCAATAAGTTGATAAATTTTCTTATTCTGTGCATAACTTGACAGTCCTAAAAAGCTCTCATCCCTGTGCTTTTCCCCACATTGTGGTGAACTAAATATTGTAAACACAAAACAGCTGTTTAGTCCAAGCAATCATCAAATGGAGTCTGCAAAAACGTAAGTATTTAATATTTTTAATTATTATACCTCGTTTTTTAGTTAAAATTGTATTAAACCCAGTTTTTTTATAGGAAATCAAAATCCGATCGTGCAATGCACGAAAAATTGGAGCACTATGTTTTATTTTACGGTGCTAACCCCGAAATGGGAATTGGAAAAAATAATCCAAGGTCACCGCAACAAATGCGCTGTTTATGGACGCATTAAGAGGACTAACACGTTCTGCATAAAAATGGAAGGAGGTAGGTTTTAGTGATAAATTAGTGGTAATTCCTTCCATTCAACGTCAACTGCTAAAACGCGTCAACAATTGTCGGGAATGACCTTTGTATCAATAAGCCTAAAGCGAAAACTCGATTTTATATTTCTGTCAAAAGATATTTGCAATCCAAGTGGAAAATTTTCTATCATTTTCATGCGGTTGTTGTAATAACAATTATTCGGTGTTCCGAAAAGCGCAGAAGTGTGTTCTGCGCAGAAATACTGAGGATCGCGTAGCCGGTGCGCGGCCGATATTTATTGACGCGTTTTAGCAGTTGACGGAAAGAATTACGAAATTAGTTAATGGCATTGCATATAAATTTTTTACGTTTAGGCGCTTGAAGTATGGAAAAGCCAGTTATGTACACGAGCACGACGTGCAAAAATGAGCCAAAGGGTTACTCGTGGTGGTCCCCATATCAGGGCAATGAACGAATTCGAAGAGCGCACTTTGGCTACTTTTGGTTTATTAGCGGTTGATGGTACCGGTTTGTGGACTGAACTTGAACTGCTATCAAGAACATCTCTTTCTATACTGCAGAGTTCGTCACCAGCTGAGAGTCATGGACAATCTCCAAGCCGTGCCCCCGGGATGAGGCCTATGCAATCCAAAACCTTTTTGCGGCAACAAAACCCTGCATCACCCACATTTGCACCAATGTTGAGCCCATCACCATCGGAGAGTAATGCACTATCGTCAAGCTGTGAGCCATCGATGCATGATGTGACGTCCCTTAACCCATAAACTGAAGTAAGTAATATATATAAATGGGGGGCAAGCAAATTGATTATCGTTTTTTTGATTGGTTTATATGTATATTTTCAAAAAATGTAAAACTCTACAAAATTTAAATACTTTATTGTGTTCGAAGAAGCCTAAATCGAAAACTAAAAACTGCGATGAGCTTGTCGTTCACGTTAATATTAAGAACTCATTTTGTAAAGTAATAAATCTTCTTCCATTTTAACACACAATAACGTGATTTCAGCGTAAATTTTTATTATCAAGACCGTTTGAGATATTGACTATTTGTCAACCAATGAACTTTTTAGTTTTGACACAGAATAGCAAATACTTGATAAATAATCAAACTTAACAATTAAGCAAGGTGGTGAATTTATCAATTGCACAGAATAGCTCTGTTAGTATGTACAATTAAGATTTTAAAACGACTCTAGTCTTCCTAGAAAGAACGCTCGCCTTCTTCGTCGTTCATTAGAAGTGATACATTGAGAAGTTCTGCTGTACAGAGATATGCAAAGCAAACCAAAATCAGGTAAACAGCGTGAAGCAGCAAACAAAGCAGAGCCGCCAATAGCATACGAAAACTGAGATAAAGGTAAAATAACTCAAATATCAGGTTTTTTTTTGTTTTCTAATTTAACGATTAACTATAGCTGGCTCTAGATCAGGTGCATTACGAGTAAAACAGGTTATTATATTTTCTTCCCAATATATTTCTTTCTCCACCTGATGACGATATCCGGTGGAGAATGAAATATATTGGGAAGAAAATAAAATAAAAGGTAAAATAACTCTTCAGCTTTTGTACGAATAGATCATTAGCCTCGAGCTGATTTTTTGAATAGAATACAACATTTAAAAGGTGAAAATGTGGCGCTGAACAAAAGAGTACATAAGCTGGATAGCCGGCTGAATTCGGAAGAGCAATCGCAGTTACAGAGCTCTAATGAAGTTGTAGGTGTAACAAACCTCATTAGATGTGGAGGTAATGGACGATGATTTTGAAAATATGACCCTCAAAGATGTGAATGGGCGGCGATACCAATTATCAAACTCTAACGATAGTAGAATTGTTTGCGTTAAGTGTCGTTCGTTCGAAAGCAAAAAAAAAGTCATGATTGGTCATCACTGATAGCAAAACGCTAAATACTTTGCTTTTTCTGATGACAGCAACAAAAATATGTATATAAATTGCTTCACAAATTATTATAGAGTATTGTTTTTAGCTGCTATTATAGTAAAAAAGGAATAACGATTTAAATATTTATGGCTAAGCAATTCGGGACTTCTTTTTAAAAAAAATTAATGTGATAGAGCTGTTATTATAAAAAAGTTTGATGATATTACTGAGATCAATTTATATTAAGTATTTTATCATTTTTACTTTGAATTAAGTTATGAATTCAGGATCCATAATTGTCATCAACGATTCTCATTTATTAAAAACTGAAATTAGTACCTTTACTGCTGTCCACTAAAATGTATGAAGTCTAACACAGAATTTTGCCCCTTGGTTTCCAACCTAAAATTCCTTGTTGAGCTTCCCGATATTACATTTGTTTCAGAAATTTGGATTTTCTCATACCAAATTAACGATTTTAATATACGTTACTATAATTTTTTTCGCAAATATAAATGACTCGTATTCCACAGGAGGTGTTGGAGTTTTTATTCAAGATGTCTACGAATGTGAAGTTACATGTCTTAGTTTATCAACCAGCGATGCCATAAAAATTTTGCCGTAATATCCAATGTATTATACAATTTTTTTGTCTTCATAGATTTCATTCTCTTATTTTAAACTATTTTATGAGAAATTTTCGTTCCTACTATGTAGAGAAAAGTCAGCGAATATTGTTATATTAGGTGATTTTAATATTGATTTACTGAGTACTAATGTTACATCAGATAAATATCTTGCACTCCTGGCAAACAATGATCTAACTTCCTCCATTCAAGAAGCCACCCGCCTATAGTCAGAGACCTGTATAGAACATGTGTATGAAAGGTTAAGTAATTTGGGTATAAATCTGGATTTTGGAATACCTGACCATTGCATGACTGGTATTCAACTTAGTAACTTAAACCTAAATAGGCGAATAAACAATTGCAATATTCTATCCGGTATCAGCAAAATAAATTGTAATGCTCTCTAGGACACATTTCTCTAGGAAACTGGAAAGCTGTTTTTGGTGAAACAAACTTAGATAATTCATATAATTTATTTAGAAACACACTCACTCTTCATATAAACAGTTCTAATATTTTTCTTCTACAGGGTGGGCCAAAAGAAACCAAGGGGTGTAAAAGTTTAATAACTTTTTCGTTTATTAATTTTTTTTTATTTTTTCTTTCAGATTATATAATATACAAAAGGGAATTTTTTTTACACTAAGTATGAAAAATGATGTCTCTTAAATGACCGCCGTTTTCAGCTTCGCACTGATGGGCTCTTTTTAGAGCATTTTCCATAACATCTTTCAAAACTTGTGGCTGCAGCGTTCGAATTTCTGCACCAATGTTTGCCTTGAGTTCAAGGATTGTCTCTTGCTTGTTCACATACACTCGCTCATTCAAATAACCCCAAAGAAAATAGTCGGGTGCTGTCAAATCTGGCGATCGCGCTGGCCAAATAATTTCCGAATTTCTGGAAATTATTCGCCCTCCAAAAATTTGACTTAAAAGTGCCATTGTGTCTCGGGCAGTATGGGCAGTAGCTCCGTCCTGCTGAAACCACATACCAGGTCTGTTTTCAAGAGCAGGACGTAAAAACTGTTCTATCATAAACCGATACCGCTCTCCATTTACGGTTACAGCACTTCCATCTTCATTCTCGAAGAAGTAAGGCCCAATGACATTTCCAGATGTGATAGCACACCATACTGTACACCTGATGGGGTGTAATTGGCGCTGATGAATGTCTCTTGGATTTTGAGAACCCCAGAACCTACAGTTCTGCTTATTAACAAAGCCATTCAAATGACGTTAAAATGTCGACGATATGCTCTTTGCGTTAAAATAATTGATCTCTGGTTTAAATAATAAAATTCTATTGTTCTGGTTCTCTGTTCAGTTGTGAACCTCTCCATTATAAATTCTCCAAGTGTTGTCTATATAATCTGAAAGAAAAAATAAAAAAAAATTAATAAACGAAAAAGTTATTAAACTTTTACACCCCTTGGTTTCTTTTGGCCCACCCTGTATAAAAGCCATTCTCTTCTATGCTCAAACCATAGATAGCTCTTAACTTATTACACAAGATCACTTGAAGAATATGTTGCGAAAAAAATTCAAGAGGCATCCGGCCATCGAATATCTAGCATCTAGGCTAAATAAAAAAATAAGGTCAAGTCGTGAAAAATATTACCAAAAACTCTTTTTATCAGCACAAGGTAACCCAAAAAAGGAACGGAAATGGGATTATAAACCAAAATCCTAAGCGAAAATTCGGGTCCAATGCGTTAAGCGTCGATGGTGTGGATATATTGGAGTCGCTGGTAGTTGCAAACGAATTAATAACGTTTTTGTAAATATAAGAACAGTTTCTAATGTAAAGAGAAATTCAATGAGTTGCATGTGACATACAAACCACATAATCACCGAGTTCATGCCCAATAATAATTTTTTCTTTGATCCAATCACAGTTTCAGAAATTCTTAAAATAATCCCAGCTCTTATCAATTCTGATACAAATCGCAAGTTAAAAGGCAAAGCACTTAATTTTATTGATATATTTAAACATCTATTTAATTTAAGTATAGCCTCTGGAGTTTTTCCAGAAGACTTAAAATGTGTCACACTAATACTACTCTTCAAACAGGGTGATAAAAAAGACAAGAATAACTACGGGCCTATGTATTTGTTATATACAATCTTAAAAATCTTTGAAAAAGCTGGCATACTTTAATAAAATTAAATTATTTAGTCCGAAAAAATTTGGTTTTATGTCCGGACTATCATCAACTGAATATACTATGCAATATTTTCGAATTTAAATATTTTATAATGGGCCATACGAATTATAAGTTAATTAAAAATATATTTTCGACAACATTTTGTTTTGTGTTTTAGCCAAATTACTTCATTACAAAAGAGAAATGTATATGTAAGCAACTGAATGTGTAATACATACCTACTCTAAAGGTAAATCTGTGGTCGACTACAGTAAAAACTAACGTTAGTCGTCTTTTTGGGAGTAATTATTACTTGGTTTCAAAGTCATTCAATGTTCAATCGAAAAATTGTATCTAATATTTTGTGAAACACTTGTATCAGAACAAAATACATGCATATAAACAATTTAATTGTAATCTTTACATATAATAAAAGTGTAACAGGTCGATGTCTGTACATTGAAGATATTCAAGAAAAACTGATAGAAGAGGTCGTTATTGGACCAGCGGAACCCAAATCTACAATTTTGAGAATTTTTGTCTGTCTATCTGTCTGTCTGTCCGTCTGTATGATTGTGCGCGTATCGCGCAAAAACTACTGAATACAATTGCATGAAACCTTGACCATTCTATCATTTAACGTCTAACTTAAAATTTAGGACAACTTTCATTTGGATATCTCATCCAGTTCCCGAGTTATTGACCAAAATGTGGGAAAAATGTGACCAAAAATGTGGTTTTTTTACCATAACGCCCGCGTCACACAAAAACGACGGCATATAAATGAATGAAACTTTCAATAATCATTCTCTAGACGTCTCTCCTAAAATTTAAGATACCTTTCACCTCGATATTTTACCCGGGTCCCAATTTATTGACCTAAATGTGGACCCAGGGTGACTGTATGATTTGTGCTTTTAAGGCGGAACAAAGTTCGGCGGGTCAGCTAGTTCTTTATATGTATGCCATTTGAATTTATCCCAGTTGGAAATATATGCATGTGGCATCACTATTTCAGGCATCAATTGCAGCTTACCATGCATACTCTACTACTTCTTTTGTATGCCTGCATCTGTATTAATTCTGAAAACATTCAGAAATACTAAAAATAATGCGTAGACAGGATTTATAGGTACAAAATCACTTACACTACACGGATGAAATATCATGGGTTATTAATGCATCAACAATATTTGTATTTATCTATCTAACAGAAGCAAAAGGGCCCTTAAACCCATACTGCCACTCGTAAGTCATGTTGGAGTCCAAACGGTTGGCCTTATGTTGAATTGTTTTTATATTATTTGGGTCTAAAGTTGTGGCATCGTCACCCAATTAGTCCACTTCACGGACTACGAAAAATGTTACAAGGTTTGTCTAAGAGTATCCATCAAAATATGGAATAAATATTTCCGTGAACTTTTTTTTTGTATACCAACAATTCAATTGAGCATAACTACATTCTTCACGCATACACATAACTCATTCAGTACGCATACTTTATCTGTGAACAAATATGTTCTCAACTTGAATGTTACGCGTTTTACATACTTTTCCAAATCAACAAAACAAAATACTTTTCCTTTCATAAAGAATGCATGCTACGTGCATGCATACAACTGATTTCAACTGGGTAATTACAATCAATACATTTTCAGTATATATTTTTATAATAATTAATAATTTGTGTACGGTCAACACAATGCTGCTTCAGAACATGGATTTTTGACCATGTTTGAAAGTTGGACAACATGTTATCCATGAAACACATTAGCATTGTATTACATTTTTTAATTTAATACTTATTTAATTATTAACTAACTAAAACAAGTAAGGAAAGCGCGGTCTTCGTCTGTGTCGAAGGCTTTATTCCCTTCATGAATGTGCATCACGGTTTTTAGTGTCTGATCCTTACTTACAATAAGTACAAACTCTGCAAAATTTGAATGTCTTACCCTCTTATTTTAAAGATACATAGCCCAAACCACGTTTATTAGAAAGATGTGTTGTATGAGAGCTATACGATATATTTGTCCAATATTGATGATTTTCACTACAAACATTACATATGTAATAAGTACTGTAACTGCCAAATTTTTCGTTTCTCGCTATGAAATTGCAAGAACTAAAGCCCAAACCCCGTTTACAGGAATAATCGATTGCTATGCGTTTTAATAGTTCGATCCTGTTGATTCCGACAAATGATTCATATACTACAAAAATACCTAATTGCAGCCAGATAACTCTACAACTGAGGGACTAGCTTTAGTTCAAACAGACAGACGGACAGACAGACGGGCATGGCTATACCGACTCAGCTCATCGCCCTGACGATTTCGGTACACTTATTGGTGGGTCTGTTTCTTCATTTTCTCATGCGTACAAAAGTCGGACCAAAGTTATAATACCATTTCACGTTCACGATAGGTAAAATAAGCATAGGATTCAAAAGTACAAGCAATTTGGTATTATTCAGCTAGCTACAATTCAAGACAAAGGTAGTCAACTGAAAATGCCTCATTATTTCGGATCCATCGCTATGCAAAAGTAATCAGATACCTAGACTCTCTGTAAGTCACGCAAATTTGTAAGAAGAATTTCAACCTCGGGGCAAAAATCTCTTAGGAGGTTTATGATGATATACCTGCTGTATATCACGCCATGCATTTATTTATTTGTTTTAACTAAATTCTCTGAAGGGCCTAAAAGCATGAAACAAAAATACTTGTCATTCTAAATTAACTGAAAATTTTCATATGGTTAATTCTCTGCAAAAGTGTCATTATTTGTCTTGAATCTATTATTGGTCCCCTGACCAAATCGGACACCAGAACATGTGTGATAAAATAATATTGGATGGTGATCTTTTTTCAAGAAAGTACTATCTTTTATATTGCTTACTCGGTTAACAAAGTAGCATATCATCGGCTAAGAGTGTAAACTTGCTAAATCCACTTTTTATCAAATTTAACTTTTGATGCAGATCGATACAGCTTGGGATATTGTATCTACCAAGCTAACGATTAATGTAATTTTCTACCAATAAGCTAAGTAATTGCACCTTATGTTGATCACATTTCCTTTGTGTTCAATGAAATCTCAAATAGTTTTTTTGCAAGCCATTTACATGTTTTTTAAGTTAGTTATCAGTCATATTCTCTACGACGATATGTTAAAAAAAGTCATGTTTGGGGAATCACCCATATACGAGTATGTATGTGGTAAAATAATGAGCAAATAGTTGTATTAAGCTTAATTGCTGTTTAGTTAATTGTAGTTATGAAATAACATATTTTTTTAAAAATAAATCAGGCTTTGTTTAATTGAGATATGAGCATTAAATATATGTTTGTATTTTATGAACATAGACCGCAATCTTCACTTGTAACTTGATATTTTTATTTATAGTTTGGTACAATGTTGCCCCAATCCTACACCGAGCAGCTGGCTTTGTTTTCGTAAATTTAGTAGGTATTGAATTTTCAAAGTTGGAGCATGGGAATCCAATTCTTTATAAATGCTCACATCAGTGGTATGCCTAGCACAAATTGGCTGGGCAAGCCAATGTTTTGTAAAAAGAAAGAGGTCCTGGGCAGAAAAGTTTCGATTCAGAAAGGCAGTGTTGTATTGGGTGTTTATGATATTAAGACACAAAAACAAAATTCGTCAAACCTCCGAGTGCATTTCTGCTTTGAAAAACCTTCTTAGTAAAAATGCATCTATCCTTGCAGATGACGTGAGTAGTCGCAGGTGCATATGTCGCTCTAGATTATGCTATTATTATATATACATATGTAAAAAAAATAAAAATAAAAATTTTAAAAAAACTAAAAAAAAGAAAATTTTAAAAATAAATAAAAGAAAATTAGGTAATTGTTTCCTTTAGGAGACAACTGCTAAAACACGTCCGAAATTATCGGGAAAGGTACCAAGACGCGTTTTGACCTCGGTAACAATAATCCGGAAGCGGATTTTCGAGTTTTTGTTTCAGTGAAGAGATATTTGCAATCAAAGTTGAAAATTTTCTGTCATTTTCATGTGGTTGTTGTAATCACAGATTAGGGTGTACCGAAAAGTGCAAAAAGTTTGTTCTACGCAGAAATACTGTGGACCGCGTAGCCGGTGTTGGACCTGCTAAGGGCTATTTTTTTGAAGCGCGGCCGAAGGTCGCCTACGCAGAAAGGTGTTCTGCACATAAATACATTAGACAATGCCCCCTATTTGGGATCGGACCTGGGTAATTTTTAGGTTTTTTGCGAATAACTTTTCACTGAAACAAAAAATTTTAAATCTGCTTGAGGATTGTTGATACCGAAGTCAAAACGCGTTGTTTCATACCTCTAGCAGTTGTCTCCTAAAAGAAACAATTACCGAAAACTATTATTTGTGGGCTTGAGCTTATTTATAGTCATACATATATAAAAAAAAACAAAAGGAAAAATTTTATTGAAAAAAAATATTCTTGGGCTTGAGCTCATTTATAGTTGTTGTTGTTGTTGTTAACAGTACTTCGCCCTGCCCAATGGGCTCGATCACTCTAAATTGTCATCAGGCTCTTCTAACGGAAGTCCGAGGAAACGCGCAGTTTCCACAGGGTTGGACCAGAGTGATGTGGGTGTTAGAAGAGTGGGTTCAACTGAACAGGAAAAGAGATGTATCTCATTTATAGTCATAGATACTATTCCTCAGAAACCTCCAACATTAAAGCATCCCTTTTACAATTAAAAAAAGCTTTATTGTAATCAGTAGTGTTCATATTAGAAATATCAACCCATATAATACTTACCCAAGAGTCTCTATTGCCTTGTTTGGCATTTACATGCTCGTACATTTAAAGAGTTAAGCTTAAACGTTTGTAAATTTTCTGGATTGCTTTTAGTCCTATTTATGGGTTGCTCTCGTATCTACACTCGAGTAAAATTTCAGCAAATGGATATTATCAAATATATTTCTTGCCTTTCGCATACTGAAAATATAGACACTAGGTAAATGATGCAATGCAAAACTAAGAAGGGTACTTTATTTTCACAAACGTAATATCAAATCGTGTTAACCAATGCCTTATTAGTATTTCCAAGTTAAAAACAAATTTTCTCATAAAGTGTAGTTACGAGGTAAGCGCAGAAATGGGAAGCTTTGCCGATCAGCACTGTAAACTTATCTGATAGCAAAAGCAGGAAAGACCGCTCTTCTACACTTTGAGAAATATCATGCAATAAGAAAAATTTTAAGTGAATTAATACGACTTCTTCTCACTCCGGATACAACTATAGGTGTTTTTAATGCATCATTTCGATGCTGGGTTACATTTTTTCTGCTACTAATCAAAAGTCTTGAACCTGAAAGCAAAATAAATTTCCAGTTCTTAACAAAAATTTAATTTTTTTATCGTTAATATCGTTAAAAAACAACCAAAAAAAAATCAAAAATGTATGTTGTACATTTGCAAAGTACCATGACTATAAACGAGCTTAAGGCCAATAATAATAATTTTTCTTTTTTATTTATGAAAATTATTTTTGTTTTTATTTTATTTTTAGAATAGTTTATATTAAAATAAAATAGGAAATTTTTTTTAATATTATTATTTTTTTTTATTATATTTCTTTTTTTTTCAGTGTTGTTGATGTGTATATTAATGGGCAGTTGCGCAGCCTATACTCTTGAAGAACTTTTGTTTTTGTTTTGACCTAAAATAAAGGCACAGACGGAAATCTACACTTCGAATACAAAAAAACATTTCAAAGCACTTCCATATAAATACAGTTTCTTATGAGAATGCAAAACAAAAACAATTTGGTATGAAGCTCAGGCACTTCCATATGAAATAAAAATTTACACTAACAAATTGACAATGAAAAATTGTTTAAAATATTGTGGCACTGAGCAAATTAAACAAAAAAGAAAAGCATATGGGAGCGGAATTTTTATGCTGTAAACCATTTTCCAAGTCTTATAAGAAACACAAAAATGTCTAAGTGAACATAAACTTTGTTCAAAAAGCAATAAAAATGAAGCTAAGGCTGGTTCAAACATAAATGATCGCAACGGTAACTAGTGCACCTGGATACAAATATAGACTTCTGGTCTCAGAGAAATCGAAAGGACGATTTCTTGATATACCAAAAAAACAGCAGCTTATTTCAATAGGCAGCGTTTAGATGCAGACAAATAAATTTTGTTTTACTAATTTCAGTTGGCATAGGAAATGTTGTTTCCGAAAATGTGAGGAATCGAGAAGTAACCACGCCTAACTTTCATATGTGTATGAAATATTTTATAAAAATCTCTGATATTTCCGAATTTAACTTGCAAATGGTCCTTTTAACAGCTTTAACTGAAACCTTTAGCGGTATAAATTTGTTTGAAATTTAGTTTGTTAGCGATACTATCTTCACGAGAATCCCTGCACCCCACTGTTGTTATAATTGTCGAAATTGTGCTTGAGTTACATAGCTAACATTGGCAGCAAGAATCTCCGTGATTACAAAACAAATAAATTCTTAATAAATGGAATCCATTAACTTTATGTAACCTTCCCAGGCCTGAAGTGATCCTGCTTAGAACCGGACTCGTTATTTAAATTTTTTTTTTGATGCCTCCAAAACATTTAAACAATTTTTTTTTTGTACTTACTCAATGTCAAAAAGAAAATCTCAGTGTGCACATTTTTTGTACATGTATTGTGATTTACCTTTCCATATAAAATAATTCGAGCACCACTGTTTATGGGCTTTTTTAATTAATTGCAAAATAATCATTAAAAATTGAAAGTAATGGAAATCAATCTTTAAATGGATTCTCAAGAAAATAATTTATCACACCAGTAATCATTACAGTTAGTAATCATTATTTAACAGGTATGGTACTGAGTGAGTGAACAGTATGCCCGTATATTTCAGCCAGTTGGATACTTGTTGTGGTTGTTTGTATCGGCCCTAAAGTTAAGGGGCCTGTTACCTATATAAACAGTCCTTTGCCGTTCATATACTAGACCGACTGCCGTGGAAACAGACTTTTTGAACCCATCTTTCAATTCTGAACCAACCATAAAACGCCGGGGATGCCTTCAAGAGATAACCAAGCTGAATCGTGTGACCCTCACTAGGTTTCCGGCAGACAGGGACATTGAGCGAAACTGTAGGATAGTTAAACTTGCTAGGTAGTGCAAGACCAAGCAGGTTTTGCCTGACAGAGAGAGCTTGGTATACCCTTTTGCTACCTGCAGGCTTATTTTAAACGATTACACCTACCAACAAGCTAACCAAACGTGGCAACAAACTACAGGGTGTCGGATATTCAAGCAAACCTGCCCAAAAAGGGATCCTACAAGATCTCTACATGTCTACACCCTATGAAGAGCAGAAGCTAATAGATGTACTAACTAAGAATCATCTGATTGGGTGGCGCATAGAGTGGCTAAATGTGCCCTATCGTCGTTGCTGCGGTAGCTGCGAAGATGACGAAAAGGAAGAAAATGTGGAAAAACTTATCTGCAACTCTCCCGAGCTTAGCCAAATTGCGGAGTATGACATCATCAGATCTTTAAATGGTTCGAAGTGGACGAGTAACGGTGTCGTTATGTGGTATCACAACGGACTTTCTGATAATGGCCCAAGTATTCCCCTGTGGCAGCCAATTCAACCTAATATAACCTAGCTTATGATATGTTGGGGAGTAGCCAGTTACTCGCTCTCCCATAAAAGCTCTTTAGATACTGGATATATTTATTTCCATTTCCTAGACTCTTTTGGTATCACGTGGATATATGCCTTTCCATTCGAGGGGATATCATACAACTTAGCAGGAACACCTCAGCTACTATGCCTAAAGACTCTTAAGTTTTCTAGTTTCAAATCACATTCGTTAGTTAATTTGATATAGACTTCAGCAGCAAATAAAGATTCCATTAAAGCCGACGGTGAGTCCATCGCATAACCATTACTACAGAAATTTTAAATTACACATACCCCTTTATACAGCGAGCCTCATTTCCCACTTAGAGACACACCTTTTTAAAAACAAATACAACTCTATTAGCAGGCAAGCTTCTTCACTTTTTGCTATTAGAAACATATTTAAATTTTCTTGATTTCATCAACAACCTGGGTTGATTGTAGCACACATGTGCGATCTTTAAATAAAAACAAAAGTTCAAATATTCTCTTCCACTTGCAGATCTGTGCCTGGCTTTCATGTTTCTTCAAATTATCGAATCAATATATTTCCAGAACGCATTTGATACCTTTTTTGGTAACAGTGTACTCAAGATATTTTTTTCTGTTCAAACAATTACCACGTCAAACTCTCACACTTCTTAGTCTGCCAGCTGCACGCGCTAAGATAAGAAATGATATTAATTTTAAAATTGAAACTAATTGAGAAAGGGCAAGAACCAACTAGACCGAAACCCAAAAGCTTTTTACGCTAACGCGCATTTCAAAGATGCATAACAAAATTTATTGAATGACTTACGCACTCACATAGAACCTTACAAAAATACACATGAACGTTGTATACGACCAAATCCCATAAACAACAAATGCTTGGATGAGCATCCGGTGCTGACGGCAAACACGTCCTGACAATTAGGCTATTCTAAGCAAATAAAATGAAATGCTAACACAGCACTTAATCGTTTTGGGGTGCCAGCGAGTTGACAACTTGAAAATTGAGCACACACACCTTCATAAGCCCAATTACTCGGTCATCATTCGCTGTCCCTAGCAAATTGGTTGAAATAAAAAAAAAGAACGCAAGTTCATGAAGCACCCAAGAATTTTATATTGGCTACACCAAGTACACATTCAATTTGTGTTATGCAAAGGTACGCATTTTAGCATTTTAATATATTTCTGTAAGTGGAATTACAGTTCGTAGAGTTAAGCTGTGAAAGAATTGCCAATTTCACGCAATTAACAGCAAGCGTTTTCGCATTTTGAATAAATTTACATTTTCACACGCTCGAAGCACAGTGAAACATGTTTGCTCAGCATTTTAACATTTCTATATTAAACAGTTTTTTATTTACATACATATAATTTAGTAATATATGCTTATAAAGAGCCTGCGTATATATTACACCGTGCAACAATTTCAACATAAATAACCCGTACCTTTAAAAATATGTTGTGATATTATGGTGACTACTCTACCGAAAGGTACATGATAAAAGTCCCAAGACAGGTAACCTCAAAACTGGCCTCAACGTTTTTTTTTAAAACAGTCTCGGCTCGCGGCATTAGTTAGCAACACTCGGAGTGTATTTTTTCTCAGTACATAAAACATGTTGGTCCAACAATTGAAAACGGTGACGTGAAAAAATCGAATGTTAATTAAATAAATGTTACTGACATTAAGCTGCATGTCTAGAAATAATTACATACTGATGAGAATCTACAACAAAGTTTGTTATATGGCCAACTCGAAAATTTCAAGCAAAGCTCGATCTCCGAGATACTTCCTATTTTATAATGTGATGTGATCTTACCTGATGTGATGTGATGTGATGTTACTTGATGTGATAGAACAACACATCATGTGATGTACAACATTATAATGATGTGAGTTTAGATACATGATGTGAAATAAATATTCCGATTATTACAGCGGATCTGTTTAAGTAGGGAGGCTAAGTAAAGAACATGAATCAGATTTTATGCAGAATATGACCTGAATATTGAAATCCAAATGTTCTCTGTATAACATACATATATATTTGTTAGTTACCGGGTGTGCAAAATATAAATACTGGAGAATGGTTACCGACCGATCCACAAAAAGTGACATTTGGCAAATTAACCCTCAAACCAGCGACCTTTAAATAATGATCAGAAACGGTTGGGAATTTTTGTCTACCCTAATTAGGACATGATAAACTCAATCCCAAATTTCAATATGTCGTTTTGTTTGGGGCCCAGGTGAGAAATAAGAAACAGTGCCTCCAGGCACTCTTGTAGGTTAGAGCAAAAAATTTAAACACGTACAATTTTTTATTAAGGAAACATGTATTTATTGCAATAAGTTTAAAAGAACTGTGAATGAAAAAGAAATAGATCATTTCTTTGTATGATATTCCCCAAAGCAGCTTTTGGTGGCGGAGCAGCGTTATGTAAATTACAAACTTGGCAGACACATTGAGTTTGGGACTTTTTACAAAATTTGCACCATTTTTTATCACCTTTTTTCTTAAGCGATTTCCGAAGGTGAGTGTTACCGTTGAAACGAACATCATCGACGGGATACACAGCTTTTCTACGTACACTCAGAGATCAGGTAAAGATCCCCTCTGTGTCGTAGGTGGTTGGCTTGTTGAAAATGGACGACCCACCGAACGCATTTGAGTGTAGCTCACAAGACCAGCAGCGATTTTTTATCTAAATTCAGGTAGTTGTAATATTTTTCCTCCTTCGTCAGAAATATTACTGGAATTATTCATCTTCTCCATATTGATTCGTCTATAAAGAAGGTAAGCGTTGGTTGCAGCCATATCAATAAAATGATAAAAAAGGCCATTCATTACATCACGTGTCTTGGCTCTTACGTGATATCGTCCCATCAAACCATCCACTAAGTCGACGCCTCCCATATGGCTGTTGTATTCCCGAATGATTTGTGGGCAATGGCCTTCCACGCTTTGCTTCTTCTTCCTGTGATATCGTTTAGCCTTTGTTACTTGCTCATTATTGCTTCGATCGAATGGCTCAACTCCTACATAAGTCGAAGCCAGCCAAACGGCTTTATTGCCCTTCCACAGAACAGTACTAATATCGATGCCATATGCAGATCCCATGCACTCTGTTGAAAACCCACGCTCTTTCTTTGCTATAGCATTGTCCTTTGGCAACTTGCAAGTTGCGATGCGATTCACTCGAATAGTGGCATGACCAAATATATCACGAGCTCGCAAATAAACCAACGACATATAGAAATTGTCGAAGTATATTATATGTTACATTAAATCATTCACAGTTTGGGACAAACGAACGACAACATTTGTGCCCACTAAGATGTGGGCCAAACCCAAAACAGCTGCATTCGCCTAATTAAAATGTTATGTGGTTAAACTTACTTAAGATTGCATATTTCTGTGCTTTTCTAGTTTCGGCATGTTAGCTTATGTGAACTTTTGTTTGTGATATTTATTTAACCCAAAACTAAACTGAAACTGAGGAAAACTTCTTAAATTCTTTGACCAAGGACTTCGTTACCTAAAGTTCCCTATGATACATGAAATGGTATTATAACTTTGGTCCAATATTTGTAAGTATGATAAGAAGAAGAGATACACCCACCAATAAGTATACCGAAATGATCAGGACGATGAGCTCCATGACCTTTCCAGCTTCTTCACCGAGCGTGATCTGACCCTGTCTCCGACTAAATCTACGGCGACCCTGTTTACCACATGGAATGCGCAGATGGGGCAAGAGTTAAATGTCCACGTAGATGGAGTACCTCTACCTACTGTCAACCACCCAAAAATCTTGGGCGTGACATTTGACAACGGCCTCACCTTCGCTGGTCATGCCACCGCAATAGCCTCAAAGGTACAGAGCCGCAATAAGATCCTCAAGTCACTGGCCGGCAGTACTTGGGGAAAAGACAAAGAAACATTGCTTGCTACATATAAGGCTATTGGCCGGCCGGTTATTGACTATGCTGCGCCTATATGGTCGCCCAACCTTTCTGACACCAATTGGAGGAAATTGCAAGTCTGCCAAAACACCGCCATCAGAACTGCCACGGGATGCCTGCTTATGTCATCTGAGTCTCACCTCCATCAAGAGGCGAAATTGCTCTATGTTCAAGAGCACGCGGAACTCTTGAGTAGACAGTTCCTTCTGAACTGTCACAAACCTAGTCATCCAAACCGACATCTTTTGGATGTAGCACCGCCCCCCAGAGACATAAGGAGACATCTCCGTAAGCATTACGATTAGATCCGGCATCATATCTCTTTGCCGTTTGATCTGCGGAACCATAGACGGGCTCTAAATGACCTCCACACTGAGTCGGTAGACAGATCCCTCAGATCTCGGCCTGTGAATCCCGTTATTAATACTCAACCACCTGAATTGGCTGAGGAGGAGCGTGTACTTCCGAGGGAGACTAGAGTCATACTAGCACAACTTCGCTCTGGATATTGTAATAGGTTAAACTCTTACTTATGCAGACTGAACCCCAACATACCAAATACATGCCCTGCATGTGGTATGACCCTTCATGATACCATACATCTCTTTTCCTGTTCAGTTGAACCCACTCTTCTAACACCCACATCACTCTGGTCCAACCCTGTGGAAACTGCGCATTTCCTCGGACTTCCGTTAGAAGAGCCTGATGACAATTTAGAGTGATCGAGCCCATTGGGCAGGGCGAAGCACTGTTAACAACAACAACAACAACATGAGCTGATTCGATTTAGCCATGCCCCTCTGTCTGTTTGTACGCCAACTAGTCCCTCAGTTTATGAGATATCTTGATGAAATTTGGTATGGAGCCGCCATTTTCCATCAGATTAATCATTCGTCGGAAACAGCCAGATCGGACCAACATAACATGTAGCTCCCATACGATCGATAGTTTCGATAAATGGGTTTTGGGCTATGTATCTTTAAATTATCAGTTTTGCAGTCTTCGGCACGGTCGAAGACAGCCCTTTCCTTACTTGTTTCGATATGTATTAGGAAAAGGACAAAACGAGCCCATACGTCATGGAGCTCAAATCTTCAAATGTCTGACAAAATTATTCCATGTGAAATTTGTTGCACAGTGTAATTTATATACATTTTTTTCTTCGTCACCAGTATGCCTTAATGAGTTTTGAAATTAAGTGTGATTAATGACGTAAACGCCCTGTTGACCAACAATTTTTGCAGTCTGCCTGCGCAAACATTTTCCACATTACGCATACGTTAGTGTATTAGTGCGAGTATTTGTTAGCAAGCATTTGAAAGAATTGTCGCCATTTTTGCTATTTGTTACGGCATACTTTCTTTTTGTGTGCTGTATGCACGGTCAGCTATTCACCACATTGCGCATTTAGTTAATATTTGCTTATTAAATGCGCGTTTAATCGGATTTGTGCTCATAATTATAAAGACTTTTTTATTAAGGCTTTTTCTTACTTTATTGCAGAAACTGCTAAAATGCTGACAGCCGGCCATTTTTTATTATTTAATCTTAACGAAGTTTATTATTTTTTTTTTGCAGTACGAACTTTTCGCTAGGTTGTGCTAAGGTTTGCTTACTGAATGACATTACACTCACAGCAGTCGATAGAAAAATTTTTAAAAGTTATAAGTTTAGTCCTTCCCATAATCCGAGCTGTATATATCAAATGATATTTAGCAACGAGCTGTACGAGCTATACCTATATACAGGGTGTTTTTTTTACAGGTTTGTTTTTCGAATAGAGATAAAACTGGCATTTTGTGGTCAAATCTGGCAACTCTAATGTCATTTATGTTCAGTTTGGTTTGCCATTTCATCATGAACAGGTTGACAAAAGAACAACGCTTGCATATCGTGCAAATTTATTTCGAAAATAATGGTTCAGTTCGCGAAGTTTACCGTGAGCTCCGTCCATTTTATGGTCGACATAATCGTCCATCAGAGCAATTAATTCGGTTAACCATGGATCGTTTTCGCACTACGTTTACTCTATGTGATAATACGCATCCGCAGAGACGTCGAACAGTGCGCACCGAAGAAACAATTGCCGCTGTAGAGCAAAGTGTTGAAGAGGACCCGAATGAATCGATTCGCCACCGTGCACAGCAATTGGAGCTTTGTCCATCAACTTTATGGAAGATTTTGCGCAAAGATCTTGGCTTGTGACCTTACAAGATCCAGCTTGTGCAAGAATTAAAGCCGCGAGACCATGCAATGCGTCGTGATTTTGGTGTATGGGCCGAAAATGAGATTGATTTCGATGCTGATTTTCATCGCAAAATTTTGTTCAGTGATGAGGCTCATTTTTGGTTGAATGGCTACGTCAACAAGCAAAATTGCCGCATTTGGAGTGAAGAGAATCCACATGAGACCCTTGAAACGCCATTACATCCACAAAAACTGACTGTTTGGTGTGCTCTATGGGCTGGTGGAGTCATTGGGCCATACTTCTTCCGCAATAATGCTGGAGAGGCAGCTACCGTTAATGGAGACCGGTATAGAGCCATGATAACCGACTATTTTGTTCCCGAATTGGATGGCATGAATGTGGATGAGTTGTGGTTCCAACAAGACGGCGCTACATGCCACACAGCGCACGTCACAATCGATTTATTGAAGGAAACATTCGATGAGCGCATAATTTCGCGGAATGGACCTGTCAATTGGCCACCAAGGTCGTGTGATTTGACACCATTGGATTATTTTCTTTGGGGATATGTGAAGTCGCTCGTCTACACCAACAAACCAGAAACGTTAGGGGAATTGGAAGCCAACATTCGTGGTGTTATTGCCGACATACGGCCCCATATGCTCGAAAAAGTGGTTGAAAATTGGACCTGTAGAATTGGTTTTATTCGAGCCAGCCGCGGCGGCCACATGCCCGAAATTATATTTAAACATTAATGGCATAAAATTATCCTTCCAATAAAGCCAAATTGATGGACCTTAAAACGAATTTCTTGTGTTTTATTTCAATTCGAAGTTCTATACCCCTAAAAAAAACACCCTTTACAAGGTGGCGCAAAAGTAAGCTTCCGATGTTCAGCATATCGGTTGTGGCACGTGCAGTGTGTGCTGTTGCACCGTCTTGTTGGAACCACATGTTTTCCAATCCCAATTCATCAAGTTGCGGCAAAAAGAACTCGTTGATCATTGCTCTGTAGCGCTCACCATTCACAGTAACCGTTTGGCCCCGACCGATTATTGGTCAAATAAATAGTCAGCAATATTCCGCGTTCTGGAGCAGTGTAGCGTAACATTGTTCATTAACGTGTATTTTGCATGTGTTTGCTACACAAATGTCAAAACAGAACTGACTTTAGGGGCCAATCGCAAAATTTATAGCATTTTCTGATAGGAGGATTGCTTTTGCGCCACCCCGTATAAGCATTTTGCAAGGAAATAAGGTCCACGCTTTGTGGGAAATTTGGAGATTTTTGTGAAATTGAATTTGATTTAGATGTGTACAAAATTCTCAAAAAGCGTTTTTTGATACATAGAGTGCACAGCCTTGTAACTCATAAATTTTAATATAATTATACAAATATGTTTGAAAAATTTAAGAGCTTTTTTTTTCAAAGTATTCATGACTTTAATGAGCTCAAGTTTAAAAATAATAATTTTTATGAAACCTGATATTATTTTTATTAGTTGTATGAATTCATTTGGCTACTAAAAGTTTTTAATTGCAGAGAAAATGAAAATTTTGAAAGCTTTTCTTATAGATCCATTTCGGAAGTTGCTCAACTTCTTCATCAGATAAAGTTTTAGTACGCTCTGCTAATGCCCGTATGACACTATGTTTTTTTTTATGCTGTTTTTTACGCAAAGGAGAAAACGGGCAAGCTAAGTAAAAAAAACTAACAAAATACAGCCAAAATGCAATCTAGGCTGTTAAAAACAAGCGAGCCAGTTTGTATTTCGTTAAGTTTTGTTGAAACTTGACTTTTTTTCGTTTGTTTTTTTCTGACAACTATTCTTATAGTGACAAATTATAAATAATTAAAAAAAAAATATTTTAACTCAAATTTAGAATATTGGCAAATTTGGTTTATTTAACGCTTTGTTGTTGTTTGCAAAGATAAAATCACTCCCCTAAGGTTTTGGGGAGTGTTGTTGAAAGTGGCAGTCCTTGCGGCACATGCCCAACTGCTGCGGCTACGATTTAGTATGACCAGTGCAACTTCTAGGTCATGTGACCACTGCTTCGGTATGGAAGGCGAAGATGGGTAATGAGAGGTGAGAGGCAACATTTAAATAGATCAGCCATCGGGTTGCACGTTATTGCTTTTGGGTTACCTCTTGCGACAGGTATGTCTACCTAGGACATATTCTAAACTCTTAACCCGTAGGGGATTATAAAACCCTTTTGAATTTAATCATAACAGCTCCTATTATTTTTTTGCATTTCATGCACTGATAATTTCTTGTAATGGGACTGCTCCCATTTATTTTGAGGGAGTGATCCCCCCTTCCTTTGAGAACTCCTCACCGTTCTCTCGTCATAGAAGGGTATAGAACCCAACCCTGGTATAGATCCCGTACAATGGATTTGCTGGAAGAAAATTCACATTCTGAACAATGCCTCACATGTAAAAGATAGCTCCATAAATCCGAATGTTCAGGGGTTAACCCCAACATCCATTGACCCAATAATTGTTTTTAGTAAATTCGTGACCCTATATTGTTAACGGTACAGGGTGTCCTCGGGTTCAAAGTGCATCCCTACCTCCACCCCCCGTGCTCTAACAGCTACAATAATGTCATTGTCTCCTCGGTTATCAGCACGTCTGCAATGCCCGTCAAATTAAATTCAGACTACCACCTCTCTCTTTAACTCAACACTCCTACTTCCTTAGGAGTAAGACGGATATGAGCAATGGCAAGTGTCCGCCTACCCTCTTTCTCAACTCCAAACGTCCCCTCTTCTTCCAGCCTTCTTCGTGTACCACAAGCTCTTACTCAAAATAACCTGCCCATGCTAGGTCTACAGCGTTCTACACTGTGACACAGCTTGGGACTTAGCCTAACACCATCAAGGTGTACTCACTCGTCCTTAACGCCTATAGTGACGTCGACATCTACCCACCGACACACTTCAGATTTTTACAGCTTAATTGTATGGTACTAACTGTGCAGAAAGATCACGGAGATTAGAAAATTTATCAAGGATTACAACATAAAACTAACCGCAACTAAAGTGATGAAATTGCATCTTTTTGAAAGTGCGCAATACCTGGAGGTCCTTTTGACACCTAAGTGTAATTTGAAGCTTTATACAGCATGGGTGTACAAGAAGTTAATCGACTAATCTCAGCCTGCAAGAAATGGTGGGCGGACCGCAGTCGGGTTGAACTACGTAAGAAAAATGCTAGGCAAAAGTTCCGATTATATCATGTACCAGAGCCTCTGCACGCGATATCCAACCACACCAAATACTGAGTTCAAAAATCTACCAGCAATTTTGTCTGTACAAAATATCCTTCTAGGGGGCGGGGGGAGGGGGATAGACTTGGCTTTTGCTTTTGCTTGAAAACAAGGAGCAGCAACAGCAGCAGCATAAAAAATGCTGAGTAGCAAACGATCGATTGCTGATACTTGCTTATTGAAAATTAAAAAAGCAGAAAAAGCCATTATGCAAATATTGAGAAATTGAACTGAAATATTTTATTTTTTAGAAATTCTTACTTCAAAAAAATATAAACAAGAATACTAACACTTTGGGACCCGCGCACAATGTTTTGGTCACAAAAAATTTTTTTACTAAATATTAAGATGGAAACTGCTCCTCAACCACCTCGTATTATTAAGCAGGGAGTACCCCAGGGTTATGTCCTATCCACGCTTCTGTTTAACTTCTACATTTCGAGGCACCCCCTACCACCAAAAGGTGTCTCAATCGTCTCTTATGCCGATGACTGTACGATTATGGCCCGTCCGTTGATGAGCTTTTCTCTAGAACTAGCGCATACTTGCCATCCTTGCCCGGTTTCTTTGCCGGTTTCTCGGACTTCCGTTAGAAGAATTTGATGACAATGCTAGGTAAGATAAGTGACGACTAGGCAGGGTGATTTCCAGCGTTAATACAACAACAACATGGAAACTGCTAAAGCCGCAAAACGACTAATATTGAGAGAGATCCTATTTTGGAACCAGCATTACCAACCAAAAAAGGCCCAAGCTTAGGGAGGAAACGGATTTTCTTTTGCAACCAAGTGGTATTTTGCCATCTACGTTTTGAGCAGTTTTGTCGAATTGACAGTCCTTGGCCGGATATGAATCCGGTACGCTCCTGTACTCCCTTGCGGTACTGTCCGACTCTCGTGGTGCCGATATAGTATGACCAGTGCAACTTTCTAGGTCATGTCATCTTTCCTTCCGTAAGTAAGGTAAAGATGGGAAATGAGAGGTGAGAGGCATCATATCCGTAGATCCGTAGAGTTGTATTGTGCATAAAGTAATTTTGAACCCTGTCTATAACAATACTAAAAAAAATCAAAAATAAAAAAAATTTAAATCTATGAAGAACAAAAGTAATCAAAACAATTTTGTCTGATTATTTTGGATTTTGATTATGTTTTGATTTATTGAAAAATAATCATTAAAAACTTAAAGTAGTTGTAATCAATCAAAAAATGGATTCTTAAGAAAATAATTAATCAACCCAGTAACCAGGTCTGCTTGGAAGTTGATTGGTTTTGTTCGGACACAATTTTTTTTTACCAAAGGTGAAAAAAGTGTTTTTTGCATTCTTTTCCAGTTTTAATTTTGGTTAATCAATCCATAACTTCGTCAAAAAAATTCACATGCATGTATGTAAAAAGCTTTAGAATCTTGCCTTTCGATAATTATAAAGTTGTATACCAAAGTTAATATTTGGTGTACACATGGGCTGCTATGCAAGCCCTTAATTTAAAAAAAAAAAAAAACAGTAACTGGGTTTTGTTCTGTCGCGGGAGAAATGTAAACATGAATATACATACATACATATCATTATACTAATATTAAACTATAAACTTTTTTTTATTAGAGGAAATTATAATGTACAATATTTGGTGCACCACAAACGGTGGAATAACTTGCGACATACATACATAATTGTTATCAAATTCACCACACCGCCATGGGGCTTTTGTGTATTTTCCCAAAATCTTCATAAATTTCTAAAACTGATTTAGCGCTGCGTCGCTTTAGTCATTGATATAATGCCAGCAACATTTCCCAAAGGTGTTGCGGCCGCTGTCGGAGTAACATACCTTCGCCGGATGTCAATATTGACATTCGTGGAAAGGTAGCATGGCCCGATAACTTAGTGAATGGGGGAATGCTCGCTAAGATTACATTTGAAATTTCCGCAGTTCTTCTTGCACATCATATGGTATTTTCTTCACCTCGGCAAACAGCTTTGTTTCATTTTCAAAGCGAATGTAGCTTAGTTTAATAGATATGGCACTGAGGGTAGAATTGGCATAATTCGAGGTGATCCACTGATTCCCCTCAGATTATCCATTGTTTTTATAAATTTTATTCTGCTTATGTTGTTTAGGAAATAAGAAACAACCACAAAAACACCACACAGTTATAATATTTTAGATGACAGAAAAGTCTATATACATCCGTATCGTTCTAATTAAATTTGAAAAAAACGGCTCCAACAATTTGCGCAATATTTTGAGCCAAGTTTTCTCAATAAGCCGCATATGTATTTGTATATACTTTTCTATTTTCTGAAATTCTCGATAGAGAAGATGTTTATGTAATTATGGTCTGAAAGAGTTAAGGTCCTCTATTTCCCTAACCCCAACAGCCTACCAGAATGATAATGTCCAAAACTTATATGCAATTCTGTTCACTTTTGGTACATACCAACCTGATTATTGTTGCCATTTTCAAATTTCAATTTTCATGCTTAAAGTTTGCTCAACATGATTAGCAACCTCTTTATTTCCGGCAGCTTAACAAGTTTTAATAAAATATTTCAATAGTTTATTATTTACCTACATATGAAAGGTCATAGCTCATAAACTTAAATCAAGCCAGGTAATAAAGCAACACAACGATGGCCAAGCAAATATACAATGACACACATTCGGACGTAGATATAATATTTACAAATATATATTGTATATATATGCAAGCATATACCTTCCTTAATTCCATATGCAATTGGTAACAGACATAACAAATTAGTTACGCATTTGTCCAGCAGACATTCACAAACATTTATTCACTTAGTCACTGCCGTTAACATAAAGCAACAAAATATTCGCTCTTAGTATTTTATGATGAATTGCCTAGATGAATGTGTGCATATGATGGTTTTATTAAATGCATGTAAACATGTACATTTGTGAGCAAAATAGCAGCCTTTGAATTTGTGCAACAATTTCATGGACAGTGTGTGGGGTCAGATGGTTCCAATTATTAATATTAATCTATTATGCCCTCATATCCACTTAAATTCGACTTGAGTTAGTATATATGTTTGCAATCTTGGCTTGGAGCTAAAAAGATCTTCTGTCTTCATGTAACCATATCGTCGCACTCGCATAGTATGTGCTCCGTAGTGCGGTTCGCATTCAATCAAAGAAATGGCATAGTCTGCCTTTCGAGATCCTTACTTGTGCATACGAAGATTAAGCCTAAAATAGACTATAAAAACTTCGGCTATAATTGGTCCGACCTTCCAGCCAAAGTTTCGATTGGAAACATAATTAAAATGAAATTAATTAAAATAAAATTAATAAAAGTTAAAATAAACTAAGATAAAATAAAATAAAACCAAATAAAATAAACTAAAATATAAAAAAATTAAATAAAATAAAATAAAACAAAATAAAACAAAAAAAAAATAAAATAAAATAAAATAAAACAAAGTAAAATAAAAAAAATAAAATAAAACATAATAAAATAAAATAAAATAAAATAAAATAAAACAAAATAAAATAAAATAAAATAAAACAAAACAAAATAAAATCAAACAAAATATAATAAAATAAAATGAAATGAAATAAAGTAAAATAAAATAAAGTAAAATAAAATAAAATAAAATAAAGTAAAATAAAATAAACTAAAATAAAATAAAACAAAATAAAATAAAATAAAATATAATATAATAAAATAAAATAAAATAAAACAACATAAAATAAAATAAAATAAAATAAAATAAAATAAAATAAAATAAAATAAAATAAAATAAAATAAAATTAAATGTAATATAATTTAATAAAATAAAATGAAATGAAATAAAATTAAAAAAAATTTAATAAAATAAACTAAAATAAAATAAAATACTTTATTATTAAGCAAAAGAAACAAAACCTGAATAAATTATGGGGAAGGAAAGAAAGAGGAGCCAAGTAAAGGCCAGTAAAAAGGAAAGCAAAGACGGGAACCGCAAATAAGAAAGTTTTGGTTTAATTTCAGCCACTTACAACTCGCAAATACATTTTTTTTTGTATTATTTTACTCGCCACTGTATATTCATATGTGCGGAGTTATATGGTATATTATATTTGACTGTGATTTTGTCATTGCTTTTGTTTTCATTATATGGAGTAGGTTGTTTTGAATTTAACTGAAATATAGCTTTGCCAGTAGCAAATGTATAAGCAAAGGTGTGTGCGTGTATGTCTCGAAGGATGTATGTGTGTATTTATTTATGTAGTAGGCACATTGTGTTGATGTTCATACAACTAGTACGTGTTAGGCTATTGGTGAAGGATTTGTTATGATTTGTTGTTGATGTGATTGTTGCAACGATAATTGGTGCAACATTTTGATTTTCCAATTAAAATAACACCAGCAAATAATCATACGGAAACACACGTGGACACACGCACACAGCCAATTTTATACTTTCAACATAGCTGGAAATTACAATGCAAGGCCAGGACACAAAAGTATTGTAACTCATGTAATAAATTATCGCTAACAGGACAGAAGCTAACAGACACTTAGTTGTATGTACTAGGATAGCAAGCGTTACGTTGGCGGAAATTAAAGCATTTGAGCCGTTACAAAACCATTTGCAAAGTGAATATAGTGGCATCACACACACATCTACTTATCTGCACACGTATAACTACGCACACACGAAAATGCGTAGTGGTAGTCGACTGGAATGCATTTCAAGAGCATTGGGAAACGCTTTCGTAAGCAAGCAACTGAAAATGTTCACATAGACAATTCTGGGTGAATGGAAACTCTATTGGATTTACAGCCTTGTTCGTGTTGGGCTCTGAGGTTCTTCGCGCATTCGTACTAGATGTCCTAGGTAGCTGATATACATATGATCATATCAACATAAAGATTGTACAGTTCGGCGCACAAAGTTTCTCTCATACTTTCCGTTAGACTAACGGAATAACAACACAACTTTTTTTTCGTATGGTCCACCGGTCTTCCCATCGACTTATGATAAGGTTTAAAAATTTACTTGTTTTCAAAAGTGATTCTTGCCTTGATTTTCAGCACAGTTTCGCCCTTAAAAGTGGTTTCCTAAGATGATTTCTGCAATTACAATAATGTCGACCTGGACACCGACGTAAAATGTGTTACTAAGTAATGGAAGAAAAATCTCTCCTTTTTGCAAAATTGTGAGTAATATAACGAACCTGATACCAAAATTGAATATAATGAATAGAACGCTCCACCACCCTTCTATGATATAGCAAGGAAAGCTAAAGTAATACAACTCTTGAGAGGGACTAAATTGTGGTTCCCTGCAAAGGTTTGGTGACTTTGCCCAATGACGTTGAAAAAATAACCACGATTCAGACAGGGCGACCGAAAATAGTGAAACTTACCTTCTCTTGTCTGAGTAAAGAAGCGAAGAAAGTGGGTCTTGCAGTGAGCCACAGATTGGGATAATTGGTTTTCCTTGAGACGAGCAAAATCGCATACTCGGTTCAGTGGCAATAAATTATGATCTATAGATGAACTCCTTAACAGTTCCATTGTTTTATGCGTGAAAAGTTATATGGCTGTTCAAGGTCAGCTAGGTGTTTTTTTATGACAGTGAGCTTTTCGACTTTTTGACTATTTGAAATCGGTCAAACGGTAAGCACTAAAAAGGAGTTGAAAAACTGTTATTGTGGCGTACTTATATACAGACACATTGCTAACACTGCGTTACAAAACGAGCTTTTGTAAATATACATGGTTATCGGCGATTTTCATGTACACGACAGAATTTTTTTTTTTTGCAGTGCTCGCGACGTGTTGGAACAGTGTACTTTATTGTTGACCTTCCATAAACTTGCATATCTTTCTATAGCAATAGTCGCACACGACTAAAAAAAAAAAATTTTGACGTTACATGAAAATCGCAGATACGAGTACACGTGTATTTTTGTTTTTCCCCCTATCCGAAAAAGTATATTTGGTTCATAGGACAGAATGTGTGTAACGCGGTGTTATGTAATGTAGGCAAGTCAAATTTTAAGCAGAACAACGTCTGCCAGTTCCGCTAGCTAAAAATAAAAATTATGATTTGTTACGATTACTTAAAGAAATCTAAGGTAATCAGAATTAATAAGAAAAAAAGTTGTTTTTATTATAACTATTCAAGCAACAGTAGTTTGATTTTCAATTGGTTACTAAATTTTTGTTTGTTTTTGTTTGGGTTGGTATTATCACTGCTGTTTATAATAAATACTTGTTCAGTTAGATTGAGTGAGTAATGAGTCGTCAACCAAATGTAGTTTGAAATTTACTCATGTATGTCTGCAAGCTTTTTTGGTGATGATTGCGACGAATATTAACGTATCCGATGCCATGAATGTGGCTATGAATTGAATTGGGAATCGAAATACGCACAGAGTACAACAGCAAATCAAATGCGAAACCAGATTTAAATACCAGTCAAATGCAGATACTAATAAAAACCCGAATACGAATATGAATAATTATGCGAATATAACATAAATAATAAAATAATAAAATAATAACATAAATAATAATAAAAACTTCGTTGAAAAAGTAGGCGTTGTCGACTTTCTTTTTTTGCTTATTTTCAAAGGCTCTGAAGCTATTAACAGTCCAAAGCTGATAATTTTAGCAACCGCGTGTGGGCGGTGCCACTCCCCTTTTTCTACATTTTCCTGAAATAGCTAAAACAACAATCATTAAATCTTGGACGGGCTAACACCCAAATTGAAAAATTATTACCAAGACTTAAATATGGTTTTGTTTAACTTACTGCGTTGGTGGCTCAATTTGACCGACCCAATGATTTAATAGAATTTTGTCATACCCTGGCAAGAAAACTTTGTCTCCTTTGTCTGAGCTTTCTAAATGTGCTACATGCAGGTTTACAGACATGAAATGACCGTTTGATATATTTTTTGCTTCAAGCATAAGATCCATTATATAGAAATGAGCAAAAGCAAAGGATTGCAACTTTATGACGGCAATTAGAAACGCATTACCTCGACAAGAAGACTAAATATAAGTGCAAACGTGGGACCAAACTTTGTCCAGTTTCGTTGGAATAACTTGCAACGCAAATGTGCGTGCGTGGAGAGAGAATGCCACATGGAGTTTCCGCGAAGAACATTGTCCGATGTATTTTTGGGCATCTCTCCCAAGACAGAATCTGACAAAACACGTCAACGTTTTTCGTTTTTCCATGACAAAAAATATGCAAACAAGTATTGAACCATGTGACCCACCCACCCAATTTTTTTTGCAAACCAAAAAAGTAGCTTACGCCCACTTGTACGACGATGAGTTATCCTTTTAACTCAGAGTTAATTTGAAAATTTGTCAAAAACGAAAAGCTCAACCCCTCATTTGACGATACCTCTGAGTTGAAAATATAACCTAGGGTCGTGCAAGTGTGCAAAACTGCCGTTTAAACATCTACCTATTATTTAAAATATTTTGTACAAGGAAAACAAATGAATTGTAATGCAACAATGGAAAGTTTCATTTAAAACTAGAAAACCCAGACCCAATACGCTTCGATGTGTCTTAGAACTTATAAAATACTGAGTTCGATTTTACACATTATATCTTCGAAATAATTTATTATTTATTGCAATTAATCAAATTGTTGTAGTTGCTGTAACGACAAAAACACTCCCCGAAGATTTTGGGGATTGCTGCCGAACTGACGATCGTTGGCCGGATATGAATCCGGTGCGCTCCGGTACTCCCTTGCGGTCATATCACCCTTCCTTCCGTAAGGAAGGAGAGATTGGTAATGACAGGTGAGAGGCATCATATCCGTAGATCAACCATCGAGTTGCACGTCATTACTTTTGTGCATATTAGTCGCCTCTTACGACCGGTATGCCTACCTCGGGCATATTTCAAACCCCCAACACGCAGGGGGTGCAATTAATCACGTCACCTATTGCAGCACTCATTAGCACCTTCCGTTTGATACCCATATTGTTATAACATATTTGAGGTCCCCTGACCGACCAATATGTGGACGAAAGCTTCAACCCGATAGAGTTATCGGTATAGGGAGTATCTTAACATTTATGAAAGACGTTTAGTAATGAAACGATGAAAGTTGGATTCTATTCCATTCAGAAGTTTTTGATTGCTATGCTCCCAAATATACAGACCGTCAAACAGACAAAGATTCTAAAACCTGTTGCCTTCGATTCTGGCTAGATAGTGATCCCTTCTATTAAGTTTTCTTGAATATCTGCAATGTGTAGATATCGACCTGCTACAATTTTTTTTGTATATAAACGTATGTTTACCAGTAAGATTTTATAAGTTGGCCAAATTGACCCAAAATACTAGGTGTGGGATTATTTCGTAACATAGTAGAAGGGTGGTGTAGTAATGTGCTGTTAATTGATTAAACAAATTTCTAATTTATCAATGATTGATTGGTGCAAAAAAGTTTACTATGCAGATTCTTATTAATTAGTCCACTTGAAGTTTTGTTTACTCAAAAAAATGTAATTGAAACCTGACTATCTTCATTAATTTCTTTAAAGTTTGGTTACACACAAAAACTTATATTAATACACAAACCCATATTCTAATTAAATTGTTTTTTAAATAAATAAGATGATAAATTTATAACGAACAGGGATCCAATTCTGGTTTTGTGCTATCGTTATTATGTTACTAATCCTGTTGCAAGGAGCAAATGGAGGGTGAAACCTGACATAAAGGGGAAGGCCCTATTCAGTAACAAAAAATAGGTGGAACGTGACTAGGGTACCTACAAACTTTAGAACAATATTTTATGGAACACCACAGCTCTGCTGCCCAGCTTTGGGAAAGCCTTCAAATTGGACCGCCATAATCGTACTTATTTAATTTTACTTAAATTTACCTGAGAAAAGTTTATTATTCAGAAAGCTTGTAGGTAATGTTTTAGATCAACTTGAGAACAAATCAGGAAAACCGAAGCACGGAACAATATATAGTGCAGCCATTGGCGTAACAGTTTAAATACTTTCCTATCCACATTTACCACATATATGCCCGGCATGCAGCTAGCCCCCCTCACGATACCCATCACCTGCTCGGCGTAGCAGACTTTTCTAACAACAATCTCACACAGCTTTATACACTCTATACACTACGCCATATATTACCGCGACCTCGTCATCAAAATAACCAAATTATGGAATCAAACATTAAATTTGTTATATGAATATTTTTTTGTTAAATTATCGTAAGGGGCATTTATTCAAATACACTCATAAAACATTAAGAGCGAAATTATTTCAAAGGACAGATTTGTGATTTTTAAGCAAACTACGAATTTTTTCAAGAAAAACAAGAGAGCAAAGCGCTGTCATCGGCAGTACCGAGAGCTTTATACCTTTCATAAATACGCATCACAGTTTTAAGTGCCCGATCCTTGCTTACAGTAAGTACATACTCTGCAAAATCTGATGATCCTACCTTGTTAATTTAAAGATACATCGCTCAAACCCTGTTTATCGGAAAAGTGTGTTGTAAATTGGTTCAATCTTGATGATTTTCACTACACACATTACATATGTAATAAGTACTGTAGCTGCCAAATTTTGTGTTCCTCGCTATTAAATTGCAATATTATAGTCCAAACTCCATTTATCAGAACAATCGATTGTAAGGGAGCTATATGTTATGTAGGTCCGATCTGTCTGATTTTCACTGGTCACATTACGCATATTATGTACCAAACCTGCAAAATTGTATGTTCCTAGCTTCTTAATTGCAAGACTTCTGGCCAAAACCCAATTATCGGTGATAAATTTTCATTGAAATATCTAGTTGAAATTACCGGCAATCGCCTTTGAAAATAGCAGAACTTGTATGCTGAAAAGGGGGCGCCGCCATACCCACTTCCCCAAAAATCCACAAAACTTTTTAGGTCGAGTTTTGCTTTGAAAGCTTATTATGTTCAAAATCTTATTCATATAGTTTGCATCCTAATAGAAATATCGCGCTATAAATTGTACAAGCCAATTTTTCATAACTATGTTAAAAAACTGGGCGGGTCCCTGAACCGATGTTGCCCTTTTTTTAAAATAAACTATATTCAACGTTTTCGCCAAAATTCGTTTCGACAAATCAATTTTTGCCGGAGTTATGGCATAAAAAGTTTTGTGGAATAATCGACTTTAAAAGGGCCGGGACCACACCCATTGTCGAAAATTTATATTTTTCGAATTTCTGTGTTCACGGACATTTCTGAAGTGAAATAAAAATGATATAAAGCTATTACGCAAAGTTATTGGCTACTAAATATATCTATGATGCTTTTCAAAATCTTTCATATGAAAGTTGGCGTAGACCTTAACCGATTTGGCCCATTTTTTTCCCTAACACTCCCTGTATTTATAGAAGTCTAATAACTTTTCTAAATTTGACTTAATCAAAAGTGGGAGGCGCCACGAATGGTTTCAAAACTTTCTTCAAAATTTTATTTTATGCCTTAATGTTAATGTACACTGATGGACGAACATGATTTAATCAATTTCTCTTTTCCTCCTTGTGTGCATAGCACTACTAGGTACAAAAATAGTATTTTATTGACAAAGAGGGCGGATCTAGCCTCCCCCTTGGCTATGCCACTGAGTACAGCACTCCAGAACTTCATAACTGAAAGAAAGTTTTGTGGCTGTAGCACCTAGTAATTAGGGTTATTAAAAGCTACGTAGAATAGATTATTATCTCATTTAAACTCAAACGTTTCTTTTCAAATTTATACTTGATTAAAATTTTTTTAATATATATCTATTTATATCTAAAAGAACTTAAAAGGTATGTCTACTAGCTGATTAACTAATGGTTAAATATTAGACAACAGTTAGCCAGCAGTAGGAAGCAGATACATTATGACCAACCTTTCTATTTGTAAGCCAACGCACGCCGAACTTCAAGTTAAGTCAAAAAGTAATGGTCGCCATTCAGCTTTTTTTGCGTTTTCCTAATGTAGCCTAATTTGTTCACCATTTTTACCTTTTTTTGTTTATTTTCTCCTTTAACAATCGAATGAATGGTGAAAAAATGATTAATGATGCTAAAATTTCGCCTAATTACTGAAAATCAAGAAGTGAACAGATGGAGGCGATATGTAAGAAAATATAAGAAAGGGAAAGCAAAAAAATATATTGGGTATCCTTTTACCGGAAATGTTGAAGCAGCGGAAACAAGTAGCAAGAAAATGCAATAAGAAATGTGGCCATATTGTTGCCATTTGTATAATGGTATGTGTAGGAATCGGAAACCCAGCAAACATTTTTTTTCAGAAATAAACTTTTTGGAAAGCTTTCAAATATAAACTTACACTTGTAATATGCTATTATGAGATTTTCAAAATGCACCAAGTAATTGTTTTATAATCGAAAGCGCCTATCGCTCGTCATTTATGAAACACTTGCAATAAAAAATATTTTGTAAATGTCGAACTTAGAAGGCTAGTGAAAGAGCATTATTCATGTAATCTTATTTTGATTTAGAAAACTCCTACAAAATTGTTTGCTGGGAAAGTAAACAAAAATATGTTTCGCATACAAAGTAATAGTACCTACTCTAATAAGAGTATACATAACATGAAAAAGTTACAACTTATTTGAGTGATTCGGTTGTTAGCCACGCCCACTTGTATTATCGTGTTATTAATTACTATATAAATAATGTATAGTATAAGTGAGATTTTACAAGAAGAAAAAATGTACGTTAGAATTTCGATTACTTAGATACTTTTTTTAATGTAGGCTTGGATCTAGCCCTTTGAAACGGACAAATTAGGTCATTATAAAAGTATTTCTTAGCAGTTATTATCAGCTTCCTTTCTCGGAAAAAACCTACTGTCGTTTGATCAATATTAAAGCGAATGGGTTAATCAAGTCTGATTTCTGCAATTGTGTTCTTCTTTCTTTCTCGAAATAACGCTTTATATATAAAGCGATTTTGACCGTCCAACATAGCTTCCCAGCCGTTTTCTCTCTCTCGCAATTGCAAACACCAGATCAGTCTCTACTTAAAGCGGCAGGAGCCGATCAGAATACTTCTGGGCCAAAGAGTCTTCATTCATTCCAATAACAATCACAATTGAATCTGCTTTAAACAGTTAAGAATATTTTTAGATAGTGCACTTGCATTCGATTCAGCTTTATGATAAGTGAAGCTCACTGAACAGCTACTAAGGAACACTTTATCTTAATCACTTGGTAAGTCTAAACTATCAAACAGTTTTAGCAGAGTCATCTCACTCTTAACATATTGCTGATGGATACGAATTGGGGAAAAAGGATAGAGACAAGTTTTCTTAGACCTTGGGTGACCTGGAGTAAGAGACGCTCAGGAAAATATCCATCAAAATATCGGAACTCATTCTACCTAATCTAAAATTTTTGTATTTCATTCTGCATAGGTAATAGGAGCGATATTTTCATTTGATATGCATTGCGAGAGTGAGAACTCGTTTGTTTTATATGGCGTCTTAGTACTAATTTTCGACAGCGCATTTTTAAGAGAACTGTAAGTCCCCCACAATATTGTGATTGTGTGCAAGGGATGTTTAAAACCAGCCTAGTGGCCGCAATTTCGTTTCCCAAGACCAGTCATTCAACTGTTATCGATAACTTGGCAATGATTCACCGGTATAAACGAAACGTTCGCCAGCATCAACCAGCCATCCACTGGTACCAACTATCCATTGAGCGGTATCTAAAAACTCTCGTTAGGCACACATCCACTACCATCCGTCCTTGGGTAACATGGCACCGCTTACAGCCCAGCTTTTGCTTTGATAGCGAGTCACCACACCTCCGTCCATCGGTAACCTACCATCAATCCACTAACAATAATCACCAGAATAATGTTAATATATATTGAAGCAAGCTTTTTTAAAAAGAAACACATTTCTTTGTATTTACGTGGCACTTTTTTATTGGCTCCAAGCCTGATGTTGGAGGAGCTGCAAATACGATGAGGACGAAAAAAAGATAGAACTCTTTCTCTGTCAGAGTCTATTTAACATAAGAAGATACCGATGATTTAATGTTTAAATTTGTTTAAATCCTTGTTTACACAGCTGGAATAAGATTTAAAGAGCTTCATTTGACTTTTTTGGATAGATTATGTTACTACCATGATCCTTGTTTACATTGGTTTGAGTGTGCCCCTGACCACTCCTTAAAAATCTACCTAAATGATTGTATTTTGTTTATGCAACATCCAATTACAGTGCTGGACTGCATCTAACTATCAAAATCATGTTGATTGAAAAAGGGAATTGCTTATTTACCAATCGATGATATTAGTGCTTAATTCCACCAAAAGTTGGTTTTTTTTGTCATCAAATTCACTCAAGCACTAATCGCTACACAGACATATTGTAATATTTGCTATACAGCTTTCTTGAGACAACGTTTAACTAAGAATTTTAAAATTTAATACTATCATATAATGGCATATTTATGGCTTTCATTTTGAAATCTTGCAACACTAAAATCATGTCATTTATTAGTTTTAATCTTCCTCTCAAAATCGTTCATTAGTGAATTTACTAACATCTGCACAAAAGCTTCAGGCAGTTGAAAGGCACAGTTAGCTGAAACTTTCAATAGTTTCAATACTTTTATGGAATAGCAAAATTGCATGGATCATAATCCAGTGCATGTCTACACTATACATTTGATTGTGATATGTATATGTCACTTTTTATATGTCAAGAAAGATCGATAGTTTTGTGGTTCACTCATCGCATCAGGGTGCTTTCAATTTCTTCACTCGAGACGACGTACTTGATGTTAGTAAGGTTATACACATAAGGGCGCCTCACTCTCCATACAAAAAAATGGATACCTTTTCGGACTTATAAAGTACAATGTATTGTAAGGCTTTGGACAAAATTTAAAAAAAAAATATTAATACTTACGTGAGCTTGTACAAGTTAAAAATACCTCCAAAACTCTATTCTTTTATATATATATATGTATATAACAGATATTATATATTTTGATTCTGGATATATGAAAGCAGTTTAGAAAAAATGCGGTTACTTTTTGAATTAATTCATATAAACCCCTAGAAAAATTACGATTTTTATCAAATGTTCTGGAATAAGAGTTATAAATATGATGACATCGGAAACGCTCATTTATTTCCAAATTTGTTCTATATCGCTTCAGGAAGAGATTTTTAAAATGTATTTGCGTCCGAGAAGGAACACTGAAGTTCTCTTGTCCCAGCAGAAATGGGCTAGAGACCAAAACTGTGTAATAGTTTAATCATAAATATGATTTCGAGTATTGCTCTACGACTACACCTTTTCCATTTTGAAATCAGAAATCGTCAACTGAAATACAGAAAAGGTATTTGGATTGCAGAATTTGTCATTTAGATTTAAGAACAGTTATCTGGATGTCAGAAGATGTTAATGGGATTTCAGAATAGGCAATTGGATTTTAGGGAACTTAAATTGAATTTCAGAATAGGCAATTGGAATTCAGAATGTGTGAATGGGATTTCAGAAATAGACAATTCGATTTGAATTGAACGGCATGAAATTTAAGAGTTGATTTATTCCATAGCAAATAATTTTTGCATAATCTATGGTATTCAAGTATTAACATGCCAAAAACAGTCGAAAAGATATTTTCTGAAATCCACTTGACGATTTCTGAATTCGAATTCACCCATTCTGAATTCCAATTGCATGTTCTGGAATCCAATTTTAGTTTTATGAAATCCAATAACCATTTCTCAAATCTGAATGACAAATTCTGAAATCCAATTAGCAATTCCGAAATTCAATTAACATTTTTTGAAATACAATTGGAGTTTTCTGATTTCTATCTGGAAAAGGTGTAGTTCAGTTAATTTCACTATTCGGAGGAGTGGGCGTCACTCAACCAAACCAAATGAGTCTGAAACTAAAAATTTATAAATTAAGTATTTAATTTGATGATAAATTTAATATTATGGGATTTTGGCCGACTGCTTTGATAAGACCAAGTAAGTTATTTAAACTTAAAACTCAACTTAAATTTAGTTTACTTAGTATGACATACTCCAAATTTATGTTTTGGTTTTTTTTTTGTTTTGTAAAATGAAATTTATAGCACCTCCAAAAAGTTTTTCATAGAAATGCTAATGATTTAATATTAGCATGTGCGTCATTCCACGTCGAATTAATTGATTATATGGTTGGACCAATTTCTATTTGAAATAGTTTCGTTAATGTAAAAGATTAATTGGTAGACAAATAAAATAACTGCCTTCGAATCTGAAATAGGATGTTGCCTATAGGCCTTGGTTGGTGTAGTGCGCAGAATGTGTTTTTTTTTTTTTGGGTAGAATCGCTATTTCTTAACAGTTTTGTTGGTTTCACGTGCGTTCGGAACCTCTACTAGTTCACCATCAATCTACTCTGCATGCAATCAACTGGTGAATTCAATATAGGGATATTTTAGGTAGCGGAAATTTTCTCCATATCACTACATTTTCGACATTTCCGAACAAGTTAAAAAATCGAAAATTTTGATCTTATTCGCTTATTATTTGATTATAATATTGCAGCCTACCTGTATATAAAGCAAACTCAAAATAGAAAGTTATAAAAATCTAAGCACTAGGACTTTTTAATACTACGCATAGCGCAACACTTCACTACAAATTTCGTAAGGCACATTATTCCCAAAATATACCCAAATCAAAAATATTCAGTTCTCATCATTTTATGGTTTACCACGAAATGCCGCATATACAGTTGTGTTGAATATAATAGTAGTGAATTTGAATTGGATATCGGTGGACGAAATAAAAATTAATAATTTTCATTTAAAATATAGCGAATTCCATAACAGAAACCACATAAAAAAGAACTTCAAAGTTTACGCAAAGTTTAGGAAAGTTAATTAAACTTTTAAGAATTTACATCAAAATTTCCCTATTTTTGGGGCAGAATTTATAGAAAATTTTTCTGAACGAGTTTTTATAGCTCATTGAATTTTTGCTTGATAATGTGTGAGTTAGAACTACCTCAAAATTTCTCTTGCATATTTTTTGATAATTTTTTTTTTCAAGCGTTTTGGGTATTTTTTTCTATACAAAATCAATTTTTCTTTATGCGTTGATTGTTCTATCAAACAGCGTACTCAAACATTTTCTAGAAATTCTACCAAAAAATATTGAAATTTTGATGTAAATTTTTAAAAGTTTAATTAACTTTCTTGAACTTTGTGTAAACTTTTAAATTTCCTTTTATGTGGTTTCTGTTATGGAACTCGCTATACATTAAATGAAAACTATTAATTTTAATTTCACTACTATTATACTGAACACAGCTGTATGTAAAATCGTAAATTTTTAACTTTCAAACTGCTACCTTGATTGGTTGAGCAGCCTCTTAAGTCCATTTATCTTCAACTTTTTTTGCATTGTAATAAATCAATTGCTGTCATAGTTACCACTCACAAACGTTGTATATAAATATCTGCTTGGTCCACTTTCACTAACTTTTCCACTCTATGTAAAACTTTTTAGTTAGCGCTGTTGACTGGCAGCACTTTTCAACTTGCCACTTTTATGCCTCGGCCATTTGCCGTGTCAGCTCAACAACGATTTGGCAACAAGCAATGTTCATCATTTGACGTCATTTGAAGGGTAGAGAAACAAATAAGTTTTTGTTTGCCTTTCAAAAATTCTTATTCTACTTTCTTTTAAAATTTAATTTACCTTTTTTAAGTAGAGCAAAAGGTAAAGCTTTTATGGCTCCAACTGATAACAAAATTGTTGTTGGTTACTCATTCGCTTTATACTTCAATGAGCTACGCTGTTGCTGTATGTATTTCAATGAGAACATTCCGAAGAAAACAGAAGTGTAGTGTGCTTGTCTCAGTTCCCATAGAGCATTGGTTGAATACTCAGTGGCAAATTTGACTATTTTTTTAAAAAAGTTTAGTAGGGGCGATAGATTGTGGGATCCTAAAACTGATAAAATAAGTAAGGAAACAAAATTTTAAGTAGGAGATGTTGATTAAAAAGTTAATATGGAGGGAGTACACTTTATTACAGTGATTTTATATCACAGTTCGAGATTTAATATATAATATCTTGTACTGGAAGCGCTTCCGTAAATTTTGCGATTCATAGAAGTAGCTTGGATCCAATCACTAATTCGGGATATCATTTTGTTCAATTTACATGCGTTATTAGTTGAAAAGATAACACTGTTGGATGCAATAAAAATTTTAATTATGTTATTCGAGGTTCAAATATGTGGTAGGTCTTACCCGACAAAGACTGGAAGTAGAGGCCAAATGCCCTTTATGTATTCAATAAGGTGTAACTTTAAATAGCAGTTAGGGTTTGGCTAATGTAATTATTTCCTTTATTGAAGTACTCAAAAAAAAAAAATTTTATTATAAAAAAAAATAGATGGTAATCCATAAGCTCTTTATTTTTCTTAAAATTATTAACAAACACGTTTTTATATTAATCATACTACATTTTTCGGAAGGAACTTTAAATGTAACTCTCAGAGCGCAGTGCACTTCCGAGGAAACAGTGCTTTGACCTTTCCCTGACATTGAAGTCGTTTTCGGCAACAGGTATAGTGGAGTAAAGACGCCTGTCCAAAAATTGATAGATAGGCGCTTTATTCCGCATACAAAATACTGAGACCTGGAGAGCAAGTAGCACAGTCCAGTTACCCTATGAAGGGGTGCCCCAAGGGTGTACTCTCACCCCTTCTGTAGAGCCTGGTAGTAAACGAGCTCTGCAAAATCTCCATAATAATATGAAGGCGTCATTGTCGTCATCTCACGGAGAAAATTTGAGAACACGAAATCTAACGAAGACATTGTACTCCAGTATCGGTCTTAAAAAAAACCTTATAAAAACGGACATCATCCTCGGCAAAAAAATTACACCATCGGGACTAAAATCAATAACCCTAGATAGCATATCAGTAGTATTTGTGGCTGAAGTAAAATAGTGGGAGTCCGCTTTGACTGCAAGCTTTTATAATGGCAGCATTTCGAGAACATCACATATGATGATAATCAAAGCTATTCTCGCGCGACAGTTGCGCTGAAGACAATTCTTGAGCTGCCCCCACTACATGCGGCAATGGAGGAACAGTCGGCCAAAAGAGCCTTGTGAACATCGACAAGGAAGAATCGTACAGAGCAAAATCATTTCATCCACCAACCTGGCCAGTTTGAGGAAGCCGATCGAAATCTTTCCACTACCAATTATGACATTCTTAAGCAGATGGCAAAAAATATTTTGGGTAGAATTTCGAAACAATCTAACCTTGAAGGAGACCATAGTAGATGCTATTAAGCACTCCCATACACCCCAGCCGTCTTTAGCGACAGTCAAGCTGCACTCATAACAATATCATCATTCGAGATAAAGTCAGTGAAGATAATTTAAGAATGTAAACTAGTATCCTTACAGCTCATTGCAAACTCAAGGACATACAACTAGATGCAGCAGTGCTCATTTCTTGGGCATGCGATGCTATTGCCAGGAAAAGGGTGAATTACCTGGCCTCACCAAAGCCAGAGGACAAACTCAAGCTAACGGAAATAATAAACGTCCTAGGTGGATGAGATGTTGTGAACAAGACGAGGGTCTCTAGACCTCTGGTTCAGTGCTATCCTCAACAACAAATATCGTATATTCGAATTTCGAAGTTTTTGTGGCGTTATGTTGGTACTCATGTCTCTCACTTATGCCGACAAGCTCGACCATTTTGAATGTTGAGTTAATTGTTGACAGCTGCTTTGCTTGCACGTGTTTTGGATCGTCTTCGATTTTTACCTATTCAAAAAAATGGATCAAAGAACCTGTATCAAATTTTGTGTGAAAAACGAAATTAAGTGCGCGGATGCATTCCGAATGTTGACTGTGGCATACGGAGAAGCTACCTTGGACCGAAGCAACGTTTATCGGTGGTACAAAATGTTCTCAGAAGGCCGAGAAGATGTCCAAAGAAGAACAAAAATTGGCTTTTGCACCACGATAACGCCCCTGCTCACGCATCGTTGCTTGTGCGCGACTTTTTGGCCAAAAACAACACACTAATGATGCCGCAGCCACCGTATTCCCCAGATCTGGCCCCCTGTAACTTTTTCTTGTTCCCTAAACTGAAGAGGCCCATGAAAGGACGACGTTACGCTTCTCTTGACGAGATAAAGACGGCATCGAAGGAGGAGCTGAACAAGATACAAAAAAATGATTTTTTGAAGTGCTTCGAAGATTGGAAAAACCGCTGGCACAAGTGTATAATATCTCATGGGGATTACTTTGAAGGGGACAAAATAGATATTCATGAATAAATAAATAATTTTTGAAAAAACTCAAAATTCGCGATACTTTTTGAACACACCTCGTGGCACAAAATGGCACAAACCTATATTTCTGCTTACTCTGTGGAAAAGCTTTCGATGCTGTTGAAAAGCGGAAGTTTAAATGCTGGAAAAATGGAGCTGACAGAAAGATATACGAGATGTGTTCAAAACGTATCGCGAATTTTGAATTTTCGCTGGTTACGTACGAGGTGTGTTCAAAAAGTATCGCGAATTTTGTGTTTTTTAAAAAATTATTCATTTATTCATGAATATCTATTTTGTCCCCTTCAAAGTAATCCCCATGAGATATTATACACTTGTGCCAGCGGTTTTTCCAATCTTCGAAGCACTTCAAAAAATCATTTTTTTGTATCTTGTTCAGCTCCTCCTTCGATGCCGCCTTTATCTCGTCAAGAGAAGCGTAACGTCGTCCTTTCATGGGCCTCTTCAGTTTAGGGAACAAGAAAAAGTCACAGGGGGCCAGATCTGGGGAATACGGTGGCTGCGGCATCATTAGTGTGTTGTTTTTGGCCAAGAAGTCGCGCACAAGCAACGATGCGTGAGCAGGGGCGTTATCGTGGTGCAAAAGCCAATTTTTGTTCTTCTTTGCACATCTTCTCGGCCTTCTGAGAACATTTTGTACCACCGATAAACGTTGCTTCGGTCCAAGGTAGCATCTCCGTATGCCACAGTCAACATTCGGAATGCATCCGCGCACTTAATTTCGTTTTTCACACAAAATTTGATACACTTTCTTTGGTCCATTTTTTTGAATAGGTAAAAATCGAAGACGATCCAAAACACGTGCAAGCAAAGCAGCTGTCAACAATTAACTGAACATTCAAACATAACGAAACAAAAAATTCGAAATTCGAAATTCGAATATACGTAACCAGCGAAAATTCAAAATTCGCGATACGTTTTGAACACACCTCGTATGACTTTACCCATAAAAGGAGGGTTTTAGTCCCCATTTACAGATTTTTGAAGTGTACAGGCAACTCTGACTATCCAGCAGTTTTTATTTGAAGTGCAGCTGTTGTTGTTTTAGAGACAAAGACACTCCCCGCAGGCTTTGGGGAGCGATTTGGTATGGCCAGTGTTATCGCCTAGATCATCTCACCTCCTCCTTCCTTAAGAAAGAAGAATGTTGGTAATAAAGGGTGAGAGGCACCATATCCAGCAAGTTTCACGTCATTAGCTTTGGGTATTTTAGTCGCCTCTTACGACAGGCAAACCTACTATGGGCATATTTTTTTTTTTTTTTTTGTGAAAAGCGAGTCTGAAATATCAAATCTACCAGAAAGAGAGTTATAATCTTGACACAAACAGCGAAAAGGCTCATTTAACTAAAATTGGTTCGGCACTGTTTTAAGACTAGAGGTTTAAAATGCCTTGAAGGACGAGACGGTACATTGAAGTTCACTTCACTTAGAAGAAATGGGCTGGATAGTGAACCATTTAGCAATTTAATCATAAAAATAATTCCAAGCATTTCCTTCCGACTAGAAAGTGTGTGCAGATTAATGAGTTTTAAACGATTCGTACAAGGGATCCCAATGAAAATCTCTTAAGGCAAAGAGTAAAAATTGTTTTGAACTAATTCAAGGCGATCTACATGAGCCTGGGAACGCGGGTTCCAAACTATAGAGCCGTATTCAAGTAGCGGTCTGACTAATGTAGTGAAGAGAGCTTTAGTTACATAAGGGTCGCTAAATTCTTTAGACCATCGTTTAACGAATGCTAGGACACCTCTAGCCTTATTGACTGTTGTGTTAATATGGCAGTTGAAACTGAGTTTATAGTCCATAGTAATCCCCAGGTCAACAAAATCATACACTTGCTCAAGACTATAATTTTTAATTGTATAGGAAGCCGGCTGAGAAATTCCACGCGAAAAACCCATGTATTTACATTTTTTAAGGTTAAGTGGCATATAATTTAAATCGCACCAAGTAACTAGTATATCTAGATCTGATTGTAGCTTATTTCTATCTTCAAATGACTCGAATGACATGAAAAGCTTTACGTCGTCAGCATACATTAACATTTTTGAAAATTGTATTATTGTAGAAATATCATTTATAAACAACAAGAACAGAATCGGGAAAAGATGGCTTCCTTGAGGAATCCCCGAAGAGACATAAATGACATCGGATAGTTAATTTTGAAACACTACTCTTTGTGTCCTGTCACTAAGGTAAGAAGGGATCCAGCGATTGAAACCCGGCTGGAAGCCCAACTGATCGAGTTTATGAATAAGTAATGAGTGACACACTTCGTCAAAAGCTTTGCTGAAATCCGTATAAATAACGTCGGTGTGCAGATTTTTTCTAAACCCATTTCAGACATAACTGGTAAACTCAAGTAAATTCGTAACTGTGGACTTTCCCTTACTGAACCCGTGTTGGCAGTCAGCTATCAAAGTAGAGATTGGACCCGTAAGCTTATTTGTAACAATAGCTTCAAAAAATTTTAGGATGGCAGACAGCTTTGCTATGCCACGATAGTTCTCTATAGAAGACCGACTCCCGCTTTTATGCAGCGGTAAAAGAAACGATTCTTTCCACGCAGTTGGAAAACACCACACTTTAGTGATAGATTGAACAAATTGGTAAAGGGTTGGTAAATATGGTTCGCACCCTTTTTCAAGAAACATGTAGGAATCCTATCAGGAGCATATTTAAAAGATTCTTTTAAGGTTTTAAGGTAAATTAGAACATCTTTGGCGCATATACACAGGTCATGGGTTTTGCGCTATATATTCGGATTGATTCTATATTCAATTCTATAAAAAAAAATTCAATTACGAATCAAAAATATTTGGTTTTGTAGAAGTTATAGCGATTTCAAAATTTTGCATTTTTGCACAAGGCTAATGTAGGTCCTTTCGCGCTATTTCGGTCGATAGAGGGCGGCGGGTAGCTACCCGATGCAGCGATGCATCGACAAAAGATCTACTTAAAGCACAACATACTCATCTTAAAAAAAAAAAAAAATGTGGCTGAGAAACAGTAAAAAGGAGATAAAAGGTCCCAGATACACATGATTATAGGTAGATTTGGCAATTCGTTAAGTACACATTAAGAAACTCATCGAAATTTTTACTGGCGGATTGGCAGGCCTAGCAATAGAGCATGCCAGCTACCTGATAGCGTTTTTGTAAGTAAAATTTTTTTAAGAAGCTGGAGTTTCTTGGGTCACTCGTTGTGGGCGACACTATGTTTTTGCATATCACAGAGGAATGATGTCTTCGAGAAGTTGTAAACGAGCGGCTAACTCGTTTTGCTATATATGTGGCGAATGTACTAAAAGAAGACAAAAAAAGTTTAATTTAACTAAAAACACAAGGATTTGCGAGACCTACCTAGCCTACTTCGGTCTACTTGTTAAAAACCAAGACAAAAAATGGGCTCCACATGTTTCATGTAACTCTTGCAGAAGCATTCTGGAGCGTAAGTTTATTTTCTCTTTTTTATTGTACTAACTGTTTCATATATATATCTATATCTATATATAATTGCATAATAACTGAAATTGTTATGAAATGCTTGACGTTTTATTATAGTTTGGTACCAGGGTGAGAAAAGAGCCATGAAGTTCGCAGTGCCGAGGATTTGGAGAGAACCAAGTAATCATAACACTGATTGCTATTTTTGTGTAGTGAAACCACTGAAAGGGAAATGTTTAAGGAAAACAATATATCCGGAACTACCATCGCCATACGCTCCAGTACCACATTCGGAACAAAATCCCGTACCTGATCCACCTGTGTTGGAAAACCAACTATTCCCTCAAGGCAGCTTTCAAACACCGAGTTCATCTGCATCCGTACATTCCGAATTTGTTCCTCAATTTGAACCAGGAATACCACATCTCATCAACTCTGAAGATCTGAATGACTTAATAAGAGACTTAAATCTATCAAAAGACAAAGCAGAGTTATTAGCATCGCGGCTTAAACAACGAAATTTACTTACTTCTGATGTTCGAATATCTCGGCAAAGAAAGCGTCATGAAGAATTTTCTTGTTTCTGTAAGGAAGATGGACTCTGTTTTTGCTATGACGTGAGAGGTTTATTTGACGCAATTGGTATTCCTTGTAATACAAATGAATGGCGCCTCTTTATCGACAGCTCAACAAAAAGTCCAAAAGCAGGTCTACTACACAATGGGAACAAATTTCCATCTATTCCACTGGCACATTCCATACATCTCAAAGAAAATTATGAGAGTATTAAAATGCTATTAACTGCAATCAAATATACGAAATACAAGTGGGAAGTTATTGGAGACTTCAAGATGGTTTGTTTTTTTACTGGAATGCAAGGTGGATATACCAAACACCCCTGTTATCTTCGCCTATGAGATAGCAGAAATGATGCCGCCCACTATCGCCAAAAACATTGGCCTGAACGTACTGAGTATGGAGTGGGAAGATTTAATATTAAACAGGAAGCAATTCTCGATCCTAAAAACATATTGATGCCGCCATTGCATATTAAATTGGGCCTTATTCAACAATTTGTGAAGGCTCTTAATATTGAGTCTAAAGCTTTCAAATATTTGCAGACTTTTTTTCGAAAGCTGTCAAAGGCGAACATTAAAACTGGAGTCTTTGTTGGGCCTCAAATAAAAAAAATTATGAACTGCGATATTTTCCCGGACCTACTTAGCAATGAGAAGAAACTAGCGTGGAACAGTTTTAAGGCAGTAGTTCATGGCTTTCTTGGAAATCATAGGGATGAAAATTATGAAGAGCTGATAGCTGGCATGATTACGAATTTTTCCGCCATCGGATGTAGAATGTCGCTAAAGATGCACATGTTACAGTCACATCTGGATAAATTCAAAGATAATATGGGAGCTTATTCAGAAGAACACGGGGAGCGATTCCATCAAGATATAATGGAGTTTGAGAAACGCCAGTATACGGAAAGCATGATGGGGGACTATATTTGGACGTTAATAAGAGAAAATGTTACCGAATATGGCAGGAAAAAGCATTTTTAAACATTTAAACTGTATTCTAAAACTAAATTTATAAGAATAAATCTTAAACTGATTTTTACTATACTAGAATAAATCAAATCTATGTCAAATTTTGATGAATTTTCATGTTTTTCGTTTTTCTAATTTTTTTCGAACAAAACCAAATCAAAAACTTTTTTATGTTCATATTCTTATTTCTGGGTGCAAAAGCAATAAAAAAATATACGCATGACCCATGTACAAAAATGTTGTTGACCAGTGTAATTGGTGAATTAGTTAAATTTGTCCAGTGACGGCAGAATAGTTAGAAGTGAAAAATTGAGCAAAGAAAAATGAAGGAAAGATATTTGCCAAACATTTTTTACAACATTTATCTTAAGAAAAACTTTAAAGCTATCATATTTTCCAGCGCATAAGAAATATAATCGAAAAAAAAACTTACCATATTCCAACGCCCCTACGCTGTTTTGTTTTGCTTGCAAATATTTTCGAGCGTTGCATGATTTCTGGCCCTGGTTGCGGCGTTCGCGTGTTATGTAAACAAAACCGAACATAACCAACAACAATAAGAAACACTGTAGTAACAGACATCCAAATCAACTAGTTTTAAACTACTTCAAAACTAGTAAGAATAAAAAGGACTACTAGTCAGCCAGCTGTCTTTATGACATGCAGGTAGCTGATAGTTTTAACAAGGTGATTGCAGCATCATGCCAGATTGCCAATAGCCTAGTTCAATTTTACCAGTAATTTTTACATGGAAATAATTCAAATGCCTTCGGGAATGGTTTATAATAAGTCGATCCACATGGGAGAGGTCACAGGTTGTTGTTGCTGTCGTTGTTGTCTTCTAACGGAAGTCCAAAGAAACGCACAGTTATAACAGGGTGAACCAGGGTGATATTGTTGTTAAAAGAGTAGCTTCAATTGAACAGGAAAAAATATGTTTAGTATCATAAAGGGACATAAGAGATGCAGGGCAAGTATTTTGTATGGTGGGGTTCAGTCTGGACAAGTAAGAGTTCAGCCTGTTACAATATCCAAAACGAAGTCGTGTTAGCATGACGCTAGTCACTCTCGGAAGAATACGCTCCTCATTAACTATTTCAGGTGGTTTGATGTCAATTACGGGATGCTTCGGCCGAGATCTGAGGGATCTCGCTACTTATTAGTATAGAGTTCGCTTAGAGCCCGTCTATGGTTACGCAGATAAAACGGCAAGGTAATGTAGTGCCGGATCTCATCATAGTGCTTCCTGGGATATTTCCTTATGTCTGTATGGGGCGGAGCTTCATCCAATAGATGACGGTTTGGATGACAAGGTTTGTGGCAGTTCATTAAAAACTGTCGCCTCAACAGTTCCGCACAAACATTAAGCATTTTATCCGCTTGGTGAAGGTGAGACTCGGATGACATATGCTGACATCCCGTGGTACTTCTGATGGTGGTGTCTTGGCAAACTTGCAAATTCCTCCAGTTGGTGTCAGCGAGGTTGGGCGACCATATGGGAGCAGCGTAATCAGTAACCGATCGGCTAGTAGCCTTATATATGTAGCTAGCAACGTTTCTTTATCTTTTCCCCAAGTACTGCCTGATAGGGACTTGAGGATCTTGTTGCGGCTCTGTACCTTTGACGCTATTGCGTTGGCATGACTAGCGAAGGTGGGGCTGTTGTGGAATGTCACACATAGGATTCTAAGGAGGTTAACAGTACGTAGACGTACTCTATGTACGTGGACGTTCAACTTTTGCCTCATCTGCGCATTCTACGTCCCAAAACGAGCCGCCGTCGATTTAATCGGAGACAGTGCCAGACTTTGTTCCGTGAAAAAGCTGGAAAGGTCTCGGAGGTAACTGCTAATCCTCGTACGGAAGAGGGGCCCTCACCCGAAGCCATAATCGTGCAGCCATCAGCATAGGATACAATGAAGACTCCCTCTGGTGAAGGACGAAGCCTCGAAATATAGAAATTAGAAAAAAGGGACGATTGGCACCCATTGTTTGATTCTTCGTGGTCTAGATTTCTTGTTCCTAAATTTGAATGACGCCTGCCGACCGTTGAGGTAGTTACCTTTTTAGGCCTTCAGGGAGCGGTGTCTCTTCCAAGTCTCTTAGAAGAGTGGCTTTAGAAGGGTCAAGGGCCACGAGCACCGTCCTATTGTTTGGAGGATGTTGATTCAAACCATAGTTCATCTGCGACGTTATGACATTCAAAGCAGATGATGTGCTGTGTGACTTCGCAACCAACTACAGGAGAGATATCGGACGATACCATCAGTCACTGGCTCGAGTTCTGATGCTGCAAACATCAAATTCAAAAAATAAGTTCTTCTGGGATTTTTTCAATTCTAAGTATTAAGGTTTCCTCAAATTTTTTTAATTATCGTTGCTTTAGATATGGTCTTTTTAGGACTAGTTTGAAATAGTCACAAAGTTTTTCTAGAAAACTCAAATTTTTTCTGACTAATTTGGTTTTTTCACTTCAGGAATATAAAATCATGCGCGCCAACACACAGCCATGCATATCATGCGCTTGAGCTTTATCCATAATTTATAAAAGTCAGCCAATGCAATCCAGCTAAATTAGTTTCGTTACCAAAAAGGTGGCTGGCATTCAACCAATACTTGGCGATCGCAAACAACTTTCTCCATGAATAGTTTAACTTTGCTTTTGGACGCGCGTTGATATTATTTAAGTACTATCTGCTTTCAAATTTAAATTTTATGTGTCCGCCTCCTTGAGAAATTACTCTGTATATATATATGTAAATGTGTGTATATTTATGTGTCTCATTTATTTTAGCGTACCAGCTAAAGTTCTCAACGATATGCGAGTAATCGTTCATTTATCTCCTTCAGGCGTTGTCTTAATTTTGCCTCATTTCGTAGATGAATTAAAAACCTAAATGCAGGCGAAACTGCCGACATCGCGAAAAACTTGAAAATTCTCCTATCACAGCTAAACTATACATATCTGCTGTGAATGCATATGCAACAACAACACTACCATCAAAAAGTAGTCAGCTATTTAAAGTATTTTATGTACAGTGCTGTGCTAAATTGCAGTGCTCGACAAAAATTTTTTTAATCTATGAAAACGTAGTTCGGTATAATTGCAACAACTCTTTGTAGCCTGCAGAAACTAGCTCTGGTCCGATCTTTTTGCGTAAAAACCATTTGGGGCTACATACCTCAGAGCTGTTTAATTTTGGCATCCTAAATCATTTGATACGCTGTGTATGACATCTGAACGGATTTTCCTTGAGAAGCCCACTTCGTCAAAAAAAAAGTTGAAAATTTAAAGTTAAAGCTCATCACATAAAACTGAATAGCCCTATCATATAACTCACATTTGAAATATTAATATCTGTACTTTTTCCCTACGGTTACAGTAAATGAGGCGTTACAGTTAGGAATATCGGCGAGGTGCTGTTAAAGTTACAGTTGTGTTTTGCTGAACCAATTATTATTATTATTCTTTTTTTTGGAGTTCGTGGAAGGGGACAATGCTTTATGCACTTAGCAAGTTTAATCCTTCGTACTAGGTGATCTACGCGTATGAGACTCCCTTCTTCTTTTGAAAGACTACCCACTAAAACCATGTTTAGCATTACATCTGTGACTACTTTCACACTAATGGACTAGTCAACCGTATTCCCGTTTCGTTAGGAGTACGCTTTTCGTGTACATTTTGCAGATAATCTTTTGGATTCACTGCCCGGGGATAAGCCACCAAGTATGGTTGAGAGAATTGTTAGCATTCGAAGAAGTCAGTTCGGGGTTTCAACGTTGCCCATTTTGTGGTGGTATTCACGTAAGTAACCGTGTCCAGTTAGCAATTGGTTCAGGTAGAAATCGACCTCCCTAAAAGGACGCTTCAGCCATGGCTCCACTTCGGGAATTAATTAACCTGGTCAACCGACCTGTGGTACTGCTGCTCGAATGTAGTTACCAGCGCCGGATTGATTCTCCTCTAGCCTGCGCGACAGCATCGCCTCTACGAGCTGCTGAGCGAAGGTTGTAAATTCTTTTTCTTTACTCCGCGAGGAGATTTAGGGGTGTAGTGACCAGGACAGAATCTGCGAAGACCGTTCGGTATGCTGAGGTACGCGTTTATATTTGTTGATCCCCAACAGTCATGTTAGTGATGGTGGAATCAGCTTCTTCGTGAGGATCACGATCTCTGTCTTTGCTGTAGGTAGCTGGAGCCCGTGATCGGATATCCATCTGTCTACGCCACACATCAGTTGGTTTAGTTTGAGCTGTGTCATGGCACAGTTTCGCGCAGTGATCTCGGCTGCCACATCATCTGCGAAAGCGACAAGGATAGTGCTTTCTGGCATCTGCGAGCGAAGAAAACTGTCGCATTCCAAAGATCGGGGCCTAGCGCCGATCCCTGGGCTGCGCCGCCTGTTATCCTTATGTTTATTTGGTCTTGCGTCGTTTCATACGTTAGCCAGCGGTCTCTAAGGTAGTCCCTTATTGTGTCTAGCAAGTGTGTCGGTACTTTAAAGGAGCGTTATAGTGCGTCAAGCATGTGGTCCCAACTGGGAGAGTTAAAGGCATTTTCAACATACAAAGTGATCAATAGTAATATAAGTCTTGCCTGGTGGCTTGCTATCTCGGCTTTCTTGACTGCGTCTATGACTTCTGCTATGGCGTCTGTTTTTAAGTGCCCTCTCCGAAAGCCATACTGTCGGTGGAACAACCCTCCCCCAATCGTCTATGGGGAGGGCTGTCGTTAGGCGTTGCTTTATAAGGCTTTAGATCTGTTTCGAGCATGCACAATGTATGGAAAGATGATGGGTCCGTTTGGGTCCGCTTTGCCCTTCGGAATAACGGCGTGACCTACTGAATCCCATCTGGCGGTGAAGATTCTTGCCTCTAAGCATTCGTTGTCCATATGCAACAGTAGCCCTGGATAATTGTCTGGTTAGTCTAATAGACTTAGCGGGTATTCCATCGGTTTCATACTACGCAGGGCTGCTTTGAGCTCTTCTTCGGTAAACGGTACGATGTTGTGATCCTGTCGGGTTACTTGCTCCTCCCCGGACGAAATTTCTTCATTACAATCCTGCACTTTTGTTCCCAGGGGTCTTGGTCCCCTTCGTTACAGAGCGCTTTCTAGCATTTGAGCTTGCTTTACTTTATGGCGGCGCAGAGAGCTTTCTTCGCCCCGTTGTATGCTTCCGCCCTCTCAAGAGCCTCAGGGCTGCCACATGCGCGCCTCGCTAATCTTCGCATTCTGTGGCATATTTTGCATAGCTTCGCGATTTCGTTGTTCCACCATTATACTTGCTTCTTGCCTAGCCATTTTCTTTTGCGTGGCGTAGAGACATTTCAAGCATGGCGCAGACGGTTCATGGTGCCTTCAACCGTCTCATGCAGAGCATTGGTACTGTCGGTTATCTGTTGGGCGTTCGCTAGTATCGCTGCGGAGAACCTGGCCGTGTCAACTTTAGATGCAACCCATTAAATGTATCTGTGTGACGCATTCATCGCCTGTCTCTGACCAGGATTGAATTGGAATGTGATGTAGTTGTGGTCGCTCCCAGTAACTTCCTCCATCACCCTGCACCCAACCGCGTTTGACAAAAGGCTATATGAGATCAGAGTTATATCAGAGATCGATTACCCAAAACCCGGGCGTCTTTACGTGGGCGTCGTTCCCGTCTTCAAAATGGCCGTACCGAGCCGCCATTTCTAGAATTAATTTTCCTCTGGTATAAGTTTCGGGCATTCCCCATTTTACTGCTCTAGCGTTAAAATCTCCTGTGACGATCATGTTCCTCGTTTTCTTTGAACTTTTGTATGGGGTCATTTGGGGGCAGGTAACAGCTAACAAGTGTGGTTTGTGTCGCAGTTACACTGACGAAGACTTGTCCGGCAGCACGGTCGGTTACACTGGCGGTGGCGTCCACTATCAAATGTATGTATGTATGTGTGTATGTTTATTCATTATTTTCTAAATTCATAAAAATCTTTACATATAATAAAATTGTAACAGGTCGATGTCTGTACATTGAAGATATTCAAGAAGAACTGATAGGAGAGGTCGTTATTGGACCAGCGGAACCCAAATCTACAATTTTTAGAATTTTTGTCTCCCTGTCTGTCTGTCTGTCTGTCTGTCTGTCTGTCTGTCCGTCTGTATGATTGTGCGCGTATCACGCAAAAACTACTGAATAGAATTGCATGAAACTTTCACCATTCTATCACTTAACGTCTAACTAGGACAACTTTCATTTGGCTATCTCATCCAGTTCCCGAGTTATTGAAAACAATTTGGGAAAAATGTGACAAAAAATGTGGTTTTTTTACCATAACGCCCGCGTCACACAAAAACGACTGCATAGAAATGAATGAAACTTTCAATAATCATTCTCTAGACGTCTCTCCTAAAATTTAAGATATCTTTCACCTCGATATTTTACCCGGGTCCCAATTTATTGACCTAAATGTGGACCCAGGGTGACTGTATGATTTGCGCTTTTAAGGCGGAACAAAGTTCGGCGGGTCAGCTAGTGTACAATAAAACAAATACAATCTTAAAATAACAAATTCAGTAAGAAAATAGTTAATGACATAGTATGCTACAATAAAGAGCAGTGGAAATGTCATTTTATAATTGTTACATTAAAGGGGGGCATGAGTACAAAACAAAATGTAGTTGCAAATATAATTAGTAAAAGTTAAAAATTATTAAATTAAATATATGTACACAAATTTATGCATAAAAATTTAGGCAAAGCATTCGATGCATTTTCAGAACCGAACATCAATTTCAGAATCTACATCAATATGTATTATGTTAAAGCGGTAATGCATTATCGCAGCAAAACTTGATACTTTCATGATTGAAGCCAAAAAGCCATATTTTCACCTCTTTGAGGAACACTGAAAGGGATCTAATAAGCTGTATTTCGTCGGGTAATTTGAGAAATAATTTACAAGACACTGTGGTGTAGAAGTTACGAAAGAGTGTGGTGCGAAAGCTCGGAATTGCTATGTGAAATAACGATCTACTTCACATACTCTTTGAGTATATCCGCGCCTTATGAAAAAGATTTTCAAAACTTTAAAGTAGTACAAATGACGAAAATGAAGAATATTAAACTTTTTGAAGAGATCCATGGAATGTGTCATGCGCCCAACCGTACATATTCTTCGAATAAGACACTTCTGCATGACTAAAAGCGGACGAACCTTATTAGCGTATGCACCACCCCAGCAACTGATTCCGTATTGTAATTTAGAGTACATTAACCCATGGTATACCATTATCAATAATTTGTTGGAGCACAGTTTTTTCAAACTATAGAAGGAACTTACGGCTGATAGAAGGTAAAGCTTCATAGCCGAAATATGCGAAGACCAACTTAGGCTTTGACAAGTCAGGAACAACTTCGATGTTAAAGCAATTATTGTTGCAGTTAATAATATGACTAAAAGTAGCTACAGCATTTGTTGAGTGCAATTATTAAAGTATAATATATATCGCATACAGTTCGAGGCATGAAAAGTAAATGCGTTATTTGGTATGTCTTTGTTACCAAGCCTAAAATACATTCACTTCGGCTTGCTACCAGCTTGTGGCCTGCAAACCAAGATCTTACCAAATGTAAGTCGTGGTTGATATCTACAAAAAGATTAAATGAGTTGTCTGATCAGTATGTTTTAACTTTTTGAACTCTATCCGTTAGGTAAGATTCAAACCATCTTAGGATGTTACCACGAAAACCAGCGGAATTTAATTTGCTCAAAAGAATAATATGGTCAACCATGTCAAACGCTTTCGTCATATCGACGAATAGACTAGCACAACACTTTCTTTCATCAATCGTCTTATATATAAATGAACAGAATTCTAAAAGAGCATCTTCAGTGGAGGGACCGGACCTAAAACTGCATTGGACTGGAGAAGTTTATTTTATCTAGATATGCTAAAAGTCTACCCTTTACAGCTTTCTCGAAAGTTTTGGTTATTGAAGATAGTAAGGATATAGGTCTGTAGTTGTTTTTATCTTTTTTATTTCCTTTTTTAAAAAAAGGTATAACAGTAGCACACTTTAAGTCTTCTGGAAAAACTCCAGAGAGTATACTTAAATTAAATAAATGCTTCAGAACGTCAACAATATACAATCCTATGCTCTTTAATATTCGATTTGAAATGTTATCAGTTCCACTAGAACCAGAATTTTTTAGGTTTTTGATTATGATCAGAATTTCTGAGTCGGATATGGGATCAAAGAAAAAACTGTGACTGGGCGAGGCGAGTTCAGGATGCAATAGGTCTGTTTGACACATACAAAGATTATATTTCTTAAATATAGCGGGACCAGTACCCACGTTAACAAAGAAATAATTCAGCGCATTTGCAACTATCAGAGGATCCGAGACATAAGTGCCGTCCAAACTTAACACAAGCGAATATGATTTGCTTTTTGAATTACGGTTAATAATTTGGTTTACAGCATCCCATTCTCTCCTTAGGTCACCATGCGCTGAAAATAATAAATCTTGGGAATATTTTTCGCGATTAGATCGAATTTCTTTATTTAGCGCATAAGTGAGGCCACGAACACGTTTCTTAAGCTTGGCATATGTTGGATGTTTGCTGGATTTCAGACGTAAATTGTTTTTTATCTTAATCTTTCGAATTGGTGAATTATCCAAGGCTTCAGAGCTAAAAGCGACTTTTTCCGTTGAACAGTGAGGGAAGAATTGTTTATGTGAGCTGAAAGCGTATTTATAAACAGGTTATAAGCTTTTGTTACATCCGTTTCATTGAAAACAGTTCCCCAGTTTTCACAGAGAAGCGATTCTTGAAGCAAATTTATAATCCAATCTTTTAGAAGTTACTTGTACTATAATCTTCAATTGCCCTACTTTTATTCAAGTTCACGAGTTGAAGGCCAGTCAGGCAATGGTCAGAGATGCCAAAGTTAAGATTTACACCGGCAAGCATATGATCTATCATATTAATTTACCTAACGTATAAATGATCAATACAGGTCCCTGAATCTGGGCGAAGCTCGAAACTTCGCGTTTGTAACAGTTTCGTATAAACATTCCAACCCACCTGCAGAGTATGTATCATTTGCATTTGCAAAAAATTGTAATTAGGAATGCTGTAGTCATTAATTTCATATGGAAAAATCCAAATCTCTGAAAGGAATAGATTATCCGGAAGCTTATTAAAGGCTTCAAGGTTGCAAACTAAATGATCGAAATTACGCCTTAGACTTCTTATATTTTGATGCAAAATAGTAAAAGTATTACCTTCTGATGCCAGCAAAGAAGAATCTGTGATAACATTTATGGTAGGACTGTTATTTATAAAAACGGATCCTGAATTCATTTTTTAAAGTACACAATAGCGGCAGCACCAGTTTCGTCCGTGTACCAGTTGTGTCTGACGTTGTAAGGTTCGCGTAGTTTATCCTATGGTCAAGGACCAGTTCGTCCAGCAATTCATGACCCAACCTGCATCAATTCAAGTTGCCTTGTATAGAGCTTATTACTATTGTTATTATTATTATTATTATTATTATTATTATTATTATTATTATTATTATTATTATTATTATTATTATTATTATTATTATTATTATTATTATTATTATTATTATCATTATTATTATTATTATTATTATTATTATTATTATTATTGTTATTATTATTATTACTATTATTATTATTATTACTATTATCAATCTTATAATTAATATTATTATTATTATTATTATAATTATTATTATTATTATTATTAAAGTAATTATTATTATTATTATTATTATTATTATTATTATTATTATTATTATTATTATTATTATTATTATCATCTTATTATTATTATTATTATTATTATTATTATTATTATTATTATTATTATTATTATTATTATTACGATTACTATTATAATTATTAATATTATTATTTATTATTATTATTATTATTATTATTATTATTATTATTATTATTATTATTATTATTATTATTATTATTATTATTATTATTATTATTATTATTATTACTATTATCAATCTTATAATTATTATTATTATTATTATTATCATTATTGTTATTATTATTAATTTATTATTATTAATACTATTATTATTATTATTATAAGTCAAGAAAATTTAAAACTTTGCTATACCTACCTCGGTCATATTCCAACACCCCAACCCCTCATGGCTAGGTAAAAGGCAGTAAACATCATAAATTCGTGGGTCCTTCACTCTCATCGAAAGTTATCACTGTTCAATTTACCAGTAATCATTAGCACATTAGCATTGAAGGACACGAGTATTTCTCAATTAAATGTTCATCTGTAATTAAAAAATTTAAATAAAAATAGGAGACCTAAAAAATGCCGAAATCATTCACATATCCTACTGCACTTTTACTTCACACCACTTTGAATGCATATTTCCTCGCTAACACCACCAACGTGGCCGCAAAGTTTTCAAAGTGAAAATTTAAAAGATCTTTTGTGAGGATATCTTAAGAAACTGCTGTGGTGCTCATACTTTGCAAGAGAAATTTTTCTCACAATATGGCAACTTTCAAGCTCACAAATTTTTGGTGCATAAACGCATTGGCGTAGACATCGCGTAGTGGCTGTCCATAAGCTGTGGATCTTTTAAACCGATTAAAAATAAATTTGCTCATTTTAGTTTGCTTTATTAGATCAAAATCGAGCGTAGGGGAGCAGAGAAGACCTACAGTCGGTTAAAAGATGGCGGTTTTTTGCAGTCAAGTGAAGTGTCTTGGCTGACGCCCACATTAATATATGTATATCTATATGTGAGTGTGTGTATGTGTCTATATATGTATATGCGTATGTGTTTGTTGACAAAATTTTCGTTGTTGATAGAGAAACTTATACAAAGCTGCTTTTGCGTGTGCTCTTAATGTAAAATGGCTTGAATTAAGGGACTTTCATAAGTGATATACCGCGAATATGAGTGTGTGTGGGAGTGTGCGTGGAGTGTGTTCTTATGGATTTATATAGGGTTCAACTGCTTTGAAATTAAGAAGTAGGCAAAATTTCATTTTGAATAAATTAATATCAACATTAATAAAGGGGAGCTATTTTCAGCGCATGCCTCAGTGTAAAACTTAAATATTTTTCTTTTACTTAAAAAGAAAGAAGCAGATAGAGAACAAGGTCAAGAGATGCAGGAAGAAGTAGCGAAAGAAGACGAAGTAGACTAAGAGGAATAGGGGCAAAGGAATGTGAAGTGAGAAGAAGAGATGGTACAGATTTTCAGAAAGTATGACGTCTGTTAAGCCTGCTGGTCTTTTTTACAACTTAAATTTTCTAGTAAGTCTCCCCTTCAAAACTAAATAAGAACTAAATGTATGGCACGATATACAACTAGTATATCATCATAAAATTGCAATTACATTTTTGCGCCGAGTATTGCCTTTAATTTGCTGTGTGCTGCTTTGCATCCTTTCCTACAAATTGGCGGGATCTTAAGTTTTTTCTCCGACTCCGAACGGCTGCTGAGAAGCATTCCATGGCGGAAATAAACTCTAAGAGTTATCACACCACTGCTGGGGGGACCCCCTTTTGGAAAAAACTGTTTCAAACCACTCTGGTGTTACCTGACCCGGTACTCGAAACTTGGTAAACTAAAAATTCTCCATTGTACACACTGCATTCGCTCGGAAGCCGACCGTGCCGAGACTTTATATTTATATCGCACTGCCAGCTATAAAATCAACTATCGATATTATATTTGGTTATTCTATTTTTTTTCTTGTAAGATTTTTACTATCTTTCTAATTTAACAGAACCCTGAGTTTGTTTCAAGTAATAGTGAGTCCTACTGATTCCACCTTCTGTAATTTTTGATATGTAAACATCGTTTTGAACGGTAGGGGCAGTCCAGAAAAGTTAAGCGTAAGATTGTGCCTGTGCCGTTGCCTCTGCCGGCGACTGTGCCTTATTGTTGATGTTGTCTCTGTGCATATTCGAGGTGCAAGTGAGGATATGTATGTGACGCTCTGCTTATTTGTGTGTATGCAAGTGCTTTGCTGAACTGGGTTTATGATAAGAACACAGAGCTTTTCTGGCTACACTCAGAGAAACAGGTAAAGACCCTTTTTGTGTAGTTGGCGATTGGCTTGTTGAAGTAGGACGAACCACCTAATGCATTTGAGTGTAGCTCACGAGACCAGCAGCAATTTTTCTCTAAATTTAGCTGTACAGTTTTTTCTCCGTGATTACAGAAATATAACTAGAATTGTTGAGTTCGGTAAAAGTTAAAATAAATATATTAAACAGTAGTGCGAGGGTTAATGTTCAAGCTTTATCAAGTATGTTTTGCTTTGACGTTTGCCTTGTCTATTTTCCTTTTCTTGGTTTTTTTTCTTTTTTTGGTAATTCGTTTTTGCCGCTTTACCATCGGTCGCGAACTCCTATTTTTGCCAGAATTATTATTTGGATTTAATGCGCTTTATTTGTAATATATTTAGAATTAATTTAATGAATATTTAATCAAACAATTGTGTTATCAATTTGGAGAATTGGTAAGCCGCAATAACTTACACGTAAATACAGTACACAACCCGCATATACGCCAAGAGGCAATTAACATACGAAAGGTATATGCAACAACAGGAATTATTAATCTTTTCCATATTAATTCGTAACCTTCCTGGCCTTTTTAGCCTTTTTGCCTCATCTCGGAAGGACTGAAATATTTTTATAGATTTTAGCATTTTCAATGGCATTGTTTTGCTAATGTTTCCGAAATCATTATTTCCTCAATATATTTCTAAATTCGGATATCAATTCGCAGATACATTGCAATTATTTGTTTAAAAACAAATAGAGAAATATTCGGGAGGGAGTTGAAAACGCTCTTATATTGGGTCATATTTATAAAAAAAAAGCAATTTCTTTTGACATAAATTTGTATGAAGAAAATTTAAGAAATTTGAGAAAAAGATTTGAAAGTTGAACTGAAAGCAATAGCTCCGATTTTATAAATATGACCCATTGTTAGGTAAAAGTGTGGATCCATGGAACACGACCTCATTTACATGAAGTTTAGGGGTATATTGCGATAGGCCAACTAGCTTAATTTAGCCGAATTTTTGTTAACTGATTTTCTGTTTGAACGGATGACAAAATTAAAGTAAAACAAAATCAAGACGATCAAAAAGAGATACACTTACAATAAAACCACCATTGCCTGGCACAACTGGTAAACCGGTACCTTCGTACGTTGGGAACGGGTAACGAGCTTTGTTTCTTTGAATTGCAGTTGAAGTCATTCCCGTGTAGTTCACTGTAATAACATGCGTTGATGGAATGTTACCTGCATCGGCAGTAACGGTATCACTGATTGCAGGAATTATCAGTGGGTAATTACCTGTCTAGTTGAAAAAATGTTCACCCGTATCCATACCTCGATGGCATTGGGATATCAAATTTTCTAGTTTTTAGTTCCGAGAAGCACCGTCATTTTCCCTGTTCCATTATTCTTCACTTGTCGCTATCGAGTCCATGAATTCATAAATTTCTTCACCCGATAACTTCGAAGATTTGGTTTTGTGATGCTTGTCCTAAGCCACTCTTACCGATTCGAGGGATAAGTACCATTTTCAGTGTCAAACTTCGTCGAAAATAATACTTAGCTAACTTGAGTATCAAGTTGGCAGTATCGATGAAAGAGTCTTAAATTTCGAACACTATCTATCTATCTATGGCGCGATATACAACAGGTATATCATCATAAACCTCCTAAGAGATTTTTGCGCCAAGCTTCTCTTCCAATTTGTGGTATGCCGATTTGAATTTTCCCTACAAATTGGTGGGACCTACAGTTTTTTGCCGACTCCGAACGGCATCTACAAAGGAGACGAATTTTTTGCTGAGAAGCCTGTCATGGCAGAAATACACTCGGAGAGTTTGCCAAACCACTGCCGAGGGGCGACCCCGTTTTGAAAATCTTTTTTCAAATCACTTTTGATGTTACCTGTACCAGGGCTCGAACCATGGACCTTCGGTGTGGTAGGCCGGCAACACTACCTTCACACCACGGCGGCCTTCACACTACTCACAGAAATTTGGACTGAGCCTAGGAGCCCCTCCTCATGGCTATCCAATAAATATTAGTCTATCAGGGCTAGACAAAACTCTTTTCATATTACCCTTAACCCGAACTTATTCTTTTTCAGCCGTCTTTCACTAATTGAAAAAGAAATAACCGCGCCTTAATAAGTTAAAGATAAAATTAATAATTCGCTCTCAGCTCGGTCGTGGAAAAGCTTCTCACACAATTTCCACTTCAGTGGCCATATGGCAATCTGGGCTATAAACCTGTCAGCTTAGTAAAAACGTCCCTACTAATTTTACACTTTCATTAATTCATTAGAGCGAACACCTGTGATAATCCATTAATCGCGTAACCATTAGCATCATTTTCACTATTCTGCTATATTACATCAATGCTATCAATAATCGGAATTCACTACTTTTTGTCAGGCAATTCAATCAATCATTGCACTGTTGCTGTATATTAGGCAGTCAATTAGATAGTTGGTAGCTAATACACTCAGCATCGGTTACGTGGCATATAATTATTGTCTATTGTTTGATAATGATTTTAGTTAGGTATTTTAATTTAATTCTAATTTTTTGGTTTTAGAAATTAAAAGATAATCACTCTTGGAGGTAGATACAGAGATAGCGGCAGTTGCTGGCATTGACTGATGAGTTGAGTAATTGAGCATCAAAGTTTTGTGTTTATGACATTTACTACTACCGCCGCCGGCACTGTAATCAGCGGCCGACTTTACAAATATATTATATATAGCCCCCATACAAAACATTTTCCCGATAAACGGTGTTTAGGCTATGTATATTTTTTGCAGAGTTTGTACTTATTGTAAATAAGGATTGGACATTTAAAACCTTGATGCGTATTTTAGAAAGGTATAAAGCGCCACAGCCGAAAACAGCACTTTCCGTACTTGTTTTACTCTATTTTTTGTCACCGTTTCCATACACGCAAGAGTCGCTGTTACGTTAACTGCTTTACTGACTGTAATTTTTCCTTTGCAGATGCCCTTCAGAATCGGCAAAAAACTGTAGGTCCCTCCAATTTGTAGGAAAATTTGGAGGCAGCACACCACAAATTGGTAGAGAAGCTCGGCCTAAATATCCGCAGGAGATCTTCCAGTTACAAAATTACCGCTGAACGCTCTAAATCAACTCGTGTTGATACTTTGGTTGTTATGAGTACTGGACATTTTCAATATATTTGAAATAAGGGTGTAACCTCAAGTCGGAGAAATCGTTTACTTAAGAATCAAATTTTCATTGTTTATAGCTTAGAGCTTTTTTATACAAACACCAAATTCGATGTATTAGTAAAGATATTTTATGAGTAATTAAATTAAGTGAAAATCGTTTAAGATAAAAAGTACTCAAAAATTATGTATGGACGATTTCCAGATTTTATTAACTTTCAATACTCTTAAACATTTTATTACAGTAAAAATATTACAAGATAATACGAGTAAGAAATATAAAAAATGTTTGGTCTCAAAACTAAAGTAAAAATACATCACTCGCCATAATTTCGGTTTAAACTATGCAAAAACTAATACGAGTCGTTTCATTTAACATTTGACTAAACTAAAAACTATGTTAAATGCTGAATATTAAAATAAATAACAAAGAAACAGCTTACTTTGAAATATAAAAAAAAAAAACAATTCGTTTTTTCTTAATCTTTGAGTTTGAATTACAAACCGAAAATAAATAACTGCCAGGAATGTTCAGTTGTTTAGTGTTACCTGATATTTTATTAGTATCCAAATTACGAAGAAGTGTTTTATACGATACTATGTGTTTTCAGCTGTATTGTGTACATAATTTGCAAATTGGTTTATCCGTCTCACAGATGGCACTATTTACAAAAATCGCTTTAAGATTTTAATAGATCGATAATCGACTATAGTAAAAAATTGTCATTTTCTCACACCCTACTTAAAGAATTTCTAGTAAGATATGTGAAATGAACTCAACTATGGTCTGGTACATAAATACTCTTTGTCGCACTATTTACCATGTTTTAATGGTCTCTGGTCTTTGACAACCAGATTTTATTATGGTAACTGAACTTCCACAATTAATCTCCGATTTATGCTCCCAATTTTTTTTTCTATTTTTGGTTTTGTCGTCTATTTTTTTTAACTTAGTATTATTGGTAAACTTTTTCGATTGGACATTAATTTAATAGGGTGGTCGATTTTTAGAACCATTTCGTTTACCGAAGGGAAGGGAACTTAAGCGTATGGGCTTGATTTGCTACGATAGTACGCCTAAACAAATTTTCTGATAAACCAAAGTGAATTTTTTAAATGGTTGGTGCAGCTCTCAGCAAATTCAAATATTGAGAATTCTTGCCATATAATCGCCATATACAATGAATAAGCTAACTTTCTCCTTGTGAGGTTTAATGAACTTAAACTTAGGCATTTGTTAAAATGTCCGTATAGATTTGGTTAAAACTTCGCAGCAGATTTTAAGTGATGTGTTTCAAACAGACAGTCAGACACATTTTTGTAAAAACTATATTTTTGGATTTTTGTAGACTTATAAAGACCTCATGAATGCTTTTTGCCATTAAAAAAATTGTATTAGAGAAATACGCTCAGTACTTTGGTTATTCTTTTGTATCAAAAAATATCATTTAAATTTTATATACATTGCTAGCAAACCCGGACAAGTTTCGCTGCGACTGAGAACTTATAGACGATTAAATCCAATTGTAATAATTTTATCTTCCAAACAAGTAGTGGCATGGAACTTAATTACATTGTTTATTGCAGAAATTATTAGCATCTTTCGTTTTATACCAGTATTGTACTAACACATATTGGGTAACCTTGGTATTAGTCGACAACTCCGAAACCGGCAGAGCGATACGCGCTCAAACATGCAGACAGACATTTGAAAATTCTAAGCACTCCTGCTTGGATTCTATTTGCTCAGTAATAATATCACGTATACATTTTTCATGAAAACAGGCATCGACTTCTTACAAATTTATTATATGTAGAGAATAAAATATTCAAATAGGTTTTATCTACAGCTGCGTTAAATATAATAGTAGAGAACCTTAAATGGATGTCGTTCAACGAAATAAAAAGAAGCTATGTTTTTAATAATTTTTTATTTAAAATATAGCTTACTCCTTAACCGAAGTCACACAAAAGGGAATTTCAAAGTTAACACAAAGTTCAGGAAAGTTATTTAAACTTTAAAAAATGGCCATCAAAATATTAGAACTCTTTGGCAGAATTTCTAAAAGAGTTTTGTGTAAGCAGTTTTGTAGACCAATCAATTTTACTGTTAAATTGGGCAAGCTAGTACTCGCTCAAAAATTTCCCTGAATTTTCAGAATTTTTTTCGTCAATCGTGTTGAGCGATTTCTTCTATGCAACGCATGAAGAAAAATTCATTTTGTATGGAAAAAAATACCCCACAGCCTTGTCAAAAAAAAATTTTTTAAATTCATGGGAAATTTTGAGGTACGAGGTGTGTTCAAAAAGTATCGGGAATTTTGCGTTTTTTCAAAAATTATTTATTTATTCATGAATATCTATTTTGTCCCCCTCAAAGTAATCCCCACGAGATATTATACACTTGTGCCAACGGTTTTTCCAATCTTCGAAGCACTTCAAAAAATCATTTTTTTGTATCTTGTTCAGCTCCTCCTTCGATGCCGTCTTTATCTCGTCAAGAGAAGCGTAACGTCGTCCTTTCATGGGCCTCTTCAGTTTAGGGAACAAGAAAAAGTCACAGGGGGCCAGATCTGGGGAATACGGTGGCTGCGGCATCATTAGTGTGTTGTTTTTGGCCAAAAAGTCGCGCACAAGCAACGATGCGTGAGCAGGGGCGTTATTGTGGTGCAAAAGCCAATTTTTGTTCTTCTTTGCACATCTTCTCGGCCTTCTGAGAACATTTTGTACCACCGATAAACGTTGTTTCGGTCCAAGGCAGCTTCTCCGTATGCCACAGTCAACATTCGGAATGCATCCGCGCACTTAATTTCGTTTTTCACACTAAATTTGATACAGGTTCTTTGATCCATTTTTTAGAATAGGTAAAAATCGAAGACGATCCAAAACACGTGCAAGCAAAGCAGCTGTCGACAATTAACTGAACATTCAAAATGGCCGAGCTTGTCGGCATAAGTGAGAGACATGAGTACCAACATAACGCCACAAAAAATTCGAAATTCGAATATACGTAACCAGCGAAAATTCAAAATTCGCGATACTTTTTGAACACACCTCGTACTTCTAACTTGAACCTTAAGGTGCTAAAACTAAATGAGCTATAAAACTGCGTACTCAAAGATTTTCTAAAAATTCTGCCCGAAAATACTTTTGTATAAATTTTTAAAAGTTTTATTAACTTTCCTGAACTTTAAAATGTATATTGCTTCCTTATGTCAACAATTTTTATTGTATTCATGAAAACTTGAAAATGTACAGGCCGTAAATAAACAAAAATTGTTGGTATAAAATAAAATAACAAAACCGAGAGCACGCGGTAAGGCAGTTCTGCTGATGATGATAAAACAGATCTGTCAAAAAATCCATCATGACCACACTACTAACTGTCAAATGGCGGAAGTGGTTCATACATATGGTAAAGAAGAATAGAAATAGGAGTTTAGATGACATCAAAACCAGCGTATTGTTAGCTTAATGGTTAGTAATGCGTGTCAAAATTTCTCTGGTGAAGAAGGTTAGCAGCTTCCGAAATGGATCTATAAGAAAAACTATGCCGGTTGTCTCTAAACATTTTTCCTACTCTATTGAATTCAAAAACTTTTAATAATTAATAAAAAATGATTATTAAAAAATAAAAACAATAACAATTTTCATAAAAATTCAAAACGTGGAAAATTATTATTCTTGGACTTAAGCTCGCTTCACGAATACTTTAAAATTTATATTTTTAACGAAAAAATTCGCTTCTTTTTATTTCGTCGAACGATATTCAATTTAATTTAACTACTATTGTATTGAACACAACTGTATGTATGTATTAATTGAATTTATGAGCGGTAAGTGTTGAGTAGCATGAGCATGAAAATCTGCTGTTTGCATTACCATGTGACAGGCAATTTGTCGAACAAAACTGTCAACTGTTTAGCTTTATCTTTTTTTTTTAGTTTCTTTTTTATTTAATATTGTCCATACATTTTTATACTTTTCATGCTTACCAAAGAGATAGACCACCGGTGGAGAGCAATGCATTGAACGCTGCTTATTTGCTCCCTTCAGCCAATTAACATTCATCATTTATTGCATTACACATAAATTACAAAGAAAATGTAATTAAAATTGTATTAAAACATGCTTATAAATTTTCAAGTAAACAATAACAACAAAAATGCGGATAAAAATAAATACTTGTAAACAAATATTACTACAATGTACAAAATTTAACGGTGAATGAGCATGATTGCAGTTGTTGTAGTTGTTTATAGTAAGCTCGCAATTTGGTGTTATACAACTTTTTAATTAATGTTGCTGTTGAATTAAAATTTTAAAAAATATACCGTAAATCGATTCAGTTTCGCAAATAAACATTGCAACATTTATTATTGGAAAGTTATTAATTTTTAATTGTAGGTGGCGGAAAATTATCAAAACAGGAATATCTACTTCTCATAATGAGTTAATTTTTCATTGCTTTGCAAAGCGAAATTAGTATAAACTTATACTAAGGTAATCTGAAAGTCTCTGAGATTATTTTGCCTAAAGCGTTGAAATTTTTTAAATTCAGACTATGCAAAAAAGGAATAAAAATCGTAAGAGGATTAGTCCCTACTAGCTATCCACTCTTAGAATTTAGCGTTTTCTTGCACGACCCTTTTCATTTAGCGGTTTTACGGGTTACTTTCGTTTTTTTTTTATATGAAATGGATATGATTTGATTCGCTGATATATCAGTTTTTCACAATTTTTTTTTTTGCATCCTATCCTATTATATACGCTTTCTATTTATTTATTCTAGAAATTTAAAATGTTCCCTCGAGCATATTCTAAATCCCTAAAACGCAGGGGCAGAGAACAGTCAAAACATCAAATAAACAGTTCGATTTCAATCTGTATATTTTGTGAGGTAGGTTTCATCGAAGGCTGGGTTATTGCTCGGTCAATCTAGAACATTGATCGGTAAACCTTACTCGATTGAGTATTACTCTCAACACACGTATTCTTACGCTCTTCTTCAGTCGCTGTTGAGAGAGACATTTTGGCACAGTGGTATAACAACTTTTTACATTGTAAATGGGAGCACCCAGCTATTTTTTCAAGTTCTTGGTTAGATTTTATGATAAAATTTAAGTTACCGCGTTTTGGAGAAATTTTGCTTAGAAAAAATAAGACTTTTCCGGGCGCCCAAAATACCCTGCCTTTGACATATGGATATTTACATAAGACTTTTTTTGTTGGGCGCCGCAAAAAAAATAGTTTTTCAAAACTTAAAATTAACTTTGTATGCCTACATTAATGTCTATACTTTTGTGGCAATTTCTTGCTAAGAGTGCATTTGATAAATTTCTGGAAGTTAATCTGCTTCTTTGCTTGGAACAGATGATTTTCCTATCAGAAAAAATGTGTTCACAAAAGAATGTATACTTGTCTTTATATAAAGAATTGTAATGTCTTCTAAAATTATATTTACGGGTTCCCTTTATAGAAGCGTAACACAAGAGACATTGCATTTTACCAAATCTATCTGAAATCATAAAATAATTTGTGTCATTCATTTTAAATCGCGTATAAATACTCTCACATGCAAGATTATCAACAAGATTTTCGGTTAAGCAACAGACAAGAAATTTTGTTCTTCGCACGTTTACCAATACATCCTCACATTTCAAATCGCTGACCACTGATCTAGAATCGAGTAAAGCTCCTACTTCCTTTACTAATAAGAACACAGTGATTTTATGTTGTTATTTCAGTCGGACACACACACATATACACGCAAAAGGTATATCTAGTCGGGTACGATGAATAGGGTGTGTCCTTAGCAACGCACAAAGTGGTTGGTGGGGCGGACAAGGATGCTGTATAGAGTGGATGACGGCAGACGGTTATTGGGTACGTTGATTCGGTGACTAGTTGATTGAGGGGTACCATTGTTCTTGTGAACGCAGAAGCGACCGCAACCAAAAAAGGATCGATTGTGAAGGGTTGTGCAGGGTAAGGGTGGTAGCTTCTCACAGTATGACGTGCGACTTGCCGTCTCGCTTACCGAAACCACACTTTCGATAGTTACTAAGGCGCAAGTTGTCTTCTTAAGCATAAGTTAAGACAAACTATTTGCAAATTACAGGTACGTATAAGTAGGCGATCGCGCATGAATGACTGAATTATTTGACTTGGGCGAGTGAGTGGTAGTAAGGAGTGTAGGTGTAAAGTATTATGATGCTTCTTAAAGCAGCATTACAATTTAAACAAAAGGAGCAAAAAAAAAATGTCCAGTAGTCTAGCCAAATAAGCCGCTGGGCTTTAATTACCTGAATTATGTCGGTGCTCATACAGCTTATTTAGCCCACCACTAGGCGCTCTTCGCTATCCACCGTCGCCAACAAGTAAGGATTTTCACATCTTCACCGTTCTAGTTTAGAACGTAGAAGTCACAATGCAGTTATTGAGGCTCTTATTTAATATTTTTCCCTCGCGGTTAAGTGCTGCTACATGTATTTTTTATTCCAACAACAAATTAACGAAACGGTATGATAGTTGGTCACCTTGTAAAACTTATCCAATTTAGTTTGGAACGGTTCGGAGATGGCCTTGTCAATTCTGACCGAGCTTGTGGTGTATATACCTGCTCGGAAGCCAGACTTATAGGGGCCAATTAGTCTTTTAATGTCAGGCTGCGATATTTTAAAGGCTGATTCTGCGCTAGTTGGCTCAGTATATAGGATCGTGTGGATTGAGAAGAGAACAATTAGATTATAAACTTCAGGCATGCATACATCCGACCCTGTTCTTTGTAGGAGCTTATGCATGGGCTTTACCAGCTCCTCACCAACATGTTTGATTAGCTGGGTAGACAATCCGTCTCCACTTGCTGTTTGTTGGTATACGCCATGATCGAAGTATCGGTGCATAGGCGCAATATTCCGTGATGACCCCTGAAAGTACTCTCATTTAGTTTGAGAAGGAAAATTGTTCTTTTCTTATCTTAAATTGGCCGTATGGACCTTGAGACTTCGCAATCAGCCCAGTTAGTCCAAAGTAATTTAAAATAAAATATATAAATATATGGCGCGCTATATAATGGGTATAATAATATAAACATCAGAACAAATTTTTGCGCCGAGCTTCTGTAAATCAATGAATAAAGAATTAAATCAGAACTATTTACGTAAATTTGAATCCGATATAAAACTAAATCCCAAAGCCTCTTGGCGTTACGTAAAATCGAAAAAATTTACAATGATACTCTAGCTGATTCCCCATTAGATGCCGCAAATCTGTTTGCGTATTTTTTTAGCTCAAATTTTGCAGCTGACTCTGACGCGAGTAACGATTGTTTTCTACCTACTGATTCCTCACTAAATTTTGGGGCTCTTGAGCTCACATTAGACGATATTGAGTTGGGGATTCGTCAAATCAAAATGTCGTTACAGACTGATGTTGGTGGTTTGTCGTCTCACCTTTTCAAAAGCTGTTCTGCTCTGGACACCCTCTTTTGCTGCTTTTCAACAAATCTTTGGAGCAAAGCGAGTTCATTGATGCATGGAAAACCACTTTTATTACGCCAATTTTCAAATCTGGCAATAAAAATGACATTGCTAATTACCGACCGATCTCTAAGATTTCTAAAATCTCGAAACTTTTTGAATGTGTTGTAAAAAATAAAATTTTCTTCTCCATAAATCGTCTTATCTCTTTAGAGCAGCACGCTTTCATGTCTGGGAGATCAACCACTTCTAATTTGGCAGTTTTTTCTGAATATTGCATTGCTGCTTTTAGTGAACGGGTTCAAGTTGACGCCGTGTATACAGTTTTCGAAAGCGTGTGACAAAGTTAATCACCGTATTTTATTGTCGAAGTTACACGGTTTTGGCTTCCATTAAAATTTTTTAAAATGGATAAAATCTTATCTTTCTAGTCGATCATGTACAGTTGTAGTTGATGGCGTTTCGTCATACTCTTTTATTGCTTCTTTGGGTGTTCCTCAGGGAAGCATTTTGGGTCCGACTCTTTTTGTCATTTTCATCAATGATATTGCTAGTTGTTTTGAATCTTCACAATTTCTTTTGTATGCTGATGATATGAAGATTTTTACTAAGATTACGTGTCCCTCTGACTCGTTTAAACTTCAAAAGGATTTAGAATATTTCGAAGTATGGTGCCGGAAAAATATGCTTCCCTTAAATACTAAAAAATGCTTCCATGTATCGTATTCCCAATCCCGGTTTCTCATTCCTACCTCCTATTCTATTCGTTGCTCTCAACTACAGATTGTTTCCGAATTCACTGATCTGGGAGTGGTTCTCATTTCAAAGGCATATCAATTGCACCATTGCTAAGTCTTACTCCATGTTGGCATTTGCTAGACGTTTCAGTTCGGATTTTAGCGATCCGTACACTTTGAAATCACTATTTACTTTACTTGTTCGCTCAAAACTAGAATATGCAGTCATTATTTGGCGTCCGTATTATGCCTGCCATATTAATCGCCTAGAGAGAGTTCAAAAAGTTTTTATTAAGTATGCTCTACATCCCCTTCATTTTGATCTCCCAATTCCCAAATATGAGTCTAGATGTATGCTTATAAATCTTAAGACACTGGATTGCAGGAGAATTTTCTTATCCCTTATTTTCATTTTTAAGCTGATAAAAGGGGTTGTGGACTGCCCCTACTTATTAGAACGCATTTTTTTTGTTACTCCTCATATTTGGTTAAGGATCAAGCTACATTTTCGGTGCGGTTAGCAAGAACAAATTATGCTGAAAATGCTCCTATTTTGATAGCTCTTAAAGGATTTAATTTGCTCCCGAATTCTTCAGCTTTGGACTTCTCCTTTTGTGAAAATAGATTTACGATGTTACTGATTGATTTATTGAAATAGTATATAGCTTTCCTAAGTTTTTCACTAGTCTGTAAGAAATGTTATATTTTCAAGATTAATAAATAAATAAATAAAAATCTTTTGTCCGTACATTGTGGTGGGCTGCTTTGGGTTATTTTTTTTTTAAATTGGCGGCGCCTACAGTTTTTTGCGTACTTTGGATGGCATCTGCGAAGTTGATTAATTTTCCTGAGAAGCCTTCAATGGCAGAAATACACTCGAAGAGTTTTTGCCAAATCACTACCGAGGGGCAACGCTTTTCTATATAATTTTTACGTTAACTGTCTCGGTACTGGAACTTTTGGACATTCAGAGTAAAACAATTTCCCTAAAAGAATGCTACTCGATTATTATTAGGAGATTTCCATTTTGGAACCTTTCCTATCCTTCTGATGAGATTCTGTTTCTATAATATTGCCATGTCCGGGGACCCATCAGTGAAAAACTTTGAGATGTTCTAGAGCTTTTACAACGTTGGATTCGAATGCCTTAAAGGTAGCTGGGCTGTCAGTAATCTAGCGAACATGTGGCATAGAACTCCGCTTCGAAGACAATGCACTCCTCAGGGAGTCGATATGACTACATTGGAGCCGATATTGCTACGCCTATATTCCTATTCATTGTAGTCTTTAAAGTTCCACAGCAATCACTTGGTTCCTCTTTTTATCTAACGAATTCAAGAAGCCCTTCATCGCTCTAGCGTTAGTATCGGTCGGATGAATGCGCTGGATTACCTGCAGGAGTAATACGCTGACAGAGGCTTCTTGGTTGTTCCCTCGATATTCCCTTCTTTCAAGCATGCCCAGATATTTGACTTCAGAGGAAAGACTAATTGACTAGCCATTTAGGCTGCGCAGATTCAAGGAGAAACCTACGCACATGAAAAAGCGAAATTCACTGTGAGCGAGAGACAACACTAAAAAGTACGGAATTGATTTCTGGTAAAAAATTTACTACGAGTATCAGTTTAAAATAAAATAAAAATAGAAAAATTATTTACCGGATTGTAGTGAACTATTCTCCGGAAACTTTTCAACGCATGCAAGATGGCAATTGGTTCCTTTTAAAAGATCAATTTTTAAAAATGTTTGGTTTGAAATTCTTTACCAAATACACAACAGCGGATAACTTGACAGATTTACCAAAAGAAGTCGACAAACCCTCCTCTGACTAAACTGTAGCTTTTTGTTGAGAGAGTAGCATATTTATGCTAATTTTTGTGCTCTCAGTACTCCGAGAATCAAGTTTGGTATAGATTTCATGTAACTTCTGACTGTCTCTTACTCGTACGGGAACACAGCTATTACACGCCTTTCAACCACGAATTTAGAACACATTGCCTAATTTTAGGGGTTTTTCATGTGTAAAATTAATTTTCACAAGCACCATTCATACCCTGTTAACGTGCAATTTTCCTAAAAAGGTTTTACGAATTTGCTATGATTTTAATTAAGTTTAAGCAAATGAGAGACATTTCCACCACATTTAGAATTTTTCACACTAAAAAGTAGTTAATTTGGTTAGGTGGCAGTTTGGTAAATTGAAAATGTCGCAATGCAGCGTAAAATTTTCAATTTCCTCTAAGCGACGCTTCATAAAACTTTTACACATCTACGTGGTTTTCGTATATAAGTATTAAAAAGTTTTCACTGTCGCAACAACCCACCAAATTTTCAAAAATATCACCGTATTAGCAATTGGCCTAGAAAGCATTTTGTTTAGTAGAGTAGCACTAAACTCAACCAACGATTTGTTGCAGTTTTTTTTTTTTTGTTGTTAATATCAATATAATATTTTATATATTTGAAACGCTTTCCCACACATTTTTACACAATTTAATAATTTTACAATTTCACACTCATCTGCCAAAACTTTGTGCCCTTCAGGCAATCGTATGTCACATCAACACTTAACTACTACTGGGAAGCAAAGGTGTATACGTCAAAAGCAATTTTCATAAGCACCGTAATTAAAAGGCCTATAACCATGCTGTAAATTATTGATCAACTATTAATTAACTAGAAAAGCAATTTTCGGTGATTGAGACGGGGCAGGTAAAGCGAACAGCTGCACGTAAATATCCTTCATCACTTGCCTGACTTTTGCTCCGAAACAGAAACACACACTCAACTATTAACGTTGTTATCAGCTTACCCTGGTAAAAATGCGGCTAGTCTAGAACGAATCCGAAATGAGTAACAAAGGAGCATACGACTAATGACAACTTTCATCACTTTGTTTGAGCAAGTCCTATGAAGAAAGGACACTGTCGGCCAGGCCGACCCTACAGGTTCGCTCGGACAAATCTTGCTCTATAGGCATGCTAAACAAATTATAATGATTTACCCGAACAGTGGACACAACGGAGTAGTTGGATAATATTATATCGCCACGATTCTTTACAAAGTACGAACAGTTGTGTAATCATTAAAAGGTATTTGAATTTGCATTTTAAAAATGTTTTGTTCTTATATATTCTTTAAAGAAATGTTTAAATTTAAAACCATAAATAAAACAAAATGTGTCAGCTGGTAGGATTCGAACCGACGAGTCCCGCATTATAGCCAAGTGCTCTACCCACTGAGCTACGGCGCAGTCATCAGTATTCTGAGAAAAGTATACATTGATATACATACATTATGAATGAATGGTTTAAAATTTTGGCTCAAATTATTAATACTGCATGAACTAACCGACATGGTGTGGGGGTAGTGTTGCTTGACTCCCACACCGAAGGCCCAAGGTTCGAGTCCTGGGAAATTTAATATCAAAAGGAGGTTGAAAAAGTTTTTCAAAATGGGGTCACCCGACGGCTGTCATTTGGCAAACTCTCTGAGTGTATTTCTACCATGGAAGGCGGCGCCTTCTGAAAATATTTTTTTTTAATTTTTAACTAGACACATCCAAACTGGACATCGCCATGTTAAATTCGCCAGTTGACTACATGTCAAAGAGATAGAAGGCGAACTAAAAGGGGTTCGAAACGCACTAGAACCGCACCAGTTCAGAACTAGAGATATTCCCCACAGGGTATGTGTTTACATGTGCTTTTGTGTGTGTGTGTTTGAAAGCAATATCTCTGCCTGCACAATCACTTTATCTCTATCACCACATTTTTCATTACACCATTAGTCAGTCGACCTCCTCTCTATTTCCAAGTTTTAATATTCAGCCATCGACTGAGTGGCTACTACCACACTGCGAAATGCGACCTAGGTTAGTCATAAAAATATTAACACTTTAACTGTTTATATAGTCACTGTTGTTGTCGTTATTAGCAAAATCTCTTAACTGATGCCACGTGTCACTTTTGCGTGCCTTAAGCTGGACAACAGGGTATACCACCCACCCTATATAGCTATATAGCTGGCTTGAAGCATTTACAACTACGTCTACATCTTACCAGGGAGTGCAATGATGTGGAATTGAACACTCTTTCTGAAGACGAACATAGCAGACTTTTTAGAATTATAATATAAGTGTTTGCACCCTTTTACAGGAAGGTACTACTGATCGGAAAGTTGGTTTCCATATATGATATGAGATGGAGGTTGAAGTGGCCTAGTGAGAAGGCGACTTCAAAGTATACTTCTCAGTGAGATCTTTACCAAAACGACATTCTTCAACATAACGCTTATATGCGCCTACACATCGATTCCTTCTTTGTTAAACTAGAACAGACATATGACCGATGCCCCTATCGTAAATTTTCTCGTACTCTTTTTTCGTACACTGTATCTATGCTCGAAATTTATTTTCCACTTAACTGGATTGACAAAAAAAGTAAAAAAAAAAACAAGTAAGGAAAGCGTTGCCTTCGGCTCTGTCGGAAGCTTTATTCTTTCATGAATATGCTTCACGGTTTTTAGTGTCCGATCCTTACTTACATTAAGTACATACTCTGAAAAATTTGATGCTCTTACCATCGGAAAAATGTGTGGTATCACGCCTATGCGATACATTGGTGCAATCTTGATGATTTTCGCTACACACATTACATATGTAATAAGTACTGTAACTGCCAAATTTTGGGTTCCTCAATATTAAATTGCAATAGTTATAGCCCAAGCCCCATTTATCAAAACAATGGATTGTATAGGAGCTATATATTATTTAGGTCCAATCTGGCTGATTTTCACTAGTAACATTACGTATATAAAATGTATGTATGTACTTCATCAAGATATCTCTAAAACTCCAGCTGTGAAAGTCTCATAAAAATTCGTTTTCTTGTTTCCGAGGTCCTTGAGTTCAAACAGAAAAACAAACCCGAAAAAAATTCTAAAACTATTTCAGATGAGCTCTAAATTTTTTCATAGAAATATTTAATGGACATGAACGAGTTTTGATTTTATCTTAAATAATGGCTTGTATATATACCTTTTTATTGTTAATAGTGGACCGTTTTGTGGTTGTGTCGTGTTTAAATAAATAAATAAAATAAATATAGAAATGAAATATTCTTATCCTTTTTAATTTATAACGTACTGGTTAAATTATAATATTATGACATTAATCATATTAACAGAAAAACTTTTGTCTTTTATGGCAGCTTGCAAAAATGCAATTATTTTAAATATATTTTAAGATCACATAGTTTCCCACACATTTTATACACTTTTTTGCAACCAAAGTTTTTGGAAAATAGGAAATACCCGAATCCGGCGCCAATCTCTGTATCCCGGTATTGTAAAATCAGATCCCGGAAGTCCCGGAATGCCCTAAATTGAAAAAGATGGCATCCCTAATATGTATCGCTGCAGAGGACACTGCATTGAATGGCGAACAAATATTGAAAAAGCTGAAGAATCCGATATTCTAATGCACTGAATACATATCAGCAGTTTAAAAATATTTTTTTAAACGCTTTAAATCATGCACCCTGTATACAGAATGCTACTTATTCATACTTTCCTTTTCAAATTCTCATCGTATGGCTAGCAGACGTTAGTAGCCACTTTAAGCGAAGTTGTGTGGTGCACAATAAAATTCCCATAACAAATCTTTTTTAGCGACACGGGTTCTGTTCATATTTAAGGTGGTACAGACTACGGCTTTAGAACTTCATCATTTCTGTTCTCGCTTCAGTAATATACATTTATTTTTTAATTTTATTGATATAATTTATTTTTTATTCGTCATGGTCGAGCAGTGATTTCTGCTTATCTAAAAAGTCAACAACCGTATCCCTGGTTAAAGTTTGATTTACGTGGAGAATTTAAAATCCTACAAAACTGTATGCAGCTAGATTTTTTTACGTCAACTCTCTCTCTCTCTCTGGCAGTTTGAAGCAAGCATGAGTATCCCAAATGCCAAAGAGTGACTGAATTTGAAATTTCTCTCAATCGTAACTTAGCTAACAGCACCGCTTTGTTACGACTGTAAGGAATAAAAAATGGTTTTACCCAAATAAAATCAAATTTTTAACTTTAAAGACTTTTAGTGAAAATTTTTTATTTATTTTTGTTTTAAACTTTCGATATTTCAGTATTTATTTTACGATTATTTGTTGGGATTCCGTAATATCAAAAGAACAATATAATACAAATTAAGATTTTTAAACATTTTTATATTTAATGGGGTCGAAGTGCTTCCGCAATCTTCAGCGTATATTTTCATTTTATTAACTTCAGCTTGTATTTTCCGTAAGAAAAGTTATTGGAACCTTAAATTATTGAATATATTAAAAAAAACTTTAAAAAATTACGTGATAAAGGAAGAAACACCGTCAAAGCATAGACCAAAACGATATAATGTAGAATTTACTTGGCTAAGGCAACTTTTTCTTCTTTAACTGGTGATTAACGGTTAAGTTTCTGAGTACGTTTATGAAAGAAAAATAAAACCACGTACAGCGGTTGGACAAACCGACAGTTGTTTAAATGATATCACGATATATCTTTACAAAGGTTTTTGTCCCGGAGTGGACTTCTAACTCGCACTCTTGAGTTGATGACCAATCACTCATTGCCACAAAAGTCACCACAATTTTTTGACCAAGCTTATTCTAGCGTTTCTGCAGCTACAGCTCGAATAGCAGTTGACTTATCATAATAAGATTTGGTACACATATTCACTTAGAACGAGAAATATGAACAAAATGATTTGATAACCATGCCCACTTTTAATAATAGTAGCTAAACAGTGCTTCAATAAAAAAAGTTGAAATTTTGGAATAAGATTAACCTAGGTAAAACAAATTTAGAAATATTAAAATAAATTTTAAATCGATGTGGTATAGAACAAATTTGACCCCGCAATTCGTACTTTTACGTCCTATTGTCCAAAGTGATTACCCCATAAATTAATCTCCACATATAACAAAATTGTTTGTACAATGCAGATATTCAAGAAAAATTTATAAGAGGGATCATTATTAAGCCAATAGGATCTAAATCAACTGTCTTTAGAATTTTGTCTGTCGGTCTGTATGTTTGGTCGCATCACTTAGAAACTACTAAATAGAATTGATTCGAACTTTTACCATTGCATTACTAGGCGTCTTACTTAAAATAGTATATCAGTAATTTCGGTAGCTCGACTGGTTTCGCAATCGACCAATATGTGGACCAGGGTCACTCAAATGTGTTAGTACAATATTTGTATCAAACGAAAGCGATAATAAGCGATGTGATTAAGTTCCATATCGAATATAGTTTCGGAGATATAATGATTAAAATCGGAGTCAATCTATTATAAGTTCTGAGACGCAGCAAAGTGTGATTGGGTATACTAGTTTTTTAATAAAAAAATGATTTCGTCATATGGAAAATGTGACTTTCTTATGCGTATTTAACTTGTTTCTCGTGATACTTATTCAATTTTAATTAATTTTGCATTGATTCTAAATTATCCTGTTATCTTACCATCTGAAACGGTACTGTCAAAATTGTTAAAGCGACGACAGTAGTGTTGGAAGAAATATCTATGTAATATCGATACATCACTTTTTGTGCTTTCGCTTCAAAAACCGATGTTAGTTTTTGATGTTCTTTTACCTATTATCATGAGTCAAGACTTAAAAAAACTAAATAAATGTGCGGGAGGTGAAATTTAACATGTAAAAGTTTTGCTTTTCTATGCTCCTGATGTCAAAAAAAGCTTACAAAATACGTTTTAAAAAAAAAAAAAAATCGATGCGACGGGGGAACATTTCGGTGTTTTTCTAGCACTGTGCGACAGTGCTAAGGCGCACAGCTGTTTTTTTATTGTGTTTTGGTAATTTTTAATTGTGCTTTTGGTTGCAAATACAGTTGGTGATGTTTCCACAAAAACCTTAAATCACACCCATCAGCATTACAAATCAGCTTTGGTAAAATATGGTTGTCATATTGTGGTTGATGATATTTTTGCATTTAAATGCATTAATTTGTTTTAAAAAAAATGTTTAAATCACCAGTGAAAGTAAAGTACAAAGTTTGTAATGTTTTCGTAGTTTGTGGTTTACCTTTCGTGATAAATCAATTTAGTTGTGCTATTCATTTGAAATATTTTACATGTATATAACAATTTTTTATAAAAAAATATTTAGTAGGTGTTTAACCAGATACAATTTTTTTCTGCTCCCTTAAAAAACTGTTTGACCGTTGAAAGCAATAATAAAAATAACACAGAAAAAGAATTTATAAGCGCTAACAGTTTTGGTTGCTATATGGCAAGCGACAGCTGGACAAGTGATTTTCAAAGCAAATTTGGAGTTCTGCAATAAAAATTCAATTAGTAATTTTATTTATAAGACACCTTGTGCTTCCGAAAAAAAAGATCGGCTTACAATTCTGTATAAACATAAAAATTGCTTAGTTGCTTTCCTTTGCTACCTGTATCAAGAGTCATCTCAACCGTTTGACCTATCTTGAAGTTCTTGTCAATCATAGTCTTCCAAGTCTGAAGCCAGCCCAATAGGGTCCAACTGGTCTGGCAAGGTTGGGTTTCCATCTGTCGCCCCTATAGAACCTTGTATACATGCGATATTAGCTAGCTAATTCGACTTTACTTAGTAAGTACCTAGATGTCAATTTGAAGGTTCGTTAACTTATGTTCGGCTAAAGAGTCTGTTCATCCTTTGGGCCTATATTAGCAACCATGCTTGAAGTGGCCAACGTTTTCTTTATTTTTGTATTATTTTTAGGCGCTATATTTTCATTATCATTTTGTTAAAATTTTTCTGATGCACCATACATTTCATCATAAGCACTATAGATAAAATTATTCCAGGAAACATATTGCTCGAAAGGTGGTGACGGGATCTGACTATGCCTTCCTTTCGGACGTTTTTGTTACATACTTCTTTAAAAATCAGTCTTACTTATTTGGGTACGAGATCCCCAGTGCAGAATGCAGATCGAAGTAGTCATGAAATTAAAAAATCTTAATAATTTAATTTTTGCGACGCTACTGGATTCGGCCCGTTGTGATACCACAAGTAGAAAATTCAGATAATAAACTGGAAAACTTTTACATTTTATTTCACTCAATTATAATCCCGCAGCATTTTTACACAAGAAAAATTTGAGCTAGTTTTTATAATATTTACGGAATGGAGTGGCAGCGCTGCTTGCTCCACTGAGAGGCACACCTTATTATAAGGAAATTAAAATAAGTGCTACATCTTATTATAATCCCTCACAATAAATTCATTTTTCAACTCGATATCTTCTAATGGAACCAATGAGCTATACTCTCGGAGAATGAGAAGAACTTTTCATGAGGCCTTATATAATAAAATGTTATAAGCCTTATATAAGCTGCAAATTTTTCGGTGGCTTAGTTAATTCAAACCCACATACGATTTTATACAAGTAAACATCTTTATCAATAATATTACTATATCGTTCTGCCTTGGACATAAGATATTTTATATAAGAGCACTGAATCAGGCAAACAAGCAACTACTACATTAATTTGAACCTTTTGTGTTATTAGTTATATTGGGGTATTTTTTTTTATGGCAAGACTTTGTGAAGTTTTTGGATTGATACTTTTTTTCTTGATAGGCATATGTATTTACTACCTTCGTAAATGTGGTAAATTTTTAAATAAAAAATAATTTTTTCGGTAAGAAAGCATTTCATTTATAACAGAATCTTCTTTTATATCTATACATTTAGTAAAGTGTTTTTCCAAATTTTATATTTCTTCCAAATAATCGAACTTTTCAAATTTCAGGAATTTTTATAGATTTAAAAAAATAAATAACACTGCGTTACAAAAAAGAACTTTAGTTCTGTCCTATCAACCAAATTCACTTTTTCGGAAAGGGGAGAAAAAATATAAATACACGTGTATCGGCGATTTTCATGTACATGTCAGATTTTTTTTTATGTATAAAGTATAAAGCTCGTAGTGTCTGTCTGTCCGCCTGTGTGAAAGACTTTGGATCGACCTTTTTCCGAGATCCAATCGAGCTGTCTGTATCACGCAAATTTTTAAAAAAATTGATTTCTATCAATTCTCAGATTTTCCTGAATTTTTATTTTTTTTTAAACAAATTTGTTTTCACTTTTTTCGACCCATCCTATTCCATATATTTGTAGTTTATCAATAGTAACTTTCTAACACTAAACTATATGTATATGACTCTTACAACACTTAAAGTAAAGTATATTTGGTTCATAGGACAGAATGTGTGTAACGCGGTGAATGGGAGCGCACAAACTTGGATAATATCTTTGGTGGAGTAGCAGTTGGCAACCCAATCTATAAATTTTTGCCATGGTCCATATTAGTCCTTAGTAATTCCACCATTTTTAAGGTAGTCGATCTTAACCAGACCTGTTAACCCGTACAGGACCATAAGGAAACCAAAAGTTAATTTTGTTATATAACTGCTTTATTTAGTTAATATGGAGGCAAAACTGATAGTAAATAATAAAAAGTTAAAATATAGTACTTAGTTTTTTTGGAATTCAATGGGAAATATATTTCCCTATGAGCGTGAATGGTAATACAAAGTTAATAAAGCAACTTGATTTTCTTTTGTAATTATTTATTCAATAGTTGAAAAAAAATTCATAAAAATACAAAGATTTGAGTTGATACATAAGTCATGTGTGATATTCGGCAAAGCAGTTTCTTTTCGTGGTAAAGCAGAGGTGTACGTTGCACATTACACATGTATTATGTGTTCGGTTTTCAATTCTTTTTTTGGCGCAATTTGCACATTTCTTGATATTTTCTGCTTTTTGCAGATTGTGTTGCGGTAAATTCCGTTTTACACCCAGCCTGGTTTTTTCTTTGGTTACTGTCGTTGGTCTTGAGCGCTGTCTACAAGGAAATAGATTTATAAGGCCCCGAGCAATGTTTCGCCGAAATTGCAAGCTGGCCAAGAGCGGCCTTTCACAGCGGTTTCCTGAATGAAGCTTTTCGTAAATTGTATATGAGTTGTTTAAAGCTATGTCGAAAAATAAACGCAAATAATATTTTATTTTTGCTTTGCGGGCGACCTCATAACAGACCTTTCTCTGGTCCATCAAATCAACGCCGCCCATATATTTATTGTACTGCATAACCATCTCTGGGCAGGGAACACTAATCCTTTCTGCCGATCAGGCCTTCCTCATCTTTACCACACTTGTTTCGACCGGTGAAATAAAATTTAAAAACATATGTACGGATTTTGTGTCTATCCATTTGATAAACGATATTCCCTGAAAGCTTTCAGAACAGATTTCTCCTCTCATCATATTTTTGTCCAATGGCAAAGTTTTTGGTATGTTTTTCCTGCTTACTCTCACAGTGCCACAAGCTCTTATGTTTTTTTGTTTTAATTTATATTGCAAGTCAGGAGAATTGAAAAAATTGTTAAAATGTAATTCACAACCAAGACCATTTAGCTGCTGTGATAACTTCAAAACAACGGATTCTCCCAACCCTACTTCGGTTTTCGTTTTCCTGCCCGTATATAGATCGAATTCGAAGAGATAGCCTGTGGTCGCCTCATTCCTACACCACATTTTAAATCCCCATCTTATGGGTTTGTTTTTTAGTATTGCTTCATCACGTTATGACCTTTTAACTTAATCATATGCTCATCTATTGATTGTTGCTTCGAATTATTAATGGCCTTTTGAAAGCAATCATTAAAATGCTCGATTATAGGTCTAACTTTATACGCTCTATCACTAAACTGCGACTGAATATCATTGTTACTGAAATGCAAGTTTTGGGGTATTTGTTCAAACCTTGTTCTTGGCATAACATTAGCTATAAAGGGAACCCCCATGTCTTCGCCAGTGGACCAATCACTTCTAAACGTCGGTAACACGTGGTAGCTCATGACGAAGCTCATATCTAAAGAAGCCTTCATTTCTGAACCATCAGTAGTGAATACCCTTCCTCCTTGCTCGGCATATCTGATACTTTCTGGAACCAGTATTTTGTCAACTAGAGAATCTAACTGTGTAATTTCCATAAAAATATCAAACGGAGTTACATTTTGCTGTATATCAGGGAATACATTTATGGGACCGAACTCATAATCGCTTTCTTCAAAGGTACTGGGCACATATAAGTTCTTCCATCCGAAAATGGGAACGTGGTATTCAGAAGTCGTCATTATAGTTTCTTCTGAGCTACCTCCCTGCTGCTCTTCGTTAGCATTTGCAATTCCAACTATATCAACACCGTCGTCAACAGCCTGATCAATAAATGCTTGGCCTTCTTCATCTAATACCAACTCATCTTCTCCATCGCTATTATTAGCCATTAGCATTTACATAATCTCATTTTCTTTAAGGTGAAATTCTCTGACCTTTTTTGCAGACATTTCAGCTGTAATTAGTGCGAACGAATAAATAAACAGCAATTTATAATCAGTAAAATGTAATTCAAATATTCCACTTGTGGTCTACAGGGAAAAATGTTTCCCTAACAAAAATTTTACATTTTTAGATGCTTTTACACGAATAACAACATAAATGTGACTAGATCTTAGTTCTATACTTACCAATTAACAAAACAATAGAGATTAAATACAATTTCAAGTACAAAAAAACGATTAAATTGCGATAAATTCTACGGAGCACACTCTTCGAAAATTCGTTGACTTTATTCACGTGTTTGACTGGCCATAATCGTAGTGATGACAGTGCGCTTAAAACATTAGCGGGGAATACCCGTTCTTTATTGATGCTCATTCATATAAAAAGAATTGCCATAAAATACTGTACCGAAATCCACCAGTTTATTCTTGGGAAAAATGTTTCCCCTAGACGTGAAAGGGTTAAATAATGATTATTAATCTAAATCATTTAATTAAATGTTTTGTTATTTTTGTAATAATTGATTAATTATGATAATCGAACATCTTTAGAATAATTAATCGATTGGGACTAAATTTTGTGTTCGATGAATGGGGATTTATTTCGTTTTTCAAATTTAATCCTAGGATTAATCCAATTAATCAAAATTTCAATTTGATTAATTGCAATTAAGGAGGATTAATAACAAATTTTAAATATTTTAACATTTAATATACATAAACTTAATAAATAAAAACAATAATAATAACAATTAATTTTTAAATTTTACATTGGCTTTGAGTAAGACCAACTTTTCAAAGAAATTGCCTTTCAAAGATGCACGCCGTGGAGTATTTACTATTTCCGCAAAGGAGTACAGTCTTTCTACCGGTGCTAAAGAGGTTAGAGGTGTATTGAAAAATACTGATGTTTGCTTTAACAAGGGGCATCTCTCCCAAACATCTGGGCCGACAGAAACATCACTGATGTACGCGTAAAATTGATCGGAAACCACGCGTTCTACATCAATTTCGTCTGTTTCCATATTATTGGTTTTCCTTGCTCTATCGTCATCTAAAAAATTATGTAATTATATATACAAAAAAATATTCCAAAACATGTACTAGATTTTACCATCATCATCAAAATCGAAAAAGCTCGAACTGTGTTTCAAATCATTACTTTTCGAATTATTTTGAATAGCGAGATTTTATGATTCCGCGAATCTACATATTTCTAGAATTGCCCTTCTGGATATTATTTCCTTGTTTATGCCAGTTGTGGATCTTTCCAGAACAGGCAGCCATTTCATTTAAACTTCTGGAGTCAATAAAGCAGCTGTGATTGCAATATTTGCTTCAGGGGATAAACTAAAAAAAATTTCAAATCGGATCCACAGGGCCAGATCAATTTTTACAGCGACTGAGTTTAGGTGTAATTCCGTTTTACTCAGGGTTTGAAAATTTGTTCCTTAATGTCATGAGTACAGATAAAAGGAGTCCAAATTTCACATTTTGTCCCCCCTGAAGAAAGTCTAACGCCTGTGCAATCGGAGTCATCGCTCCTGTATGACTCCAAATATTGAACATCAGTTAATGAAAAAGGTGGCAAGCTTAATTGTTCGCTCAAAATATTAAGCCTACTCTTATGATGTATTATTTTTGTAACGGCATCATACAAAGAGTTTCGCCTTGTCACAACCAAGTTTGATCCTAAAGAAGCGACAATAACTTCTGATGACTTTGGCCAGTTGCACTTCTTCCTGAAAAAATATTATTTTGGTTATTTTGTTTCCAAGTCACAAACGAATAATTAACTTTACCATTTTGTGTTTTTCGTAAACAGCCAGATCTGCTTTCAAAATTTTCAAAAAATCGGTCGTTGCAAGCAAATTCAGCGTATGGCTAGAGCATCGATGGTGTTTTGGCAATAAAAACTCATTTTCGTTGAAAGACAGTTCGTCATCGCTGTCGTCTTCTCTGTTGTCTTCTTCCTGGTGAAAATTGTCAACTCCATGGTCTTTAAAAGCTTTAATTTAATTCGACCCATTGTCGGTAATGGTCATAACAATGTTTTTGTTATCAAAGTCAAAGAAATTATTAAGTTCCGCGATCATCTGCCCAACTTTGTCTGCCATATGAGCACCCTTGAACCTCCTACAATGGCAAGTGTAACCAAAAAACTTCAGCAGTAGTACAAAAATATTCAGCAGAAGAAATTTCATGTTTTATTTTTGCCAACATGTTTTGGTAAGAATCTTCCAGCTTTTTTTTTTGTGGTTTGCCTGCTCATTATTTTCAGTCCAGTACCCTCAAATATGGAGACGAAGGACTGTCTGTCAACGGCAGAAACAGGCATAGCAGCATCCACAATCCAATGTAAAAATTTTCCATTGACGCATTCTTGCAGTGAACCAAAACTACCTAATTTCATATTTTTATATTTTTTGTAAGCGGCAGCATGTTTTAATTTTAAGTGCGTGACAAAGTTGGAAGAAACCCCTGCGTAGCCTCTAATATTACGTCCACACTCAATGCATTTTGCAATAGTTGTCTCCTTATCATCTGATGAAAGCTGTTAATATATTTATTTATTTTTATATATTGTCAAAATAACATGTGAATGAACATATCACCACGCGAAAACCAACGACAAAACAATAACTTTACTTTACACGGTAGCCACCAACCATACACATAATAGCCGGATCGACGAACACAAAATTGAGCACAAATACTTCAACAACAAACACAATGACTAACTCCAAGTGTTTGTTGTTTTTTGGCAACGCTTCACGAAATCTGAAAATTAGTTTTGAAGGCCAGTTGGAATCCAAACGCCGCTCCTTAATTGCAACCACACAAAGTAAACTCCCTTTCCTTTTGGCACGGTGAATGTGGGATCGGCTATATCGTCATCAGCAGAGAAGTCAATTTCGCTTTCTCAAATAAATCTTGTTTTCCAGACATATTAACTAAAAAACACAAGTTCTATAAATAATGCAAAAACAACACTGCAATGCGGGCACAAAAATGATTGAGATTTACTACTTTTTCCAAATATTAGACGTCAATATATAAATATAAATTATAATTTTCACTTTTAGATGCATGTTTCACTTTAAAGTTTCAATTCTAATTTAACTTCATTACAATTAACACTACGACGGCATCTACAATTAACCAAACTGACTTATTTGCACAAACTTAATACCACGTGTAAGTAATAATGAATGAATGCATTAACCAACAACAATTGTTTTTCTTTCGCTCTTGTAAATACGAACAAAAACAATAAAGACAAGTTGCCAATATGTTTTATCATTTATTAATATATAATTTTTATTTGGATGAATTTATAAAAACACAAAATTGTAAAATTTTTAATTTTAATTAATATTGAAGTATTTAAAATTTGGTATTAATCCTCGTTAATCGCAATTAATCAAAAATTGTAATCAAATTGAAATTTTGATTAATTTGATTAATCCTAGGATTATATTTGAAAACGAAATAAATCCTCATTAATCGAACACAAAATTTAATCCTAATCGATTTATTATTCTAAAAATGTTCGATTATCATAATTAATCAATTAATATAATTGATTTTTAATTTTAATCCAGATTTAACAGGTCTGATTTTAACTGTGACCGCAAAGAAAATTCTTGAAATTGCGGCTGAATGTCGCCAGGAACTTTTTCCAAGATACTATCGTTATGCTTTTTACCGGGTGTAAGTAATCGGGGCAGTCTTGGCTCGGTTAGCTCTTTTAGGTTCAAATATTTATGTAAGACTAGAAGACGCGGGCATGCTTCGCTGCGTTTCAGAACTTATAATAGACCAAGTCCGATTTTAATCATTATATATCCGAAGTTAAGATATGGAACTTAGTCAAATCGCTTATTGCAGCACTCATAAGCAACTTTTGTTAAATATCCATCTTGAACTAACTCATTTTAGGTCATCCAGGTTAACACATCTAAACGTCTCATAATGCAAAGATGAAAGTTCCATTCAATACATTTAGTAGTTTTTGAGTGATACTCGCCCAAACACGCCGACAGACAGACAAAATTGGAAAAACTTTTGATTTGGACTTAATAATGATGCCTCATATCATTTTTTCTCGTGCAATGTACAGACACAATTTTATTATATACTCGTATAGAGTTGTAAAGTATTATCTCAGTCGAAATCCCTGTGCTTTTTCATGCGTTTCAATTCCACTATCAACCAACATCTTCCGAGGATGTTATCGCAGATTCCTGGTGTGACTAAGTTCCGTTTTTCTTGTGCTAGTAAGACCACAACCGAACTCAGTTCACCACTTTTTAACCATAGAAGCTGAAGAAGGTGAGTCCCTGCACAATGCTAGATCAGCACACGAGATTTGATATTTTGACGAATAAAATTTTTCCGTTTGAAACAAACATATATGTAATACTTCTATATTGCTAGAAAACACAAAGTACAATCACGAAACCAGAGGTCCGATAAGCGAATATACCAAAAATGACAATTTCACTTGTTAAAATACATGAGCGTATCAAAAGTTCATTGAAAAAAAAATATATAAAAGAAATAATTTTAAATTTATTCAAAATAAAAAAATATTGAAAATATGCCAGAAAAAAACACCAGAAAAGGGGAAAGTCTTCACGGGTAACTAGCTATGTCTTTTTATGTAAATATTTTACGAAAGTTCTATTCTAGTCTACTCAAAAATGCAGAACTGCCAATTATGTGGATGGATGCATGTGATATCCCAAACACACAAAAACATGCGATTTATGTTTGCTACAAGCATATTGAAAAGATACTTGGTAGATAAAAAAGCTGGATAAAAGTAATAATGAACTGTATTTAACGATTCAGTGTTATACAGCGTTAGAGAGGTATTTACGAACAAATTTATGGAAGATCAAGTCAATGTTGAAGCTATTTTTGACAACGATATATTAAACAATCACAGAAGTCAGCTTTGTAAGTACATATATATAGACACACGCCTATTTTATGAAAGTACAAAGCAGACCGAAGATAAGACATATGTACGAAATAAATATACAAAACCAATGTTATTTGCACATCAATAATGCATGTCCTAATGCACATATAAATACTTATACACCAATCGTTACGTAATAAAATTGTTCAATTGTTTTCAAGCATTTTATTTCATTTCAAAGAGATTATAGATTAAATTCGTATTGCTTTATTTAGGGAGCTATTCGCTTGTACGAATAGAATCAAATTTTTAATGATTTTGCAAATTTTAATAGTAAATCGGGCGCAACAAATAAGAAAAAATATTTGCCCCAATTGTATTCTAAAATATTTCTCTTATTTCACAAATTTCGTTTATTAAATTCTTGGATCCCTCATATGCTTGAACCGCCCCTGTGATGATTTGACGTTTCAGTTTATTTTATTAATCCCAGGTTTCGACCCTTGTACAATCGGTGTGGTAGGCCAGCAATACTACCGCCACACCACGGCGGCTGCCTACCTGTAAGCATAGCATCAATCCATACAACTTTAGGATCCCCGGGTTCCCTAAGGGCACCCTCAATGTCGAGGAAACCAGCTGGGTGTACTTCTTGTAGTTAAGAGATTTCTCAATAACACTAACAACTTCTTTAAATAGAAGTTACAACACTATTTCTGCAACGGTAATAACAAATCTAAAGACCTTGTTTATTTTAGAACCAGCGCTACCACCGCAGATAGAATCACACTCTATATTGAAAAAAGTATAAGGCTCTTCACGATGAAAAACTATGCTTCGCAGGTTTCCCGTATCCTCTCTTCGGGGATTTATAGTTCGATGGTACTGCCAACAATGCAGAGAATTCATGTTCTTTGCTTTCGCTTGCAAAGTACTTGTACTCTTTTGAAGCATAAATGATTGGGGCTTTGTTAAGCGACTCTACAAGTTCTAAAGTGCGAAGAAAGTTGAGAAAATTTATATTAAGTTATTACTTTCGGTTTGAATTTTTTTAATACTTAAGCGCTAAAATTTACATATAAATTTTTTACACACAAAATAAATGCTACTAAGAAACTAAATGAGTGCGGTTTTCTGTTATGATAAAAAGGAAGAGAAATTTCTTTTAAAGAAAATATGAATTAATTGAATTTAGTTTAACTGCACTTTGCTTTAAGTAAACTTGATGTTTGCAAAGTATGAATATTATTCGTACTACTTGTCGAAACATGGCGTGAGTTCAATTGTTCAGCAGCTTGTGACGCCCGTCTGTACTGCGCACTTTCAATCTGTTCGCTATGAGACGACGATAACTGCGTATGCACTTTGTCACTTTGAGCAATCTGTGTTTGCATTAACAACTTTTGTTGTTGCTCCAGCTTTTGACTTGCTTCCACCTTTGGTTTTCTTATGTACTCTCTATAGTAGAAATCGAAAAATAGCGCAAACATAAAAAGATTCTGTATAAGACCAACAAATGAGACTATAACCGGATGTTGACAGTGATTAAAAGCGATAGACGATGCGAAATGTAACATTAAATAGCCAAACTGTAACAATTGCAATTGGGTAATATGCCGCTTCCACCATACGGACCCTTTCGTAGGCCATACTGAAGTCACAAAGTAATAAGCATACATGACGGTGTGAATGAAGAGATTGATAATTCCCAACATCGTGCTGTGACTACCTATAAGAAGAAGAAAAATAGAAAATATCGTATTTAAAATAAAAAGCAAACAAAGTTGTAGGTTGTTTTCACAGTGTTGGGCAATAAAATACCAACACCAATTATAAATGGATTTTGACCTTCCACACTTTTGAGAAAAACTGGCAATATAATATTTAGGTCACGGTCGAGTAAAAATATCGATTCTACAATTTTGCAGTTTTAACAGCATTGGGGGACTCCAATGAATGCCGAATGCGAATGTAAGTGACTGCGACCAAAAGTGTCACGGTGACTTACATAATTAGCCCCTTTAACTTTATGTCATTATTGTCATGTGCAATGACGTGAGAATGTGTCAAAATTATTTTAAATTACATGAATTTGGAACTCGTAAATTTTTGTTATATACATAAACACAAAACTTTAGTATGGGTCCAAAAAAGTTATTTCTTGTATTCTGAGAAAAAAGATGTTGTAATAATTATTGACGTTGCTGTTGAAGTTTAATTGGACGCCGTATCGTTATGGTCACGGCAAGGGTCGCTTCCACGATTGCTATAACTGTCACTGCAAACATATCTATCCTGATTACTTCGTAGTCACTGAAACGGTCATTTTCGCTGTCACTGCTCCCGTCGAGTGGACTATAGTGAAAATTTATTGGACATGACTAGTATCACGGGCACTGTCGTGGTCGCTGCAGGGATATCTATAGCGATTACTTCTTCTGCCATGTTTGTGCTCACTATAGCTTCGTGGTCACCCACGTCCATAGTCGCCGTCACTGCTCCATCACAATTTCCATCATGGTCACAATATCGGCCATGGCCGCTGCCTCTGCTCCCGTTACAGGTTCTATCATGGTCACAATGTCAGGTTTTGCCATTTCTCCCGTCAATTGGAAAACGTAAAAAGCTTCTTTCATTTATTATATATTAGCGAAAACCTAATAAAAGTTATTTAATTTGGTATGTTCCAACCTAATAGTTTTTTATTGCAATATCGACTTCTGATTGAAAGATGACCCTATTATGACACCCTATTTCAGAATTTGATCAAAAACACCCTAACTCAGAGAAAGGGCATTTTTGTGCATCTTCCACTTAGCCGTCGATATGCAATTCCGTGAGTAGAAATGAGAACCAAATTGACGTACAGATTACTGCGTAAACGTGTGACTGCCACTGTCATAGCGTTCACGGTCAAGGTCATGGTTATTTTAACTACTGCCATTCTATAGTTGCATCGTAAATGAAAACAACGTCAATTGGAGTTATTTCTCTTTTCGAAAGAGAAAGAAGGTCAACGAAAATTGGTAAGTATAGTCATTGACGTTATTTCCTAATTCGTATGGAAATAGCGTCAATATGGCCTACAGAATGTCGACATAAAATCACGCGATATCTTTTCCAAATTTTATCTTTATAATATGATGTGATTTTTAAAATTATTGAAAAAAGCGCAGCAGGCGAAAATTAAAAATCGCGAGATTTACAATTCCAAATTTTCATTTTATAATATGATGTGATTTTTAAAATGATATAAAAAATCGAACGATTTTTTATTCCAAATTTTTGCCTAAGGGGCTTTTTTAAATAATTTAAAAATCACAGCATATTATAAAATGAAAATTTGGAGTTAAAAATCGAGCGATTTTTTAAACAATGTTGAAAATCATAATACTAAATATTTTAAATTCAAATTATATTCTAAAATTAATTTGAAAAATTTAGAAAGTTATCATTTTAGATATTTAAAATACATGCTTTACTATACAGTGAGAATTTAGAGATAAACAATCGCCGCCGTGAAAATGTGATAATTAAATATTTGAAAGATAAATAGTGTCAATGGACTTTATTTCCATTTCGAAAATTGGACTTTATTTCCATTGACCTTGTTACCTGTCACCCATTTGTGGTGTGCTGCTTTCTATTTTTCCTACAAATTGGCGGGACCTACAGTTTTTTGCGACTCCTAAAGGCATCTGCAAAGCAGAAGAATTGTTGCTTAGAAGCCTTGAATGGCAAAAATACACTCAGAGATTTTGCCAAATCACTACCGAGGGGCGACCACGTTTAGAACCTTGGACCTTCGGTGCAGTAGGCAAGCAACACTACCCCCATACCAGTACGGTGGTCTCATTTATTAAGCAAAAAAAAACATGTTGGTAACCACAGTATAATTCGTCCTGCTATTTTTTTGCACAACACTGCATCTTTGTACTGGTGCATTTACGTGAAAATTGCAAACTATTTAAATGCAACCTTTCAACTTTAAATTCATTTTCAATTTTTAACACAATGCGTTACTTTTGCGACTTCTTTTGTTCTTTTGTCACTTTCTTTCTCTAAAATCTAGGTATGTACTAGAAAATTACCTGCCAGGAATGTCATGAACACGTAAACACCGAAAACCATTCCGGCATGATGGTAAACATGCAAAAAGGTGATTTGATTGTTTTTCTTTCGCAGCACAAAGAATACCTGCAAGTACACAAAATAAAGCGCAAATGAAATAAAGTTAGAAGAATCGAAAAACGAAAACAAAATGTTAAAAAATACAAGCAAACAATTTCATCCTAAGAATGCCAATGAACCGAAGGTGCTAGTGTCAGTCTGTTAGTATTCCTAGTTGATTTCAGCAGCTTCCAGCGTTGCAAATCCTGCATTGGCTTTACTCTTCGTTTCGGGCAAACACCAGCAATTTGATGATATGGTAAAGAGGTCCTCAAAAAAAATTGATTTTCGAATCATAAACTTATTTATTCTGCAAGTTATATGTTAAGGTATTTAAAACCGAAATGTTAAATTAAAAAAAAAACCCTTCTAATAAATAATTAAGAGCTTATGCAAAAACAAAATATTTATTTCATACAATCGAACTCTCGAAGTTAGTCTTTTTATACCCATCTGTACTAGCACACAAGATATAGTTTTGCCCAAGGTGGAATCGAATCATAACTACGCCCCTTTTTTCGATTTCAAAAATTTCGGAAAACTTTTAATATGAGATAATGCAATAATAAAAGCAACTACAGGGTGTTTTTTTTACAGGTTTGTTTTTCGAATAGAGATTTTGTGGTCAAATCTGGCAACTCTAATGTCATTTATGTTCAGTTTGGTTTGCCATTTCATCATGAACAGGTTGACAAAAGAACAACGCTTGCAAATCGTGCAAATTTATTTCGAAAATAATGGTTCAGTTCGCGAAGTTTACCGTGAGCTCCGTCCATTTTATGGTCGACATAATCGTCCATCAGAGCAATTAATTCGGTTAACCATGGATCGTTTTCGCACTACGTTTACTCTATGTGATAATACGCATCCGCAGAGACGTCGAACAGTGCGCACCGAAGAAACAATTGCCGCTGTAGAGCAAAGTGTTGAAGAGGACCCGAATGAATCGATTCGCCACCGTGCACAGCAATTGGAGCTTTGTCCATCAACTTTATGGAAGATTTTGCGCAAAGATCTTGGCTTGCGACCTTACAAGATCCAGCTTGTGCAAGAATTAAAGCCGCGAGACCATGCAATGCGTCGTGATTTTGGTGTATGGGCCGAAAATGAGATTGATTTCGATGCTGATTTTCATCGCAAAATTTTGTTCAGTGATGAGGCTCATTTTTGGTTGAATGGCTACGTCAACAAGCAAAATTGCCGCATTTGGAGTGAAGAGAATCCACATGAGACCCTTGAAACGCCATTACATCCACAAAAACTGACTGTTTGGTGTGCTCTATGGGCTGGTGGAGTCATTGGGCCATACTTCTTCCGCAATAATGCTGGAGAGGCAGCTACCGTTAATGGAGACCGGTATAGAGCCATGATAACCGACTTCTTTGTTCCCGAATTGGATGGCATGAATGTGGATGAGTTGTGGTTCCAACAAGACGGCGCTACATGCCACACAGCGCACGTCACAATCGATTTATTGAAGGAAACATTCGATGAGCGCATAATTTCGCGGAATGGACCTGTCAATTGGCCACCAAGGTCGTGTGATTTGACACCATTGGATTATTTTCTTTGGGGATATGTAAAGTCGCTCGTCTACACCAACAAACCAGAAACGTTAGGGGAATTGGAAGCCAACATTCGTGGCGTTATTGCCGACATACGGCCCCATATGCTCGAAAAAGTGGTTGAAAATTGGACCTGTAGAATTGGCTTTATTCGAGCCAGCCGCGGCGGCCACATGCCCGAAATCATATTTAAACATTAATGGCATAAAATTATCCTTCCAATAAAGTCAAATTGATGGACCTTAAAACGATTTTCTTGTGTTTTATTTCAATTCAAAGTTCTATCCCCTAAAAAAAACACCCTTTACAATAATGGAATTTGGTAGCTTTATTGAATTGATCATTGACGGTTTGACCAAATTTTTGGAAAAGGGGCGTGACACCTCCCACAATGAGTGAAACAATTTTCAAACTACGATTGTTAATAACTTTAGAACCGTTTGTGATAGAAAAACAAAACTTGTTAGGATGTATATTATTGTTATGATACATACACTAATAGAAATTAAGTGAAACGCTTTCGGGCACGCCTACTTTTTCATCAAAGTTATCTGAAAAGGAGGTAGAACTACTGAACTGCCCATATCTCATTGACCGATATAGGTAGAATGAATGCGTTATACGATTTTTGAAAAACTGGACTGGTAATATCTTCAGAACTGTCTAAGATAGAATTACGAAACTTGATACGAGGTGTAATATAAACGTGTTAACTACACCCAATGAAATAAATAAAATGGGTGGGGGATGTACGCTTTGGTACTAGAATTCTCTAGGTGGAAGATAGGAAAGCAGAACATGCCATAACCCCTTCACTGATGCAAATAGAATGCCAGAATTGGGAAGTTACAATGACCTGATGATCTTATTAAAGATTTTTCTTTAATTTTGGAAAACGGGCGTGGCATCGCCCACATATGAATGAACAAATTAACTGTTAATAACTTAAGAACCATTTGTTATTGTTGAAAGTTTGCTCAGTGGAAATAAACAAAATCGTCAACCGGCCGTGCCCACTTTTTCTAAAAAGTTGACTGAAATTGTTGTTGTGCGGATGAACGAGGATGATATTCTTATCGGCACCCCTCGATGGAAGCAGATGAGGAGGATGGCCGCTACACTGTAGACTGATTTGCTATCCTGTCTCCAATTGGTGTCTCCAATAGACGCCAGAGAGAAGAAAGGACTGGCGGGCTATTGTTTTATATATATTGTAAAAGTCGAAATATGTTTCGAACGATATAGACTTAGGTTTTGGCATTCGGTTGGTTTTGTGGAGTCATAACTCACACTTGGAGCACGCAAACATACCAACGAAGAAAATACTAAGCAAAGTAAATGCTGCTTTATATGCTATTAGCAGACCCAGCAGACGTCTTGCCCCCAAAATTGACTTGGCTACATTTAAAAAATTTGACTCTCTTTTCTTCCTACTATATCTTCTTCTTTTTTCTTATTTTACTTTTTCTCCCCTGCCGCATATCCCCTTCCTATGCTTTACTCTCATAAGTTCTGAGACGCAGCGAACTGAAACATCCACTCAAACGAGTGAGCCAGTGAAAACGAATATTTAAGGAATATTAATTTCTATTTCGTGCTACTTTTTTCTTTGAGAAACGATCTAGTTATCTACGCGTTTGCATTGATTTTTCTAGCTGTGTATGTACACTTTATATGTGAATGTGTGTGTGTGTACTGGACACTTGTGAATATAAATGCATTCAGTGATTATATAAAATGTAATTAGAAAGTTTTGAACTTTGATTGACTTTGAATTTTATGAGCACTCATTTCTCGAGCTGTCGCCTACAATGGAAATCGATGTGGGACAAAATGTGGAAACACACTGAATGAATTGGATTATATTAAGTATATAACACACTAGTGAAATATCGCTTCTACTTATTTCATTTAAGAACTTGCACGAAATTCAGGAACACGTTTAAATAGAAAGAAATTCAATTATTTTCAACTTCAATGCCATTTATCAATTTATTTCACATTCAATTTCTCTGTGTACACTTTGTTATCACATTCATGCTTTAAGCAGCAAATAGCCTAGTTGTCAGTGTTTGGCTTACCGTATCAAGTAAATCCAAGTATTTTGTTAAGTAATAACCATAGGAAAGATAAATTAAATTCCACATCCAGGGCTCGGTGTTGGTGTGGTCAACTTTTTGACATGTAAAGCTAAACTCTTTGCGCATATAAGAGTTCGGTACGCCCTGTAAAGAAAATACGAAACATAAGCAAAAGCAATAGCAACACATATAATAAATCTTTTATATAAAATAATTATATACCCTGTTGTTACCTTTAATAACTGTCTATATTTAAGCATATCAAACAATTTTATTACAAATTTACGGTAGACCTAAGCTCGACTTGACTTTCAATTATATTAATATTTGAATATATTAAATTCAGTAAATTTTTTGTTTGGAATTTACCTTATTTGTTTGATTTTGTTTCATTACAAACGTTTGTGGTACAAGTCTGATTAGTTTCAATGGTAAAGAGTTAAATGATGTCCATTAACATTCGCGCTCGAAATTTACCTAGGAAGTTAGTCTTTTAGTCTGGCAGTACGTCGAAATTCGCCACTATATGACAACTTGTGTGGGTCTGGGTATTAGTGGGCATGGAACGATTATCTCAAATACATTGCTACACTTAATCCGAAATTTAGATAGATGTTTCACGTCAGTAAGAAAGATTTAAGGGCGATAAGTTTTTTAATTCGTACATGTTTTTAAGAACTTTGAGTGTATTTTATCTGCCACCATCGATGACAGACTTCGGAAGAGAGGTCAACATGTGTATCTTAAAGGAAATCAAAGGATTGGTTTCGATAATTTGATCGGCTGTTCCCATGAAGAATTATGTATATATGTATATATGTATTTTTAACCTAAATTTTAAACTTTTCTGGGCTACATATATGCCCAAACCAAATTTGGTTTCGAATTTGAATTGTGCCAGTTTTCGAGAAAAAACATAAAAAATATTTGGATGAGTTGGCAGGACTCGAACCGACGTTCCCGCACCAGAGTGAGCTAAGGCGCGCACAAAACTGTAATCACAAAACTTCAATGACTTGAAAAAGCTTTTAGAAATAAACAAAAAAAAAATTTCTTAATTTTAGACGTTTTTTCAGTTCAGTTTTAAATCTAATTCACAATAAATTGAAAATTGGTGTAGGTTATTTAACGGTTTGGAATTTATTACAAGAACGTTTAAAAAATTGCTTAAAACGACGAATGGTTTAAAATTTAGGCTCAAATTTTCTGCCGTGTGTGTTTAATATAATAGTAGTGAAATTAAATTGGATATAGTTCGACGAAATAAAAAGAAGCTTTATCTTTAATAATTTTTTATTTAAAATATAGCGAATTCCATAATAGAAAACATATAAAAGGAAATTTCAAAGTTTACACAAAGTTCAGGAAAATGAATTAAACTTTTTAAAATTGACATCGAAATTTCAATATTTTTTTTAAGATTTTTTAGAAAATTGTTGGGTACGCAGTTTTATAGCTCATTAAATTTTAGTATCATAATGTGCAAGTTATAAGTACGTCAAAACTTCCTCTGATTTTTAGGAATTTTTTTTGTAAAAGATGTTGGGTATTTTTTTCCATACAAAATAAATTTCTCTCTATGCTTTGTAGGGAAGGAATCACTCAACACCCTTGAAAACTCAAGAAAGTTTTTGTGCAAATTCTAATTTGGTCTACAAAACTGCATACTTAAAATTTTGTAGAAATTGTGCCAAAAAATTTTAAGATTTTGATAGCCATTTTTTAAAGTTTAATTAACTTTCCTCAACTTTGTGTAAACTTTGAAATTTCTTTTTATGTAGTTTCTGTTATGGAATTTGCTATAATTTAAAGGAAAATTAATCAAGTCACAGCTTCGTCTCATTATTTTAATTTCACAACTATTATATTGAACACAGCTGTCTGGCTCTTCACAACGCTCTTTTGACTCTGAAATTTATTTAGATGCCAAAAAATGTCGCTCCCTGCACTACTTGTTCGAAGTTTAGAAAATTAATGCTTTATTCTTATCGAGAATACGACTAAAGGAGAGAAAGGTGGACTCAGTGCTGTATATATCATTTATTCTGTGTTGATGGTGCATCTAGCTCAGTTAGAACATGTATATTATAGATGTTACTTCTTTAGTTTTAGCATAAGATTAGTATTGTTTGTGATTTTTGTGCAAAATAATGCCTTGAAGCAAAGACTTATTCAACTGCAGAGGTGGAAATTGAATGACATAAACTGCACAACAAAGTCGGAAAGCTTATGGCCTTCCATAAACTTGCAAGATCTGCTAACTTCGGAAAAAATTATTTGAACCATTTGGCCAATGTGTGATAGATAGATAACCTCATTAGGCTCGAAAGTTAGGTACTTCTAAACAATACCAGAGCAGCAAATGAATGTACAGACTTAGGTAACTAGCAAAAGCACTACAAGTTGGTTAGTAAAGCTTTCCAACTATCTCCTAAGGCTGCCCGCTATAGGCCAAATGGTGGCGTCAGCTACATCCTAGCCAATATTTGAATTGAAATTATCAGCAGAGCCAATGAGAGCTTTGAAAAATATATGTTTCCTAAATACTTTTAGGGAACCGCCAAGGCTTGAGAATGCATACTGAGAATTTTCAGGGCTAAATCTACAACTGAACACTGGATTTTTTTTATTTGGCAACTCACAGGGTATATAACGAGCTACCTCTAGGTTAAAAGTGCATAACAAAATCTAGCCAGATATAGATAGGTAAAAGAGAAATTGGATAATAATTGATATAACTTGAGCAAACATTTTATATATATTTTAATTAGGTTTGCAGGTTAACTGGGCCTCATCTTCCGAATCCATTTCAAACGGGAAAAAATCCTAATTTATTTAGGAATATATTGTAAAACACTTAAAAAATAAATTAAACTTGAATCGATAAAAACAGGGGCCGTAAATGTTATGAGTTTTATTATAAAACTCGGAATTTGATCATTATTTTCAGATTCTTTTAAATAAAAATCAACAATAATAGGTATTTTATTTTTCATGAACATGAAATGGTATTATAAATTTGGTCCGATGTTTGTAAGTATGAGAAGAAGAAGAGATAGACCCACCAATAAGCATACCGAAATGATCAGGGCGACGAGCTGAGTCGATTTAGGCATGTCCGTCTGTCCGTCTGTCTGTTTGTACGCAAACAAGTTCCTCATTTGTTGAAATATCTTGATGAAATTAGGTATGGGGCCGCCATTTTGCATGAGATTAATCATTTGCCGGAATCAGTAAGATCGGAGCAATACGACGCATAGCTCCCCTACAATCAATAGTTTCGATAAATGGGTTTTGAGCTATAAATTTTGCAATTAAAAAGCTAGGAACGTAAAATTTTGCAGGTTTGGTACTTGTTATGTGTGTAATATGTGTAGTGAAAATCACCAAGATCGGACCGCTATAACGTATAGCTCCCATACAATCGACTGTTCCGTTAATGGGGTTTGGGCTATGCATCTCTAAATTATCAGTTTTACAGAGTTTTTACGAAATGGGAGTAAGGATCGGACACTTAAAACCATGATGCGTGATCATGAAAGGTATGAAGTCTTCGGCACAGTCGAAGATAGCCCTTTCCTTACTTGTTTTTATTTAGGATAATGTTTATTTTTTGAGTTTTATTTTTCTGATCGAAAATAAAGCTCATGTTTGAGTTTTATTTTTTTGACGCAAATAAAACTTATTCCTTCAGCGATATTTTATCCTTTACACTGCACCGCATTTGGAAAATTCAAATGAGCCATTTCAAACCCATTTACATTGGCTCATTTGCATTTTGTTCGACATTTTCTTTTAGGCGAAACTTCAAACGCAATGCGTTCCACAAAAATGTCATGTTGGTGCGATGAAATCAGTCATTTGGAAAATGCGATTTGTATGGGGAAATACGACGCATTTGGATTTTTCGCCCAAAATGACTTATTTGGTGCAGTGTAAATGTAGTGAAATTTTGAGTTTTAATTTTTTTCACGGATCGAAAAACTCAAAAATCCGCTGCGCCTTTTTGGCAAGTAATTGATCATAAATAAATAGTTGGTATAATCTCGGCAACATATGTACTCAATAATAAAATATATTTATAGACAAATTGTGTATAGGTTGGCATGCAAAAAGGCTTTTTGAGTTTTTCGAAATGTGAAAAAATTAAAACTTATAATTTAATTTTTATTCTTGAAGGATAAAATACCGATCCAGGAATAAGTTTTATTTTCATCAAAAAAAAAATAAAACTCAAACGTAAGTTTAATTTTCGAGGAAAAAGAATTTAACTCAAAAAATTATGATTACCTTTGATCAAAAAAATAAAACTCAAAAAAATTTATTAGATGTAATTTATATAGGTTTCGCTCAAATTTTCTTCAATCTTACTTTAAACTGTCCTCGGATACTGGGAAGCCTTTGATTTCTTTCATTAAAATAATAAAAATAGACATTACCGGGGGTCCGTGGATAAAAAGGTGGACAAGTGCAGCATTATTGCCTTTTACGGACTAAAAAGTATAAAGCTTAAGTGTGTTCAAAGTCCCACTCCGATGTGTTTTTGGTATTTCGAGGCCTTTTCGGCTTAAAATAATTACTTACTCAGTAAGTAACTTTACTTTCTTTCTGTCACAACGGGGTATACAAATGCTAATTTCACTTAAAAAAAAAATTGTATGCCATTAACAAAATTAAATATTTTGCGTGGCGGTTATGGGCGCTTACTTCTATTGCAGACAGCAAAAAAAAGGGCGAATATACTTACACAAACAAATATAATTAAATTCGCTATCACTTGTATCGCATTATAAACGCGCATCACATATTTCAAATTAAATGGTTTTCGTTTCTCCATCCATTTTGGCCCATAATGTAAAACAAATGCTAAATAAGCAATAATACTAACGGCCATAGGCAGTGGTGAGCCCACAAGTGGTAAATGTAGTACGCGAGGATCTACAAAGGAAGAGAGAGCACACACACGTACACATGCACATAAAATTAGTTATGAAAATTATTGAAACGCGTAAAACATTTAAATATATTACACAATCATTGAATATTATTTTTATCTGTGGAAAATTCAGTTTTGTTTATTTTTATATTTTTTTGTTTTCTATATTATTACACACCTTTGTGCTCCTGAAAGACTTCATTTAATAACCGATAAATATATGTTGTTATGTAAGACATATTACTATTTTTTAATAAATTTATTTTTTATTTAATAATTTATTTGTTATTACTTATTTATGCCCGCTTTCAGTCTAAGTTTCGAGTTATTTTTTATCACGTCCAATGACAATAGCAGGTTTTTGGTGATCATGTGATCACCTCTGTTGGACTTAAAAGAAATCTTTTTTCACTCTTTAGAACTATTTATTGCACAACATTTACACGCATGAAATACAACACTGAAGCTGTTTAAATTACCGCGACTCACAATGTGTTCGAAGTGTGGAGTCTAGAATCGAAATGTGTATCGCATATTGGAGAATGTAAGGTTGCAATTGAACTTCTTGCAAGGCGCACAATTCATTGCCCTCAAAAAAGTAAGTTTTGCATAATTAATTAATTAGATATTTATTTTGTGCGTTGACCAACGAACCACTTGTAAGCGCGTGTTGTATTGAATATTTGTTCCGTATATAGACAGTGGCGTGTAGATGATTGGAAGCAGTAGTAAAAGCTATCTTTTAAAGTTTTAAACAAACTGTTTTTGTGTATTCGAGCATAGGAATATGAGATAACAAGGCCTTATTCAGTTTATATTCAGAAAGTTGCAGTGCGTGTTCAAAAAATTTCAATTCATTTTCTCATTTCAAATTCAGAAAATGAATACTCAAATCCAGTAAATGACAGTGAAAGTTCAGAAATTTTCAACTCAAATTCAGTAAATCGTTCAGGCATTTTCTGAGAACTTGCATTCATAGGGAATCTCACAGGTTGACTTTTAATCAATATTTTCTGAAATCTAAATGTAATTTTTTGAACTTGAATTGTTACTTCTTAAATTTAAAATGGACCTTTCTGAATATAAACTGAAAAGGGTTAAGTATTTCTGAATTAAAATGAATGCAACTTTTTATCTAATCTCTACATATAATACAATTTTAACAGGTCGATGTCGGTGAATTACAGATATTCAAGAAAAACAGTTTTTAGAAATTTTGTCTGTATGTTTAGACCACACCTGGTAAATTTGATTAGTGATTAGTAATCAATTAATTAGACAGCTTTTTTAATTGGTAATGATTACTTTAATTGTTTTTCAAAAAACGGCAATTATTAACTGATTACGATTAGAAAAAATCAAAAATAATCAAAAGAAGTTTTGATAACTTTTGATTTTTTTTTGTTTTCTTTATGTTTTTAATTTTTCTCACTATTGTTGATGTGTATATTAATGCGCTTCTACAGCAATACGGACACAATCCAAAATAACCAAAAAAAATTAAAAATAATCAAAAAAATCAAAAGTAATCAACACAACTTCTTTCATTATTTTTGATTTTTTTAATAATCGTGACAAATTTGTTTTTTATTATTTTTTTAATTAATTGGAAAATAATCATTAAAAATTGAAAGCAATTGGTAATCAATCATTAAATGGATTCTCAACAAACTAATTAATCAAACCGGTAATCATTACGATAAATAATCATTATTTAACACGTCTGATTTATGAAGGAGAGGTGACATGACATAGAAGGTTGCACTGGTCATACCAAATCACTCCCGCGGCAGTCGGGCATGTACCGCAAGGGAGTACCAAAGAGTACCGGGTTCATATCCGGCAAAGCATTGTCGCTTTCGACAACACTACCCAAAACCTTCGGAGGGAATTTTGTATTTAGAAACAACAACAACAACGTGGACCAAGGCGATCAAAATTGTGCTAGTACAATATGGGTATCAAACGATGAATGCTGCCATAAGCAATGAATTAAGTTACATATTTTCTCTGGTATGGGATATATAATGATTAAAATTGGACTAAGTGATACAATAATTGTGGCTAAATATTTACAAGCATGAGAAGAAGAAGATATGAGCCCATCAATATGCATGAGGAAATATTTAGGAAATCGAACTGAGTCCATTTAGCCATAAACCTCTATCCCTCCCCCTATTTGAAAGCAAATGGGTTCCTTAGTTTTAGAGATATCTGAACAAACTTTTGTACGGGACAACCGATTTACAATAAATAACCAACAAGATCGAACCAATATGATATACAGCCCTATACAATCTATAACTCTTGGAACGATTATATTGCATTTAAGGATGGGAAAGTAAAAATCATGATTCTCATACATGAAAGGTATAGAGCCTTTGACACAAACGAAGTCAACGCTCTTTTTACTTATATTATTATTTATTTATGTATTTCTATATCAGCTAATATCACTGAAATGGATACGACGATTTGCATAAACTTTTTTTATTTAACGTTTTTAACTAAGTTATCCAGAAACTGCCATATAGAAAATATAACCTAGCAAGAAGTAATGTCTTTTGAGAGTGATTCTCTTCTCACTACCTGCTTAATGCTTTGAAAGCCCTAGAAGGGTTTTCCATGATTGTAGAAAGTTAGTAAATATTGGCACTTAAATATTGTATTCGCAAATAAACGACTAGTGGAAGATCAGCCTATTTCACAATAGCCAACTATTTTTTTCATAAACACTTAGCGACATGTGAATAAAATAACAAACAGGAATTTTTGGTAAAAATCTTACATATTCTCTAAAAATTGAGAGGTTGAGTTAGCAACCAAATTTGAGAGCGCTCGTAACTTTATTTGCTTGCTTATTTTTTTTGTTGTTGTCAATTCACAAACTTTTTTTGGCAAGCAGAAAAATTTTTATCAATATTTCAAAAAAAAACAATCTATATCTGTTTGAAATTTTTTTTGAAGAACGAAATGTCTAAGACAAACCTAAATATATATACATTCAACTCAATCGGTTATAAACCGATTACAAATGATGATCACATATTAAAAGTTCGATGTTAAGAAAATTTTCAAGCGGGTCCAGCTCACTTTATCTCACTACTTTTCAATAAAATGTAAAATATTTGAAAGCCTTCTTTCCAGCCTATGAACTTACTCTGGCGGAATTTTAGATATGACTGTATGTGTTTCGAATACTTCGATCAACACGCCTACTTCTTGCCTACAATTACCTTTAGTTCGGTTAAACTCAACTTTTTTTTTATTGTGAAAATTCACTAATTGAAATTTGTCCCTTGGCTGCTAAATACAAATTAAATAACTCTATAACTAAGCATATAATTAATTGATTTACTTTTTACGTCATATAATGCAATAGCAGCAAAGCTCAAAATTGAGCATAATAACCTGTAGTATATTTTATTGATGCTAGTTTTTGCTATAATTGCTAAACGATTATGCGATTAATTAATTCTCATTAAATTACAGTAATGATACCGATGTAATAAATTCCATTACCGAGACAGATTCGGTCTTTGACGTCAATTTGGGAATAACCGGAAATGCTTTTTATTGTGACTTGAATTATCTAGACATAATTAATTTTAAACTGAGAGATGCTTATAATGTCAAATGTTAGTTCAGTAAATGTCAGTTGCAAATATCATGAATATTTAAAAAAAATTCTCTTTAGATTATGTTTTATGAATCTATAGCAAAACATTTGTTTATCGAGTTATAAACGTTTGCTGGGACTTCCTACTGACGTCCTAATTTCTTTTGTGCTCGCTTATATATGCTAGATTTTGCGAGTTACTGAACTTGTTTACGCAAATTTCTCAACTATTTATTTTCTTTTTGTATTTTTCGTCTATTTTATTTACGTATTAAAATGTAATTGCCGACCCATGCAAAAGTCAGCATTCTATTAATTTGCATAATCCAGCGTACACGGTGAGAAATTTTTTGAAGATTTATAAAAAAACTTATTTTTTATTGTGAACTGTTCCAGTTTTATATAAAACTAGTATATTCTAGATATAGTTTTAATATATGAATGAAAGAAGAAGAATAGTAAAAAAACGTGATTTTTATTATTTATTTATTTTTTTTTTCAAATACTGAAAATGAGGTGCGAATGAAGCGTATATGTGGGTGTCATATTTGGACTCATGTGATTGCGAATAACATATGAAAGGCTGGGAATAAAAATGAAACTTATTTTTGTTGTAAGTTAAAGGGAAATTTATGAAATGTTAAATAAAAAGAGGTAGAAAAAAAGGTTCAGTAAAAGATAGAGAAATCGTTTTTTTTGTGGCAATTAATAAACGGGTTTACTTCGGACTCCTAAATATGTGATATAAGCCAAAAAGTAGTAGCCAAATTTTTTTCACATCATCTTTAATTTGATGGCTCATATCCAACAAAATAACTGGCTAATGAATTTTGTATAAAAATGAAGGATAACATAAATAATTATTTTGATGAAGTGAGGTGGTGGCAAGTAATAGAGGAGGATAATATTTTTATGCTAGAAAGTGACATAGAGATTTTCTTACGATTTAAAGCCTCAGGACAATAAAATATTTTCTGGTGTGTGAAATATTTAGGGACTGAAATAATCGTAATTTTTTTTTTTAGCCAAGGAGCTTACGCAAAAATTACTTTTATACTGTTTTGAGAATTTTTAACCATTATGACAAGACATACTTTTTTCGGTCGCCATAACCAATATAAATGATAAAAAGTGTTTGTTGGTCAAAAATAACCATTATAAAAATTTGTTTTTTTTTTTTGGTTATTTTGACTATGTACATGTCGGATAAATTATATTCTATTCTACTCATAAGCAGTTCATAACTTACCAAAAATATTCTGTCCATTTATTTACAAATAACCAAAAAAAATAAAAAATCTTGATAATAGTTATTCTTAATCAAAAAAAAATATTTTTCATTTATGTCATATGGTTTATTATAACAAATATTTCCATTCATCAATATTAATGGTTATATACGACCTTTTCCTGATTTCTATAACAACCGTTACGTCCCTGGAAATATTTGTGGAGCATTATAAAAATTGCCGAAAATAGAAAATTTTCATTTTTGAAAAATTATATAAAATAATTGTAATCAAATGCCGCACATTTTACTCATATCAAATAATGCTTTCTGAAACTATCTCTATCTCTATGGCGCGATATACAACAGGTATATATATCATCGTAAACCTCCTAAGAGATTTTTGCACCAAGCTTCTCTTCCAATTTGTGGTGTGCCGATTTGAATTTTCCCTACAAATTGGTGGGACCTACAGTTTTTTGCCGACTCCGAACGGCATCTACAAAGGAGACGAATTTTTGCTGAGAAGCCTGTCATGGCAGAAATACACTCGGAGAGTTTGCCAAACCACTGCCGAGGGGCGACCCCGTTTTTGAAAAACTTTTTTCAAATCACTTTTGATGTTACCTGTACCAGGGCTCGAACCATGGACCTTCGGTGTGGTAGGCCGGCAACACTACCTTCACACCACGGCGGCCGCCTTTCTGAAACTGCTTTATAAAAAATCAACGAATCAAATTATGGATATGTACCCAAAGCAGGGGGTGAATGCTTAAATTATAAAACTCTTGAGGGTTCAGACTCAGACTAAATGGTTTTGCAATTTTTTTCATTTAATGCGAGTAATACAAAACAGCTACACAAACAAACATACAAAAGCTGCTTTTGAAAAGATTTTTTTGACAAATGTATTCTTTTGTGGAATATCAAAAGGGCTAAAGTGAGATATTTCGCGAAAACAAGCCACCGCGATTCTACTGGAAACATAGTTTGGTAGTCTGGATGATCGCGCGCAGCGCCTACAACGCTCAATTAGTTCTTTGTTCCAGAGAAGACTTAGAATACAGGCTTATATAAAATATAAAATCAAAGAGTCATGCACTGGTAAAGGCAGGTGCGTTTCAACTTTCATATATCGATTCTGGTAAAAAAAAATACCTTATTCATTACTACAAATGAGCTCAAGGCCAACAATAATATATTTATTTCTAATTGAAATTAATATTGGTTTTGTTTTTATAATTATTTTTTAGTTAATTTTTACAGTTTTTCTTAGAATAGAGACGGATGATTTAGAGACAACCCTCAGAGTTTTACTTATAAAATAAAAAATTTCTGAAGCTGCTGGAAATCTTCATTAGAGAAATTTTGGCACGCTCTGTTAACCATTAGGCTATGGGAACGCTAGTTTTTGTCAGTAGTTATTAAAAAAACCGGTAATAAGTTTCATAAAAAAAATTTTTATTCTTGATCTTATTTTTAGTCAATAATACAGGGTGGCGCAAAAGTAATCCTCCTATCAGAAAATGCTATAAATTTTGCGATTGGCCCCTAAAGTCAGTTCTGTTTTGACATTTGTGTAGTAAACACATGCGAAATACACGTTAATAAACAATGTTACGCTACACTGCTCCAGAACGCGGAATATTGCTGACTATTTATTTGACCAATAATCGGTCGGGGCCAAACGGTTACTGTGAATGGTGAGGGCTACAGAGCAATGATCAACGAGTTCTTTTTGCCGCAACTTGATGAATTGGGATTGGAAAACATGTGGTTCCAACAAGACGGTGCAACAGCACACACTGCACGTGCCACAACCGATATGCTGAACATCGGAAGCTTACTTTTGCGCCACCTGTTACTTTAAAATCGCACAGTCTGTAGAAACAACAATTCAGTTGAATTGTTGGTATATAAAACAAAAAAAATTACGTAAGTCACATTTTTGTAACTTTAAACAGAATTGATAAAAACCTATGAGTAATCCAATATTATCAAAAATATTTTTCGATTTTACTAAAAAAAAATTGGTAATTGGTTCAAAAAAAAAATGCACTGCCAAAATTATGAATATTTTGCTTATTTTGAAACCGAGACGTCGTGCGTTTCTTAACCATGTTCAGTTGAAAGCTCCATATAATATGCTGAATAGACTTGTTGGCAATAAATATCCGAAAGCTTTTAAAAATGTTACCTCTTTTCGAAAGTTAGTTTATCCGATAAAAACAAACCCGTTCGAAACAAGCTTTTGAATGTATCCATACACATTCATATGTTCACCAATGTTTTTGAACTGCATATAGCAAAATTTTTCAACCTTCGCTAAGTTACGTATTACATTAACTAACCTATAATAATATTATACCCTGCATTCAAACAAACAAGTTCGATTCACCTTCTCTTTAGACGGGAGCTACATTAATATCTGATGGGCAATGAAACTATGTTATAAATATGCCTCCTACTTCCTCTGTTGCCAAATTCGGGTATCCATCAAAAAAAAACTGAGCCGAAGAGTTTTCTTTCGAATAATCCTCGACTTTTTTAGGCATCATCATTGATTCCAAATTATACTACACGACAGGTATGATAAGAAACTTATCAAGCTTTATAATTGTTTGTCGAGAGAGAACTTCCAAGTTATCTACTTTTCGTTCTCGACAAGTCTCAAAATCACATTTGAAAACGTATACCGGAAAATCGCTTCATTATTAATTATAATTACCTTGATTAATCGCAACAATGTAGTATGTAAGCTCTATCCACTTATGAACTAGTACAATTTTAATTCTTCCATAAAATTTCCTGACTTGTTGCGCTTTTTATAGCAGTGAAGCTACATAATTAATTAACTACATGCACATACATATGGACCTCGTATATTCGGGAACATTCATACTCTTGCTCAAGCTCATAAATCGAAAAATTCCCTTTTCTTATGAAATTCTCACTAGAGCGAGAGAATAAAATGCAAACTAGCTTGGTAATTTTTAATTTTGTGGTGATAAACAGTTCATTAGAAGAAATATGTAGAAAATTTGCTAAACGAAAGCAACATATTTGTGCAAATGTAAGTACGTGTGAGCAACATAAACCAAAAGACAAATTAATTAAAAAAACATAAATTGCATTAAAATAACACAGCTAGGGATAATGAAAAAAGAGGGTTTTTCAGTAAGTTTCCAAAATTAAGAGCCCTCCCATATGTGCGTAAGGCATTTTTATGTTTTACGAAGTAAATTATCAGTGAATACTAGAGTTATTACTATATTGATTATGCAGAACGTTTTCTGGATATTTGAAAAGCCTGGGATATCTTTACCTCAAAAATTCATGATTGCTCAGTTAGCTCCTTTTAAGCAAATGTGTAACCAGAAAACCTCAATAAATACAATTTCAACAAATTTTTCTGAAAAAGTTAGCATTGTTACACATCGTGCAAAGATATGCGCCCACAATTATATAACATATGGGTCGTTTCATATCTTTTTTACAACTAAAATTTAGATTGGACTGAAACAACTATTTTTATAAACTGGATGAAAAATAAATCGACACGTGTGTTTTTATTTTCGCATAGCATGCGAAATTCGCAAGTAATAATTTTTGAAACTTTTGATGTAAGAAAAAATACGAAAATTTAGAGATATTTTAAAGTATTATAGTTTCTCAACTAATTTATAGAAATTCAAAGATTAGGTTAACAATCGTTTATACTCTTTATGTAAAAAAAAAAAATTTTTTGTTTTATTTTTTTAGAATAATAAACTTTAAAACAAAATATTATAAACAAATGCAAGTAACTAAAAATGGGATTCTTTAAGTTCCTTGATACTAAAAAGGAATGATCTCTACTGTTTGAAGAATATCTCCCAAAGTATATTAAACAAAGTAGTAGTTAACTTCACAGTTCTCTCTTTTGTGTAGGAATTCTAGCGCCAATTAAAAAAAAATTATTAACCCATTATGTTTAAAATTTTTTCACATTTATCAAGAGTGAGAAGAAATAACAAATCGTATTGCTATACATATATTTCGAGACTCTTTATTTTATGTTAGCAAGAAATGTCGAGAAATTGAAAAAAGAAATTTTGAAGCTGCTGTAACATGTTCCCTTTGCCAGTACTGGAATATGTTCAGAAAGTTGTGATAAGGACGAGGGAATAGATGCGATATTTACAGAAAGGCAATAAGACCGATTCGTTATCGATAAACTCTTGAATAAGATGACATGTATGAATATGGCCATGACAACATTGCTGGATATATAATCCGAAAACTGGATCTTACCCACTATGAGAAAGAAAATTAAACTTTTTACGGTTGGATAAACGAGAGAATATGTAAGTTTTGGTAAGCCGCACCATGCATTTTTTAATAAAATAAAATCTCTAGAAATGGTGTTCACCAAATACAAAGGCCAAGAAATGTCTCACCATAAAAGCTTTATGCCGAAATTTAGAGCATTTTAAAGCCATACGTATACATTTGAAATCGTTTTTTAGAGGCGAGATATTTCTTAGGATGAAGCATTTTAACAAAGAATTGAGTAAGAGAAAATATAAAAAAAAACCATATAAAAACCAAAAAATTTACAAAGGCCATTATATAAATACAGTTTTTTCAACCACTGATGCCCATAAATAAACTCTATGAGAAACCAAGTCCTTATCCACCAGTTTTTTTAACACAGTGGGGGTCTGTTTCCTGCAGTACCACCGGCGGGAGTCGACAAAAATTCTGTAGTGGTCATTGTCATAATGCAATGGTCCTTAAAGACGCAGATGCCAAAGAAGCACTTGGTGGCAAAAGTAACTCCGTCTCATTTCTAGATTGGAGTTTTTGGGTTGGTAATGCTGGTTCCCAAATATGATCTTTCCCAATATTAATCATATTGCGGCTTCAGCAAATCCGATCTAATTTTTAATAAATAAAATTTTATGAGACCCAAATATTTTGCTCGAGCCACAAAGTGTTAATACGCTTGTTTATATTTCTTTGAAGTAAGAATTCCTACAAAAACAAAATATTTGAGCTATCAATTCTACCTTGTTTAATTTTCCTTGATATTTCCCAAAAATTTCAAAGTGGTATGTTGAGCAGTTTCTGTCCCACAGCGAATTGTTTATAGCTTTCTCAGCTGTCAGCTCATATAAATTGTATCTAAGACCAATGGCATTCACTTTGTTTGTGTTTTGTTTAGGCGAGATGCCTAAATTCCCAAACAATGTGCCACCCTAATGTAACTGTAAATATTTTGAAGGAGTTGATATTTGTTTAACATATTAAAATTAAACATCTCAAAATCTCTAAAAAATATAAGTTTTAAGTAAAATACGTTTTGACTTTTTTTTAACAAAGCCTCGAAAAAAAAACAAGAAATTATACTTTTCAAAATCGCTTTCAATACTTCAGTTTATATAACACTTTCCTGATATCGGCAACTAAGCTTTTACATACAAAAACAGAGCTGGGCGATAAGGATTACATGCGTAATCGATTACAGCTAGGATTACGATTACAGTAATCGTAATTTAAACTTGTTTTAAATTACGATTACAGTAATCGTTAATTTAGATAACTAGGATTACGATGACGTAATCGTAATTTGAAATTTTTTAAATTACGATTACAATAATCGTTAGTTTAGGTACTTAGGATTACGATAACGTAATCGTAATTTCATTTTTTGTAAATTGCGATTATTGTAATCGTTAATTTATGTACGTAGGATTACAATTGCTATAATTATCATACACAACTTTTGAAATTATACATTTTTTAGCTAACCTTGAAAAAGTTTTAAAAATTTTGATACATACATATATGTTTGCGTAAATTACTTGCTCGTACTGCGGGAAAGAGTGGCAGTATTTTGCACTTGATAGTAAATATATAATATAGGAGTAATTTGTTAAATCTTACAAAAACAAAAAATTCCCAACGTCAAAAAATTGAGTGAAAATCTGTTAATTTTAGAGATTTCTAAGACCGCCGACAAAGTGAAAGCTATAAGTGATTTTATAATGTGAACATAGGAAGCTATGAATTTTATTTCTAATGAAAACATATGAAATTACGATGACGTAATCCTTAATTGTTGAAAGTGCGATTCCGATTACGGTAATCGTAATTTATGTTTCCTAGAATTACGATTACGTAATCGTAATCGCGGTTCGATGGATTAATGATTACAGTAATCGTTATTTTGTTTTTTGAAATTACTATTACTGTAATCGTAATCGTCTTGTAATCGTAATCCTTATCGCCCAGCTCTGTACAAAAATAATAATAGTTTATAAAATAATTCTGAAATTTTATATTAAAGTAAAACATCAAACACTTATTTTTATTTCCGATTGCAAAAAGCATGACTCAGTAGCCGTACATGTATTTTTGAAATCGTTTTATGAATTCTCATCACGTTTCTATTCAAATGTTCGCAAATGCATTTACTTTTCTGACGGAGCACCGCTACAATTTAAAAATGTGAAACACTTCACAACTATATATCGCCATCAAAAAGACTTTGGCCGATCTGCGGAATGGCATTTTAATGCTACAGCCCACGGAAAAGGTCCATGCGATGAAGCAGGTGGAGATTTGAAAAGAAAGGCAAGGAAAGCTAGCCTCCAGATGACGTCCAAAAAACAAATTACCACTGCATTTCAATCGTATGAGTGGGCTCTGCAAGATGGGAATTTTTACAACATTAAACCAGCCGTTTGAAGCGAAAGTGTTTATGAAAGTGCAGCTGCATTCTTGAAGATACGATTTGATGGTTCCAAAACCATACCAGGCACCCAAAAGCTTCATTTCATTGCAACAGAACCCAACTACCAATCGAAACGTTAAAACATACTCCAGCTGTGAAAAATTTTAAATAGTAAGCTTCTTTAAACATACACCATACCTAATTTAAAAATTTATACTATCATTAATATTACAATTTCATGAATTATTTTTTTATTTTACAAACTAGAAAACTGTTATAGTATAAATAAAAGTTCTAAACTGAGGTATTGAAAGCCATTTTGAAAAGTATAATTTCTAATTTTTTTTTTACTTAAAACTTATATTTTCATAGATTTTGGGATGTTTAACTTTCATATGGAAAAAAAAAATGTTAACTCATTCAAAATATTTCACAAAAAACACAAAGGGAATGACATTGCTTTTAGGTACAATTTTTATGAGCTGAGAGCTGAGATGACTATAAACAATTAGCTGTGGGACAGAAACTCCTTAACGTACCACTCTGTAACTTTCAGAAGATATTCTTCAAACTGTAGAGCTCATTTGGCTTTAGTATCAAGGAATTTAAACAATCCAATTTTTAGTTATTTACATTTGTTTATAATTTTTCTTTTAAGTTTATTAAAAATGTCTTTTTACCTAAAGAGTATAAACGATTATTAACCTTACCTGTGAATTTCTTTTTATACCTAGTAGTGCTACGCACACAAGGTATATTAACTTTAGTCGCCTAACGGTAGTACGTAACGGCATAAACGGATCGAGATAGATATTGACTTATACATATCAAAATGTTCAGGACGAAAAGAGAAATTGATTAAGCCATGTCCGTCCGTCCGTCCGTCCGTCTGTGAACACGATAACTTGAGTAAATTTTGATATATCTTAATGAAATTTGGTATGCGGGTTCCTTGGTACTCATCTCCGAGCGCTTTTTAAAATGGGCGAAATCGGATGATAGCCACGCCCACTTTTTATATATAGAATATTTTCGAAAACACAAAAAAAGTGATTACTCAGTACACCTATAAGGATAAAATTTGGTGACTACCTTGAGATTGAGGCACAAAATTAATTTTTGGAATTGGGCGTGGCACCGCCCACTTTTTATTAAGTCAAATTTAGAAATAATATTAATCATAAATCAAAAACCGTTTAAGATATCGAAACGAAATTCAGCACGCAGGTTTCCAGGTATGCAAGGAATGTTCCAGGAAAAAATGGGTGGGATCGGTTAATGTCCACGCCCACTTTTATATCAAAGATTTTGAAGAGGATCGTTGATATATTATATATTAAATAGGCAATAACTTTACGTAAAATAGCTTAACATTATTTATATTTCACTTTTAAAGTTTCCGTAAGCAAAGAAATCCAAAAACTTAAAATTTTCGAAAATGGGCGTTGCCCCGCCCCTTTTATAGTGGGTGTATAAAAATCACTACTTATCGGGGGATCGGCCACTACTCACTCCGGAAGAAATAAACGGACGCGATAAAATTTTGGTACAAAATATAAACTCAACTTTATTAAATTTAATTTTCACAAGCAGCGAATTAGTTTACATGCGGTAAGTACGGTGGTAAGCGAAAAACTAAACTTAAAACGGTCCAGCACAATCCACTGGACAGTTCACTTCTTTTAGAGAGAGCATATATATATATGTATAAGTTGTAGGTAAACAGTAAACAGTAATTATTTTTTCCTTATTTACAGGGTACTTCAAAACAGGTAAGTATACACGGTAATTCAAAGGGTAAGCAAGGTAAGTATTTTAAGGTAAGTAATTCATATGCATATAAAGGTAATTATGATCATAGGTAAGTATAGATAGTACTTAAGTATTAAAAGGGTAAGTATAAAAAGGTATTAAAAGGTAAGTATTAAAACTTCATATTAATTCATTTCCCAGTATATTCGTTTCTCTTTTACGATTTTTTGGTCTAAAACGAATCTAATCATCGAACTCGATGAGATTATGACTCATGTCTTCAACAGTGGGCTATTCCACAAAACTTTTTATGCCAGAACTCCCACAAAAGCAAAATATATACTTGGGTTCACTGGGTACAGCGTAAACGCTATATAGTTTTGGAAAATTAGGCGGAGCCATTCCCCCAGGCTATACAAAGTTTCAATTCGTCATAACTCCGAACTTTTTTGGTCTAAATTAATGAAATTTGGATATATGTGTCACTTAGTCAATATCTACATCATCTTTCAAAAGTGGGCGGTGCCACGCCCCCATATTTTGTGTTTTGTTTTGCTCACGAACTTTGACGATAGGTTCAGGAGCTTGTCGGGTTTGTATATAGCTTTTTTAAAAGCCCCCAGGCTATATAAAGCTGCAGTTCGGAGTTCATTTGGTTGAAGTTAATGACATTTTATATATAGATATATTCTATGTATTAAAACGTCAAAACAACGTCTACCGGGTTTGCTAGTATATTATAAATAGCGAAAGCAAACAACGAATTTCAGCATTCTTAAACTGAGATATTAGTTTGCGTTCAAATAGACAGACGGACAGACAGACGGACGGACGGAGAGAAGGAAATGGCTAAATCGACTCCGCTCATCGTGCTGATCATTTTAGTGAACTTTTCTCTTCTTATTCTCATACTTAAATACATTTAATGTTTATGAAAGGTATGAAAATCAAAAAAGATATATAACTTCGCTATTGCAGTGGGCTATTAACTACGTGCCCGAATATTTCGCTTGTGTGTCCCCGATTTGGCTAATTTTTGGCAGAAGTATAATACATACTACTGAGAAGCAGCTGACCAATTTTCATTGAAATATCAAGATCGAATTATAAGCGATTGCCTTTATAAATAGAAGAAATTTTATGCTGAAAAGTAGGCGGCGCCACGCCTACTTCTTCGAAATTGCACAAAATTTTTTGCGGCTGAGTTTTTCATAAAAAGCTTATTATGTGTGCAAAATGTGATTGATATAACTTGCTTAGTTGTAGAAATATCGTTTTTAAATTTTACAAAAAAAATTTTCAGAACTATGTTAAAAAACTGGGCGTGGACATTAACCAATTTCCCCTATTTTTACAACAAACAGTTACCTTTATATATTGGACATTATCACCAAATTTTGTTTCCACAAATCGATTTTTGGTGGAGTTAAGTCATAAAAAGTTTTGTGAAATAATCCACTATAAAAGGGGCAGGACAACGCCCATTTTAGAATATTTTAATTTTTTGGTTTTCTAGTTTACGGATAAACGTGAAATACAAATGATGTAAAGCTATTTTACTCAAAGTTATTGCTTATTTAATATATCTACGATCCTCTTCAAAATCTTTGATATAAAAGTGGGCGCGGACCATAACCAATTTCGCCCATTTTTTCCTGGAACGTTCCTTGCATACCTGGAAACCTGCGTGCTGAATTTCGTTTCGATATCTTGAACGGTTTTTGATTTATGATTAATAACATTTCTAAATTTGACTTATTCGAAAGTGGGCGGTGCCAAGCCCATTTTTAAAAATATCTTAAAAAATTAATTTTTTGCTCTAACGTTAATGTATACACCAAATTTTATCCTTATATCGAAAATATTCTATACATAAAAGGTGGGCGTGGCTATCAACCCATTTCGCCCATTTTAAAAAGCGCTCGGAGATGAGTGCCAAGGAACCTGTGTACCAAATTTCATTAAGATATGTCAAATTTACTAAAGTTATCGTGTTAACAGACGGATGGGCGGACGGACATGGCTTAATCAATTTCTTTTTTCCTCCTGAACCATTTATTCTTTTATTAATAACTTGAGAGTGTCTGCCCAATTGTTCCAAGATTAGTAAAATCGGAGCACAGAGTGTAGAAATATCTGTTATTGATCCGAAAGGATGTTCAAGGGAGTACTCTCTTATTCATCGTTGGGAGTATCTCTCCTTTTCCTCCAAAAAGGGTAGCATAAGAACAAAAACGAAAAAACTATATTCTATGTCAAAGAGAGTACCCTCTTATTCATCGTTGGTCTTTAAATATATCGATTATTTGCTTTAATAAAAATTTTAATTTCTAGTCAAGAAAACCAATTAGAGTAATTGATTTTTCGGAATCGAAGTCACACTCCGAATCGCTCGTAAGGAGTTCTGGATATCATTAAAAAATGTTCTAAAGAATTTACACCAAACTTTCAAGTTTCGAGTACCGGGAGAGGCAACATCAAAAGTGGTTTGAAAAAGCTTTTTTCAAAAAATTCTCGGCCCCCAGCTTTGGTTTGTTAAACTTTCCAAGCGTATTTCTGCCATGGAAGGCTTTTTAATAAAATTTATCTGTTTTGCAGATGACATTCGGAGCCGACAAAAAACCGTAGATTCGGCCAAATTGTAGGATAAAATTCAAAACAACACACGACAAATTGGAAGAAAAGACCGGATCAATAATCTCCTAGGAGAATTATGATGATATACCTGTTGTAAACCTATTTGAAACTTGCTTGAACTGCTTGCAACCATCGGTCCAAAAGCAATGTTTACATTTTACTTTTAATGGCCGACTAAAGCTTTAGAGTTATAGAGAATTGCCTGGTGGCGAGCAAAAATTGTGGTAAAATTAATGCGAGATATGGTGGAGAGGCTGTTTTTACTTCGCGAGATAAAGTTTAGGTCTCCTACGAGGTCATGAAAGCATTTTTTGTCTGCTTTCCTTCATGGCACTTAATCAGCAGGGAGTCAATAACATCGATCGGAAAACACAAGAATTGATTCTTAAGCGTTCAGCTTTTTGTTTTGAACACATTTCGCCTTATTTAAAATATTTTTTGCTCGCATACGGCACTGGAGGATTTAAATCAATTTATGCTATCGCGCTAGTAAAACAAGTTCCTAGTACCAGATCCCTAACCGCCAAACAGTGCTAAGCATATGTGGACCTGCATTTGCGTCGACTTCCATTTCAGTTAACCGAACAGAAATATCAACAACAATAACAACATTAAACGATTTAAAGTGATTTGATTTACATTAACAATTAGTTAAACACGATAGACAATTATTAACTTAATCTATTTTAAATATACATAAGATTTATATATAATTTAAATTTAACATTTACAAAAAATATATTTATATGAACTTAAAGTTAATTTGTTTTTAATAATAAGAAATTATTATTTACACTTTTTGTTGTCGCACTTTAATTAAGTTATAATTGAATCAACTAACCAACATTTTCTCGCTCAATTATCCATAAATCAAGAAATTCCAGTCAATTTAGAATCAACCCTTCAGGTGTACTAAAGGTGCCAACATCTTTGCTCATTTTCAATGTAATTTTGCTCCGTTCAAGGTGCTCGAGCCAGCTGAAGCGGCACTCAAAGCAAACACTTGGCAAGGTCGTCCCATCTTTTGCTGATTTTGCTCTTTCGCTTTACTCTTACACAAGTAGGTTTTATAGTAGAAATCGCAAAAAAGTGCAAGTATAAAGAAATTTTGTATAAATGCAACCCAAACCCAAAACAAGTCGAGACCGCACCAATTATTTAGTATTGGCAAAGATAGTTGAAGCGTCAATGTGCAAAATTGTACTATTTGTAATAGTGTAAGTTTGCGTTTCCATGGTGTAATTTGGTCCTTCGGTATCAGCGTGGCCATGAAGTAATAACTGTACATACAAATATGAATGAATGAATTGATAATACCGGTGAAGGTAAAGTGTGAAGCTAAAAGTACAAAAAATTGTTTAACTATATTATTAAGTATTTGAAAAATGTGTAAAGCTGAAATTTCAAAATTACCAAAAGTTAGTGTACAATAGTTCCAAACACCATAAACCATAATGGTATGATGATAGACGTGCAAAAACGAAATTTGTCGGTAATTTTTGCGCAGTAAGAAGAATATCTAAATTAAGAGAGAATGTAATAAAATATGTTTATAGCCAGAGAGTTATAGACTCACAGTGTCAAGCAGGTCCATATACTTGGAAATGTAGTAAAGATATGCGGGTACAGCTAGCGCCATAATTTCAGGACTGTTATCCTTGGGATCATATAGTTGGCAGGTGAGATTAAAATGCGGTTTGAAATATGAGTTTCTAAGTGACTAAAATTTAATTAGAAAGAAAAAAAAATATTACAACAATAAGTAATTTTTTTTTTTAAATAAATAAATTAGGCTATCACCGTAAAACTGGCAAACATTGGGCGAGGGATTGTCTTCTAGTAACCGTGGGTACTTCTGGCAATTCCTGGCTTGTAAATGAACACAACTAAATTGGCAGCTATCTTAGCGCCTCTAACCAATTATAGTAAAAATATTTTAGCTAGCCAGAATCTCAATCAATCGAAATCGCTTAATACTGTGAGAGTTCATTTGCTTTGGCATATTTTCGAATCCAGGCGATGGCACTGACTGGAATTTCGCTACATCATATCCGACTTCTTTATAATTTTTACTTTAACCCTAGACACGTAACCTTCGTCGATTCGACGAATACGCTACTGAAAATTTTCTGTCTCTTTTTAAGACTGCCACTCTATAAGACTTAAAAAAATATATCTGAATTGTTCCAAAATAATAAAAAATGGTTTTATTTCGAGGATTAAAAACTGGTTCATATACGCGTACAATAAATCAAACCAAAAATTAAATAACTGTATTAGAAATAAATATTTGAAAGTGTGTTCGTCGAATCGACGAATGGATAGATTGATAGGTTTTGAAGGGAGTGAGCGAAGGGTAGTTTTCTAGGGTTAAAGAAGACCTTGGAGCACATTTTTCGGGATCAGTGCAGAATTTTTTCGATACAATTTCCGTATCATATCTGCACTTTTCTGAGATCATTCAAGCATTTTTATGGGGATTATTTCAGGGCCTTTTGTGTACTATTTCGTCACTTTTCCCGAACTATTTTTTAATAATTTAAAATAAAATTAAAAAATATTGCCTGCTTCAAATTTGTTTATAAAAATGTTAGCTATCAATTTTTCCCCTTAACGTAAAAAGAAATCAATTGGTTTCCGCTTTTTTAATGATTTTCATTTTTTTGTTTATATATTTTAATTGCACTTTCAAATTATTATATAATAATGTTAACAGCATTATTTAATTAGACGTTTCGAAGTAAAAGGAAATTTAAATATTAGAAAAGGATTTTTCTTGTTATTTTATTCACATGTCGCTAAGTGATTAAGAAAAAAATATTGTCTTATATATTCTCAACTTACCGCAGTAAATATATAAGCATTCAGGGCCACTTGTATTAGATTATATATCTGCATTGCAGGTTTCACATGGAATGGCTTTCGATTTTCCATGAACTTTGGCCCCCATTCTTTTACAACAAATAAATAAATCGCCAAAATTGCAAACATGGGCCATGGTGGTCCAAGTAAGGGCCATGTTGAGAGCCGCAAGTCTAGATGCAAAAAAGCATAAAAAATTAGTTTAAATGTATGAATTAACATATATTTTAAGATATTTGTCTAATAAAAGGGTATTTCCATGTAAAACCGATGAAATACCCATTTACATTGTTCTTTCTTAAGGTGTAAACAAATTGTTTATCGCTACATCGACCTAGATAAAAAAAAAAAAGTTTTAAATCCCCAAACTGTATGTCAGAAATCTAGATATGGATTTTTCCTGCGTTACGGACGTTCCTCTTTTATTGCAAAACCCCTAGTTGCCTATTATTTACTATCAGACCCGGTAGGCGTTGTCCTGCCTAAAGTTGAGTTGCCTAAATTTAACAAATTGTACTCTCTTCCCTCTCCAATTGGCGCTTCCTTGTCATTTATTGTTATACCTTCATTTTTCCCTTTACTTTTGCTTTTCCCAACCCTCATATCCCGTTAGTTTATTTTACGCTTTTCCTTACCTCCTCTAATTCTCAAATTTTCTATTCGTACTACCCTTCCTCTCCCTATCCCTCTGCGGGTCCTGATATGTACATAGTTTGGAAGATATAGCGATTTAACTTTTTTTCTATTTATAAAATATCATTGCCTTGAACCAAATAAACTCGTAGCTTTACCGAAATGCAGCTTTATATAACCTGGGGGCTTTTCCAAAAACTATATACACCATGTGCGTTGCCCAACGAACTCTTCAACCTATCGTGGGAGACGTCGACAATAAAATGTGGACATTAATGAAGCACAATGAAAACACCTCCCACTTTTCAAAAATTATTTAAATCTTGACTAAAGCTTTGGTCTCCTTGAAAAGCGACGCCGCTATGTAACGTTCGCTAAATAACGTTAGCTATTGTCACCTTCATGAGCGGCACCGCTTTTTTGTAAACTTACGTATTGCCCACATTCACTTTGTGTATATAGTTTTTAAAAATTTTTAATTTCAAATATCATAAATGACTGAAATGTGATTTTTGTAAAATTATTTGAAGTATTTGATAGAATTCACATTGCTTTGACAAGATGAATTAGTTTTCACCGTCATGATGGGCGTAATACAGGGTGGCTGCTGAATTTTGCTACATTAAGAAACTCAAATAATTTTTTTTTCAGTGTATGGAATTCATTTTTCTTTTATTCATGTTAAAGCTCATTAAATTTTATTAAATATAGCTTAATTAGTTTTAAAAATAGTGGAATTTAAATGCCCCCCCTTCTCGTCGATGGATGTGCGGCATCTTACCAAAAAGTTGTTCATTACTGCTTGGAGAGTTGAGACAGGAATAGCCGCAATTGTTTCTCGAATGGATTGCCTTAGTTCATTCAAATTTGTTGGTTTTGCTTTGAAGACTTCCTGTTTGCAATAACCCCACAAGAAAAAGTCAGGTGCAGTAAGGTCAGGCGACCTGGGTGGCCAACGGAATGTGGAGTTTCTGGATATCAGCTTATTAAGAAATTTTCGTCGCAATTCTGTCATAACAGGTTGGGCTATATGAGGAGCTGCACCATCTTGCTGAAACCACACAGAGTTGAAAGAAATTCTCATTCGGCGTAATTCTGGATAGAAAAACTCTCTCAACATGCTCAAGTAACGGTCTCCAGTAACCGTAACGGTGTGACCGTTTTCTTCGAAGAAGTAGGGCCCGACAATGCAGCATGATGAAACTGCACACCACACTGTGACACGAAGTGGATGCAATTCCGTCTCATGGAGTATCTGTGGGTTGGAAGCACTCCATATTCGACAATTTTGTTTGTTTATGTTGCCGTCTAAATCGAAATGGGCCTCGTCAGACATGAAAAGACAGTTCAACATGTTTCCATCCTCTTCCACCATTTGAAGCATCTTCTGGCAAAATTCCAAGCGAATCGGCAAGTCTGCAGCATTCAGTTTGTTGGCCATTTGAATTTTATATGGGAATAAGTCCAAATCTTTGTGCATAATTGACTGTAATGACTGTCTGCTTACACCCATTTGAGCAGATAAGCTTCTTGTCGAAACACGTGGATTGTTTTGTATGGCAGCAGCTACAGCAGCGATTGTTTCCTCCGTTCGAACTGAAGGGTTTCGATGGTAAGGTCTTCTGTTGACTGTCCCATGCTCGGCAAAATTGTTTACAAGTCTTATTATGGTCCATCTGCTCGGAGGATTGCCGCCAAACGTGCGCCTATACTCTCTTTGAACCGAAACTACGGACTCCAGTGCGTGATAGCGGCGGACAATCCAAATTCTTGTTTCAGTGTCCCAGTTATCCATTTTTGTTAAACGTAAAAGTCAATCTGCAAAATAAAAAAAAAATTAACCAGATTCATTAAATAGAAAAAAAGTTATTTAATTTTTTTTTGGTAGCGGCTTTCATTAGCCACCCTGTATAATATGATTGCCGCTATATTACGTTACGGTGGACTTCACCGTCTCTTTAGTTTCCACATGATTGCTTTTACATTGCAGCATTTTTGACAACGTACTCCACCGCAATATATCGACTGCTACCAAGGAAACCAAGCCTTAAGGTACAAATATATCCAAATATCTTTAATTTAGACCGAATACCTCCAGATTTATGACGAGTCTACTGTAAAAGTTTCATAAAGCTCGGTAGGGTACTTTGGACGCCAGACACACATTCATATTTTTTACAAGTTTGCCCAAATGGTACTACAAAAAATTTAAAAACTCTACAGGTCATAGCTCCCCACCAGTGTTGGGCAAGTTATAATTGTTAAAACAATTAACAATTTTTAATTGTAATTGCAAAAATGTACAATTAACAATTAATTAATTGCAATGCTCGCAATTAACAATTAATTGATTATTAACTGCGTTTCTCTATAATTAACAATTTGTTAATTACAATTGTTTTATAAATTTAACCATAAACACGCTATCTAGTATATCATTACCCGGGTACCGTGGTGTATTTTTGCGACAAACTTCTACTTCACGAACATGTAGGTTATATAAAGGGTGTTTTTTTCACAGGTTTGTTTTTCGAATAGAGATAAAACTGGCATTTTGTGGTCAAATCTGGCAACTCTAATGTCATTTATGTTCAGTTTGGTTTGCCATTTCATCATGAACAGGTTGACAAAAGAACAACGCTTGCAAATCGTGCAAATTTATTTCGAAAATAATGGTTCAGTTCGCGAAGTTTACCGTGAGCTCCGTCCATTTTATGGTCGACATAATCGTCCATCAGAGCAATTAATTCGGTTAACCATGGATCGTTTTCGCACTACGTTTACTCTATGTGATAATACGCATCCGCAGAGACGTCGAACAGTGCGCACCGAAGAAACAATTGCCGCTGTAGAGCAAAGTGTTGAAGAGGACCCGAATGAATCGATTCGCCACCGTGCACAGCAATTGGTGCTTTGTCCATCAACTTTATGGAAGATTGGCTTGCGACCTTACAAGATCCAGCTTGTGCAAGAATTAAAGCCGCGAGACCATGCAATGCGTCGTGATTTTGGTGTATGGGCCGAAAATGAGATTGATTTCGATGCTGATTTTCATCGCAAAATTTTGTTCAGTGATGAGGCTCATTTTTGGTTGAATGGCTACGTCAACAAGCAAAATTGCCGCATTTGGAGTGAAGAGAATCCACATGAGACCCTTGAAACGCCATTACATCCACAAAAACTGACTGTTTGGTGTGCTCTATGGGCTGGTGGAGTCATTGGGCCATACTTCTTCCGCAATAATGCTGGAGAGGCAGCTACCGTTAATGGAGACCGGTATAGAGCCATGATAACCGACTATTTTGTTCCCGAATTGGATGGCATGAATGTGGATGAGTTCTCACAATCGATTTATTGAAGGAAACATTCGATGAGCGCATAATTTCGCGGAATGGACCTGTCAATTGGCCACCAAGGTCGTGTGATTTGACACCATTGGATTATTTTCTTTGGGGATATGTGAAGTCGCTCGTCTACACCAACAAACCAGAAACGTTAGGGGAATTGGAAGCCAACATTCGTGGCGTTATTGCCGACATACGGCCCCATATGCTCGAAAAAGTGGTTGAAAATTGGACCTGTAGAATTGGCTTTATTCGAGCCAGCCGCGGCGGCCACATGCCCGAAATCATATTTAAACATTAATGGCATAAAATTATCCTTCCAATAAAGCCAAATTGATGGACCTTAAAACGATTTTCTTGTGTTTTATTTCAATTCGAAGTTCTATACCCCTAAAAAAACACCCTTTATATGAAATGCATTCTAACTTCTTGTCACGTTAAGCTATTATAGGAAGTTTTTTAAGACGAGGCTTAAATTTTTTTTTAAATAATCAAGAGTAGTTGGAAAGTCGCCCATATCTCGATATGTAGTTAACCAATTAGGATAATATTTTAGAACGTGTCAGAAGGCATACACAGCTGTTGATTGGAATCTACCAAACCTTCCTCGATATAGCTTAATTTTTCTGCTCTTGGTTGATACTTTTCAACCGCGGATATGGCCGTTTTCGCAAGCAATTTTAAGAGCTTTTCGAGCACAGTACAAAAATGGAATTGTTGTTATGTCAAATAAATAATAAATAAAGATTGTTTTTCGTTTATTCTTTTTTATAGAAATGCGCTTTTCTTGGAATTGTTTTGAGTATCAAAAAGAGCGGAAAGCTCTCGAGAAATTTCGAGAAGCTTTAAGCTCGACTTTAAAGCTTTTAATTTTAATGCAAAAGTATGCACGATTTGGAAATATATGCATACATATACTTGTGCTCATATAATTAAGCCATACGATCGGCAAAGTATACAAGTCCTTTTTCGCAAGTTTTATTGGAAATCCCGAATTAAAGCTTACAAAAATATTAACGGAAATACATTTCAATTGAATTTGTCTACCTATTTCATGAGTTAAAATTAATATATTAAATATACCTTATTTCAACTAATACTTAGTTGGAGAACCATTTTTGAAGATTACTTCCTTTCAGCGGTTATTCATGGTAGCCACAAGTGGGCTACATTGAGCCGAAGTAATTTTTCCTATTCTTTCCTTTTGTTTTCCCATAAACCAGTCTTATTTCGGGGTTTTCTTCCCGCGAGTGGCCTTTTGAGAATGCCTCATAGATTTTCTATGGGGCTTAAGTTCGGACGTTGCGCGGGACATTCGAGAAATTTGATATTGTTGGTTCTAAGCCAGCTCTTAACAACCCTAGAACACTGTTTGGGGTAGTTATCTTATTGGAAAATCAAAGAAGGCGATAGATTTCCAGAGTAATTTCATTTTGAGTGGTCCGCTATAATATCTCCGTACATTTCGCCGGTAGTTTTCCCTTCAATTGGTACAAACGGACCAGATGGGGTGAAGCATCCCCATGCCATCACGGATGAGCCACCATGTTTACCGGTTTTTTTTGTGTACATGAGGTTTAGTTCCTGTAACGGCGGACGTCTGAAATAAGGTATACCATTATTTCCAAATACAGGGTGGCTAATGAAAGCCGCTACCAAAAAAAAATTAAATAACTTTTTTTCTATTTAATGAATCTGGTAAATTTTTTTTTTATTTTGCAGATTGACTTTTACATTTAACAAAAATAGATAACTGGGACACTGAAACAAGAATTTGGATTGTCCGCTGCTATCACGCACTGGAGTCCGTAGTTTCGGTTCAAAGAGAGTATAGGTGCACGTTTGGCGGGAATCCTCCGAGCAGATGGACCATAATAAGACTTGTAAACAATTTTGCCGAGCATGGGACAGTCAACAGAAGACCTTACCATCGAAACCCTTCAGTTCGAACGGAGGAAACAATCGCTGCTGTAGCTGCTGCCATACAAAACAATCCACGTGTTTCGACAAGAAGCTTATCTGCTCAAATGGGTGTAAGCAGACAGTCATTACAGTCAATTATGCACAAAGATTTGGACTTATTCCCATATAAAATTCAAATGGCCAACAAACTGAACGCTGCAGACTTGCCGATTCGCTTGGAATTTTGCCAGAAGGTGCTTCAAATGGTGGAAGAGGATGGAAACATGTTGAACTGTCTTTTCATGTCTGACGAGGCCCATTTCGATTTAGACGGCAACATAAACAAACAAAATTGTCGAATATGGAGTGCTTCCAACCCACAGATAATCCATGAGACGGAATTGCATCCACTTCGTGTCACAGTGTGGAGTGCAGTTTCATCACGCTGCATTGTCGGGCCCTACTTCTTCGAAGAAAACGGTCACACCGTTACGGTTACTGGAGACCGTTACTTGAGCATGTTGAGAGAGTTTTTCTATCCAGAATTACGCCGAATGAGAATTTCTTTCAACTCTGTGTGGTTTCAGCAAGATGGTGCAGCTCCTCGTATAGCCCAACCTGTTATGACAGAATTGCGACGAAAATTTCCCAATAAGCTGATATCCAGAAACTCCACATTCCGTTGGCCACCCAGGTCGCCTGACCTTACTGCACCTGACTTTTTCTTGTGGGGTTATTGCAAACAGGAAGTCTTCAAAGCATAACCAACAAATTTGAATGAACTAAGGCAATCCATTCAAGAAACAATTGCGGCTATTCCTGTCTCAACTCTCCAAGCAGTAATGAACAACTTTTTGGTAAGATGCCGCACATGCATCGACGAGCAGGGGGGCATTTAAATTCCATTATTTTTAAAACTAATTAAGCTATATTTAATAAAATTTAATGAGCCTTAACATGAATAAAAGAAAAATGAATTCCATACACTGAAAAAAAAATTATTTGAGTTTCTTAATGTAGCAAAATTCATCAGCCACCCTGTACATGAAACTTACTCGATACGATTACATTTTTAAATTTTGCATGTTTTTGGTGATACTTTTTAGCAAGTCTAGCCCCCGGTTGATGTCTTTTTAGAAACATTTTAGTAACGTCGTGCGATACGCCTATTCAAGGATTTTTCCACCTGTCGCAGGAGGACTGTTTTGGACGATATTTTTATATTATATGCCTGTATTTCCGTGGGTCGTGTTTCTTGGTCATTTTCGAGGTACATCGGCAAAAGTTTTGTGTTTTTGATAAAACTGTATTGCGTTTCACATTCTTCCTCTAGAAAAACCTAAAACTTCTGTTACTTTACACACTTTTCTTACACTTCTGGAAACTCTCCCATATATTTCTCTCGTATGCAGTTGAACTTCTGTTTTTGACCATTTGCTTAATTTTTTTGAAATAATCTCCTTAAGAACAGTTTAATTGATTAAACTTTAATTTGTTTGGAGTAAGTGACCTCATCTTGTCTGCAGATCATAGTATTTTCTAAAATGGCTTAATTATGTGAGCATGAAAAACCCAATGAAGAGCAAAAAAACTTCAAAATTTTCGCAAAGGACAAAATTAAACGGCATTTCGTCCACCTCTATAGACGTTGCAAAGATAATAAAATATTTTGCCCGTAAGAGATTAAAATTGCAAAATAACTTGAATGATTTTCTCTTTGAAATATTATTTTTCAGTACAGTGGCTTAATTGTGTGAGCACAAGTGTACGAGGTGTGTTCAAAAAGTATCGCGAATTTTGTGTTTTTTCAAAAATTATTTATTTATTCATGAATATCTATTTTGTCCCCTTCAAAGTAATCCCCATGAGATATTATACACTTGTGCCAACGGTTTTTCCAATCTTCGAAGCACTTCAAAAAATCATTTTTTTGTATCTTGTTCAGCTTCTCCTTCGATGCCGTCTTTATCTCGTCAAGAGAAGCGTAACGTCGTCCTTTCATGGGCCTCTTCAGTTTAGGGAACAAGAAAAAGTCACAGGGGGCCAGATCTGGGGAATACGGTGGCTGCGGCATCATTAGTGTGTTGTTTTTGGCCAAAAAGTCGCGCACAAGCAACGATGCGTGAGCAGGGGCGTTATCGTGGTGCAAAAGCCAATTTTTGTTCTTCCACAAATCCGGGCGTTTCTGGCGGATTGCTTCGCGCAAATTGCGCATAACGTGCAGGTAATATTCCTTATTGACCGTTCTTCCCTGTGGCAAGAACTCATGATGCACCACGCCCCTGCAATCGAAGAAAAATGTCAGCAAAACTTTCACATTCGACCGAACTTGGCGCGCTTTTTTCGGTCTTGGTTCGTGCGGCAGCTTCCATTGAGATGATTGAGCTTTGGTTTCCACGTCATAACCATAAACCCACGATTCGTCACCAGTTATGACCCTCTGGAGCAAATTTGGGTCGTCGCGGACAGAGTTTAACATCTCATTAGCAATGTTCATGCGATGCTGTTTTTGGTCACAATTGAGCAATTTTGGTACGAATTTCGCGTAAAAATCGAAGACGATCCAAAACACGTGCAAGCAAAGCAGCTGTCAACAATTAACTGAACATTCAAAATGGCCGAGCTTGTCGGCATAAGTGAGAGACATGAGTACCAACATAACGCCACAAAAAATTCGAAATTCGAATATACGTAACCAGCGAAAATTCAAAATTCGCGATACTTTTTGAACACACCTCGTATGTGGTCCAAATGCTGCCATTCACGTTTTCCAATGTTCCACAATAATGTAGGTCAGTAAGTCGCACCTTACTTTATTATGTATGCACATATCCTCGCCAAACGCTAAGCCCACTTTCCACTCAGAATAACTTTTCAAATCTGGTGGAAAATGTCGTTGTCGTAAAGTTAAAAGGTAACTTGATTCGTAAAAATTTTTAGGTAGAGAATAAAAAAAACTCAATTGAATGAAAAGTGCACTCAACCTTAAAATTTTAAAGAAGGTATAAAAAATTCGGGTAGTTAGCAGCTTTTCACAATATCTTTGGAGTGAGAAAATGTATTCCTAGGGGCTCCGAACTTTAAACACATTATTAACAGTTTTCATTATTTACAGTTCTAGATATCTGAAACAATTCCAATAGTATTAAAAAGTCAGTTTGCGTGAAATACGGATTTAGCAACTTTATATGGCAAGACGACGTTTTCAAAACTGTATGTTGGCTTCACTCAAAAATTATACAAATTTTTTTTTTCACTGAAAAGTTTTGTCGAAAGGAGTTAGCAGGTATTTCCGGTTTGGCGGCGGTATGTAACTTTTTAAAAGCTAAATTTTATAATTAAATTTTTTTTTTTTTTTAAATTAAAATCAAGCTGACCTCTGTTAAAAGATGCATCCAATTTTTGTAATTCTCTGTAGAGCAAACGCAAAACGAAGAACATTCTTCTATTGCTAAGTATTATACTTTCACTTATGAAAATTTACTGATTTTAAACACAAATGTTCTGAGTAACACATTCAGCCAGACGTTTCGCAATTGACTATTTGCAGAGTAGCGCATTGCAAGCTAATATTTATAAGCCATTTACGCTTGCCGCATGTACATACAAAATATTTCACTCAAAAAGCTCTGAAATTCCCTTAGAATATAATGCTCATTAGACCAATAAAGAAAAATTAGCAAATGGTATTTGACTTCTGAGTAAATATAAAGTACATTTTGAACAATTATTGGTTTGATTAAAAATATTAAATTTAAATCATAATAGTTTTAGACTTTTCAAATGAAAAGTAAGAAGTTTTATTTCAGATAATAATAGCTTCAGGGATTGTTAACGGTCCATGTAAGGAATATTATGGGACCATTTTGAGACCGGTATGATATTTCTGTGGCAATAAGGGAAAACTACCAAAGTAATGTTTTTGAATTTTTCAGTAGAGCGCTTTGAAAGTTGAAATTGTAGTGTAAATATATGGAATTGAGCAAAGTTTTTTGTCCATAAAATTCACAGTTTTTGAGCAAAAGCCTTGAAAATTTGTGCGAAGGGAGATTTGTGTACGGAGAACACAATGGTGGTAATATTTCATTTTTGTCCTATCTTGAGATTGGCTTTTCTCGCTTATTGCCACAGATTAATTGGAATTTCTATATGATTTGGATATTACTATGGCAATAATTTTAGATGTTTCCAATTTTATTTTTTTTTTGATATCAGAAATAAAAGCAGACGTTGGTTTGATTCTGTCTTGTCGGGGTCACTGATCTCGAATCAAAAGTCAATATCTCAAAACTTTAACTGATTTATGTGCATGAAAATGTATCCAAAACGGAAAACTTTGTATGAGTGAAATGACTTCAGAAGCAGTTTTTTTTTGATTTTTTTTTTGGAAGGTGATTTTTTTGGAAGCAGTATTTTGTTCGGGAGCAACTACTTTTGGTCACTAGCTACCTTTTGGAACTTGTGATTTTTTGTAGCTCGTTTTAGAAAATGTGACTTTTTTGAACCTAGTATTTTGTTCGGGACCCAGGACTTTTTGTCACTAGTGTCTTTTGCGACCTGTGATTTTTTGTAGCGCTTTTTAGAAAAGGTGACTTTTTTGGAACCAGTATTTGGCTCGGGAGCCAGATCTTATATATTACAAGAACTTCATAGCGTATAGTTCAAATACTCATCTTTAATAATAATTCAGTAGAAGCGACAGTGAATCCGTTAAGCGCCGGTACTAGCATCTTTTAGTGATATCCCGAATGCCGCGGAAGCCAATTGCTTGATCCCGAATAAACTGCAGATGGTGGATTTTAGTTTGGAATACCTTACCGCTGGTAAGCCAAAGTTCTTATATATTATTTTTATATTTGAAGCTAAAAATTTAGATATTGTTTTATTAAATTATTAAAAACCTAAACTCTGGTTTGAGCAGGAAATATTGATTGAATAAGTTATATTTACTAAAAAAGTGCACACACCGCGTATGTTATAATTGCGGTATTAAATAGTTTCTGGTCTCTGAAACTTTGGTTTTATAACGAATTGTGCACAGAAGTATTCCACATACCACTCTTAACTTTTTTTTGAGCATAATACCACATGGTGATATCATTATACCAGGATTCGGTAGCAGAGGAAGGGGCATAAATCGACTGCGATGGAGGAAGACAGGTGGATTATGGCTAAACAGGGACTGGTATGCTTTAATTCGCAACGACCGAAATCGCCTAAACTGTTAGGGTCTATAAATGATGACGATGTTATAATGAAATTCGAATTCTGCAGAGTGAAGTCCACAAACAGCCAGTCTGAACAGAAGGTCTGAATAAATTTACGGCTTGTATTTACAAATATTTCTGATAAATCGCCAATTTAATTTTATTAGTTATTTTGTCTGAAGTTATTCAGCGTGAAGTACCTCAACATGAAAATTGAAAATCAAAAGTTAACTGTGGCATAGAAGTTAACTCGCTTAATCAAAATTACCCTTAGTATCATATTTTCAATCACATAAATACGGGGGTTGTAAGAAAAAAAATCCCGGTAAACAAGCCATCCCTATATTTGTATTTCTAGTACATACATACGTTATATTTATGTAAACACCAGGCAAAGTGTTTTAGTTCATTGTACACTGAGTGCACTTGGATTGGCCTTGAATACGGTATTTATATGTTTATATCAAAAAAGTATTATCACAAGTACTAAAAATAATTTAGGAATAACAACTGATTGCAAAATTTAATTGGAAAGCTTGCATCGATTAGGGTGCGGAAAGTCTAATTGCTCTCTACCCTTCTGAGTTGAAGTCTCACACCTGCACACAGTCGACCAACTTAGATGTCTTAAATCGGCACAATGGGCACTGAGACTCAGGTAATTATGCTCAATGAGCGCATATCAGAATGAACTCTCAGCAATGACAATAAGGTCCAAAGTGGATTACAATTACAACCTGAATTTAAAGGGAAAATCAACCTTCAGAAGGTTTCAAGAGTTAAATGGCATTGAAACGACGTCGTTATAATTCAAATGATTCATTTGTCATAGTTTTACTACAACTTTCCAGAAATTGTCTATTTACGTAGTTCCTCAATGTCACTTTTATACCCTTCGTAAACATGAAATTATATAACTTTTTTGATCAGTTATTTGGACCAACGAAACAAATATTTTTAATACAATTGATTGTTCGAAAAACGGGGTTTGGGCTATATATCTTTCAGTTAAATGGGTAGATCACCGAATTCGGCAAAGTTTGTACTTGTTGTAAATAAGGATCGAACAGTGAAACACACGATTCGTATTCATGAAAGGAATAAAAGGTATAAAGCCTTCGGCACTGGTTCCGACGGCGCTTCGCTCACTTGGTTTTTTATTTTTTTTCTTTGATATATAATAAGTCGGGAATTAATAGATGTTTAATTATACTTTACATGGAAATTATCACATACATATTCGATTTCGAGGTAATATGTTGATATGTGCTTTGCTAGTAAACGTGTATGAATATTGTTGAATATAAAAGCGAAGGAAAACTGAAAATAGACAGAACTATTGCGCTTTATACTGATGACAGATCGAGGTTTCTTAGAAATGTATCAAACTAAGCGAGAACTTATTAAAGACTCGGTTACGGATGTTTTGGTTTTGAAATGAACAATCGTTTCTTAAACAAACGATGTGCCTTAAACTATCCAGTAGGAAAGTAAAAAACTCTGGCAGGAAAGACAAATTCAAAATATGTTCTACATTCCAAATTAAAAATATAAACAAGTAAGAAAGTCTAAGTTCGGTTGGAACCGAACATTACATACCTAGTAGTGATCTATTATGGCATACCAATTTACGCAGGTCTATTTTAATACTTTCCAGTTCGTATTATAAAGCCAGCTGATTGTTTTCAATAGAAACACTTATGTTATAAGTTTTGAGGGGTAAATTAATTTTAAAAAAATATAAATGTATGGCGCGATGTACAACAGGTATATCATCATAAACCTCCTTAGAGATTTTTGCGCGGAGCTTCCATTCCAATTTTTGGTGTGCTGTTTTAAATTTTTTTCTACAAATTGGCGTTACCTACAAATTTTACACATTTACTAAGGAGATAAATTTTTTTCTAAGAAGCCTTCCGTAGCAGAAAGACAGTCGAAGAGTTTGCCAAACCAATGCAGAGGGGCGACCCCATTTTTAAAAACTTTTTCAAACCACTTTTGATGTTACTTGTCCCAAGACTCGAACCTTGAACCTTCGGTGTGGCAGGCCGGCAACACTACCGCCATACCCCGGCGGCCGCCATTAATTTATTTGTACTCCTTATAACAACTGTTAACCACATTTTTTCAAAATACTAATGCATGCACATTTTATGTTTGAAAAATTTGCATTCAAATAGACAGAAGGACAGACAGACAGACGGACGGAGAGACGGATATGGCAAAATCAACTCAACGCATCGTTCTAATTATTTCCGTAAACTTATTGATGGGCCATCTCTTCTTTTTCTCATACTTACAAACATTTCATGTTCATGAAAGGTATGCAAATCAAAAAAGGTATATAACTTCCCTCTTACAGTGGGGTATAAACAACTTGCCCCGGATATTTTGCTTGTGTGTTATCTGATTAGATACTATTGAGAAGCAGTTGACCAATTGTGATTGAAATATCTTTTTCAACCTACAAGCAACGGCCTTTAAAAATAGCACAATGTTTATGGTGAAAAGTGGGCGGCGCCACGCCTACTTAACCAAAATCCACAAAACTTTTTTTCGGTCGACTTTAGCTTAAAAAGCTTATTAAGTGTGCAAGATCTCATTGATATAGCTTGTATGGTTATAAAAATATCGCGTTTTACATTTCACAAAGAAATGTTTCAGAACTATGTTAAGAAATTGGTCGTGGCCGTTGACCGATTTCGCCCATTTGTAGAATGATTCTATTCAACATTTTCAAATATGGTTTCGATAAATCAATTTTTGCCGGTGTTATGGCATGAAAAGTTTTGTTTTTTTCGACTTTCTTCGTTCACGTACACTTTTAAAGTGAAATAGAAATGATATAAAGCTTTTGTACGCAAAGTTATTGCCTATTAAATATATCTATGATCCTTTTCAAAATCTTTCGTACAAAAGTGGGTGTGGGTCATCCCCGATTTCGCCCATTTTTTTCAGGAACATTCCCTGTGTTAATATAAATATGTGTGCTGAATTTCGTTTCAATATCTTGAACGGTTTTTGATTTATAATTAATATTATTTCTAAATTTGACTTAATCAAAAGAGGGCGATGCCTCTCCCATTTTCAAAAATTGCTTGAAAAATTAATTTTGTGCCTTAACGTTAATGTACACACCAAATTTTATCCTTATATCGAAAATATTCTATACATAAAAAGTGGGCGTGGGTATCATCCGATTTCGCCCATTTTAAATAGCGCTCGGAGATGAGTACCAAGGAACCTGCATACCAAATTTCATTAAGATATCTCAAAATTTACTCAAGTTATCGTGATAACAGACGGACGGAGGGACATGGCCTAGTCAATTTCTTTTTTTTCTCCTGAATATTTATATATACATAAGTAAGCATCTATCTCGATCCGTTTATGCAGTTACATACTGCCGTTGTGCGTAGCACTAAAGGAAACCCAAAAAATACATGTGATTTAAAATAGTTTCAAAAACAATTTCTCAAAGTTTCGTCGAAAAATAAAATATGGACATAAATTGCCTGGGTGATTTGAAGGGAATCGACCCATACATATTTTTTTTTTTAACAAAAAAAATTCAAAATTAGCAATTTCTTAGAATTATAAAATCATATTTTTTCATTTTTCAATTATATTAGTATAACCAGCTTTTTATATCTTGTTGTATACAACCGCTGTTTGATATGTAACCCAAATAGAGTTCAATAAAGAGATAAAATAAAATAAAACAAAATAAAATAAAATAAAATAATATAAATTTAAAAAAAGTTGGAACAATTAATTTAATAAAATAAAATAGAACAAAATAAAACAATATAAAATTAAAAACATAAAAAAAATTAAAAAAAATTGATGAAATATGATCAAATAATATAAGTATTACAAATTTGTTTTTTTTTCTATTGAATGGTGTAGAACTGGAAGGAAAAAAAGAAAACAAAGAAATTGATCCGAAAATATCGAAAAGGAAAGATTTAACAAAGAAAGGAACGTAAAGAAAGTCGTAGGTAATAACCAGAAAGTAATTAAAAAGTAAAATAAAATTGTGTGGTTGAATTGAATATTTTAAACTAAACCAAATATTCGAGAGCTTTTAAATAGATTCCACCAGTGGCAGGCGAAATCCTGTAAGTATTTTTTTTTTCTTCAAACGAAACTACTTTGTAGTTTCTGTGATGATGAAAGTTTCTGTTTCCGTAACTGATCTTCCAGACAGGCCCAGAGATTTACTACAGCATTTTTCTGATGATTTTGGGGAGGTATTAGTAAAGGTTGGTTGTTCAAATGTATCCGCATCTTTATATCATATTCTGCATGTTTGGTGTCGTTATGTTGTTGAAATAAGAGTTCATTACTAACCATATCAAAGTCATAGCAATTTCGGATAGTATTTAAAACGTGTTAACAATAATTTCGTCAACAAGCTGTTTCGTTTTTTATACCTAGTTGTGCTACGCACACAAGGTATATTAGCTTTAGTCGCGTAACGGCAGTACGTAACGGTATAAACGGATAGAGATAGATATTGACTCATGTATATCAAAATGTCCAGGACGAAAAGAGAAATTGATTAAGCCATGTCCGCCCTTTCGTCCGTCCGTCCGTCCGTTCGTCTGTGAACACGATAACATGAGTAAATTTTGCGATATCTTAATGAAATTAGGTATGCGGGTTCCTTGGCACTATTTAAAATGGGCGAAATCGGACAATAGCCACGCCCACATTTTATATATAGAATATTTTCAAAAACACATAAAAATTGAATACTCAGTACATAATACACCTATAAGGATAAAATTTGTTGAATACATTGAGATTGAGGCATAAAATAAATTTCTTAAGAAATTTTTGAAATGGGGAGTGGCACCGCCCACTTTCGATTAAGTCAAATTTAGAAATAATATTAATCATAAATCAAAAACCGTTTAAGATATCGCAACGAAACTCAGCACGCGGGTTTCCAGGTATTCAAGGAATGGTCCAGGAATGGGCGGAATCGGTTAAGGTCTACGCCCACTTTTATATCAAAGATTTTGAAGAGGATCGTAGATATATTAAATAGACAATAACTTTACGTAAATAGCTTTACATCATTTATACTTCACTTTTAAAGTTTCCGTAAACAAAGAAATTCAAGAACTAAAAATTTTCGAAAATGGGCGTGGCCCCGCCCCTTTTATAGTGGACTATTCCACAAAACTTTTTATGCCATAATTACCCCAAAAATACATTTGTCGTAACGAAATTTGGTGATAAGGTTCTACATATAAAGGTTTTTTAACATAGTTCTCAAAATTTTGTTTGTAAAATTTAAAAAGCGATATTTCTACAACCAAGCAAGTTATATCAATCAGATTTTGCACACATAATAAGATTTTTAAGAAAAACTCGGCCGCAAAAAAATTTTGTCAATTTTGAAGAAGTAGGCGTGGCGCCGCCCACTTTTCAGCATAAAATTTCTGCTATTTTCATAGGCAGTCGCTTATATTTCAATGAAAATTGGTCAGCTGCTTCTCAGTAGTATGTATTATACTCCTGCCAAAAATGAGCCAAATCGGGAAACACACAAGCGAAATATTCGGGCACGTAGTTAATAGCCCACTGCAATAGCGAAGTTATATATCTGTTTTGATTTTCATACCTTTCATAAACATTAAATGTATTTAAGTATGAGAATAAGAAGAGAAAAGTTCACTAAAATGATCAGCACGATGAGCGGAGTTGATTTAGCCATGTCCGTCTCCCCGTCAGTCTGTCTGTCTGTCCATCTGTCTATTTGAACGCAAACTAGTCTCTCAGTTTTACAAAAGAATGCTGAAATTCGTTGTTTGCTTTCGCCGTTTAATAATATACTAGCAAACCCGGTAGAAGTTGTTTTGACGTTTCGATACATAGAATACATCTATATATAAAATGTCATTAACTTGAACCAAATAAATTCCTAGCTATACCGAACTGCAGGTTTGTATAACCTGGGTGCTTTTCCAAAAGCTATATACAGACTGTCTCGTACCCAGAGAACTCCTGAACCTATCGTGAAAGTTCAAGAGCAAAAATAAAAGACAAAATATGTGGGCGTGGCACCGCCCATTTCTCCGAAATTATGTTGATAATGACTAATTGACACATATATCTAAATACCATTAATTTAGACCAAAAAAGTTCAGAGTTATGACGAATTGAAACTTTATATAGCCTGGGGTCGTGGATCCGCCCCCGTTTCCAAAACTATATACTGTCTATGCTGTACCCAGTGAACCCAAGTATATATTGTGAAAATTTCATAAGGATCAGTTGAGTACTTTGGCGCCTATAAAAGACACCCTTTTTTATATCTATTTTTGTAGCACACAGAAGGTATATTACTTCATTCGGCATATATAGTGATTAATGTATATCAAAACGTCCAGGATGAAAAGTAAAACATCAGGGCAAGTAGTTAACACCCCACTGCAAAAGCGAAGATGTTTTTTTTTTGATTTTCATACCTTTCATGAACATGAGTTGTTTGTACATATGAGAAGAAAAAGAGATAGTCCCATACTGAAATGATCAGGAGGACGAGCTGAGTCGATATAGCCATGTCCGTCTCTCGTCTCTCTCATCTGTCTGTCAGTCTGTCTATTTGAGCGCAAATACGAATTGAAAGTATTAAAATAGGCCTGCGTAAATTGGGATGCTATAATAGATCACTACTAGGTATATAATGTTCGGTTCCACCCGAACTTAGACTTCCTTACTTGTTTTCTGTTGTGTGTTAATGGCAGAATTCATTTGGCACTTGTAGTGTAGACGATTTAATGAGAAAATATATAGTAATTATAAGACTTTTTAATTGACTTTTCAATAATGACCTATGTCTACTTAGGAAATCAGCAACTCGACACTCTTGCACGCAAGATATTATTCAAAATTATTTTATAATTCACTGCATATCTTATTGTTAAATACCACAACCGGTTATTTAACTTTGACTTGCATACTTACTATTTATAAGCTTAATTGTTTCATCTGATTCATCATTACAACAACTACACATGAATTGACCACACCAAAATATGTACTATAAACAATTGCACTGTTTGAATAAATAACGCCTCAACTGCATAATCACAAATATTTATAAATACATTAACTTAATTGATGGCCAAAAATCTATTTGTCCCACACCAACAAACAATTAGTGTAAGCCAAATATATTTATTTTTTGTCCCAACACGACTGCGCAAATAGCAACCGAAAGCAAGCAAGGTGCAACCGCATACATAAACCGTTAAAATCTAATATTAATTACTGCTTTGTTCCAGCGAGTTCAAACAAGAGTACCAAACTGATGGAGGTGAAAAAAAAAGCCACAAAATATGTGTTATGCTGGCGACCACGTACACAAGCCAACCGGCAACACAAGCTCGCCACGGAAATTTGGAAACGCGATATCACCGTTTTAATAGAAACGTCTGCGCAGTGCCTTCAAAAGTTTGGACTTTTTCCTTTTCCCTTCAATTTATATTTTCATAAGAGAATATTTTCAAAAACTATTCGTATACATAAATCACACGCTTTCAAGTAATTATTACGGTAGCGCCTTTATAACAAGCATTCAACGACACACCCATGAAGAAGCACTTAGGGAAAACACTTAGGTATGAGCTGGTGCGCATATAATGCATTTCAAACTCATCCCAGCTGGTCAAAAATCGTTTTTGCATGCAATCAATAAGGGAATTTTACCCTTTTCCGTATGCCGTATGTCATAGTCGCATTTCAATGACTGTTTTGTATCATAAAATTAAGGTATTAACCTTTTCCTCGAATTTTGTGTTTTTCTTTGAAGCTTTATCTCTAAAAATATAGAATAAACATTTTAGGGATGGATCCAGTAAATTGTGATAATCGAGAGATCAAGTGTCGCTTTCGAGTTTGGGTTTTTGCAAGAAAATATCACTTCATAATTTTAATAATTTAATAACAAATATACCTTCTTTTTTTAACTTTTCGTATTCTGTTTTGTAGAAAATTATTGTCCTAAATGGGATTAAAAAAAAATTAAGGTGATATGACGGTTGAGTAAAGCTCTACGATTTTCTTTATTTCATTCCATGCCATACGGCATAGATTTTTAGAAATTAAAAAAAATTTATTTCATGCAATAAAGTCGAAGTGACTCCATTTATTTTTGATAATTTCTGTGACAAAATACAAATACGTCATTCGTTTGATAAACACTGAAGTGGGTAGACATCTTTTATGTAGCTTTTGACTTGATTTATGTATGTATGTAATTACCATGTCTCATAAGCTGAAAAAAGATCAGAATAAAAATATCTTAGTTAGTTTTGAAGACTCAGACTTATCTGATCTCGACAAAGGCAATGTTTAAGATGAAATTGATGTTTTGGTGACTTTATTAGAAACTTTAAATGTCATCATTTATAATAACCATTTATTTGATTAATTTAAGAACCCATCATAAAATCTATAGTAGATAAGGAGATCTTGGAATGCTCCAAGCTCAGATTTTTATGTAGTCCATCTCAATGAAGATCTAAAAACTCCAGTTTCATAATTTTTTAAATATTTTCCTTATGACTTTATTGGCACTATTTCTCAGGCAACAAATCGAGCTTCACTTTTAAATTTTCGAAATGCAATTAACGCCACAAGAGAATAAACTCTGAGATTAACGGGTTTAGAAATTATAAATGGAACGATCGAATATCCAAGATTAGCGATGTACTGTAATAAATTCGCAGAAATACCATCATTTTTTCAAAATATGACAAAAACCGGTTTAATTTGATATGCAATATTCTCAATGAAATATGATATCGAAATATATCAAGAGAAAAATACCATTGTCGTGAAATCTAAATCAGGTTTTTGCTTGGATATTGTCATACACCTCTGCATTAAAGAAAATGAAAATCAAAATATTCTTCAATAGTTATTTGTTAACTCTGGGCAACAGGCACCATACGTGGAAACAGAACTGGAAAAGCTCCACTAGCTATAAAGAAAGAGTTGAAAAGGTTTTTGTGTTAAATGGTTGGTTTGTACTGAACAAAAGAATATTTTTTGTTGTATCACAAAATAATATTGTAGGGGTATATAATAAATACCTAGGAAGAGTTGACAATTTGTATTTTTCACTATTGTTGTATCGAATTTCTATACGTAGCAGGAAGTGGACGCTAAGATTTTTCGGGAGCGTGTCATTATTCTGTATTACAAAATTCTGTGTGACAAAATTCTGTAAATTGCAAAAAAATTCTGCTTGAACAAAATTCTGCTTTTTTAAAATTCTGCCTTTTAAAATTCTGCTTTTTTAAAATTCTGCTTTCTAAAATTCTGCTTTCAATGTTCTGTATTACAAAATTCTGTATTAAAATATAATGTTAACAATGTTAAAGAGGTAATGTAATTATTTTGAAAAAGTGCGCACATGTACATATGTATATATTTTATTTGTTTTGTCGCAAGTTTTCATGTGGTTGTTGTAAATTATTAGGCTGTACTTAAAAACGCGCAAAAGAGTCGGATCGGTGGCATGTTGCCACCGATCAGGGCAACCACCTGGACTTGGCATGGCGTAGCCCAGGGTAATTTAAATAAGCGCGGCCGAAGGCCGCCTATGCAGAAAGGTCTTTTGTACAGAATAACTGTAGTTCGCGTAGCTGCGCACTTTTTCAAAATAATTACATTACCTCTTTAACATTGTTAACATTATATTTTAATACAGAATTTTGTAATACAGAACATTGAAAGCAGAATTTTAGAAAGCAGAATTTTAAAAAAGCAGAATTTTAAAAAAGCAGAATTTTAAAAAGCAGAATTTTAAAAAGCAGAATTTTGTTTTTAGAATTTTGTACATACAGAATTTCGACACCAACCCGATTTTTCTACCATTTTATTGATTTAGCTGTGTGCAACTCTTGACTGGAATATCGCATTCATTGCGATAACAACAATATAAGAAAAAAATATAAAATGGAATTTGAGCTGAGTGCACGTTGGATACACATTTCATGTTTGAAATGAGAAGCTTTTATTTTAAATATATTTATCAATATATCATACCTTATACTTTTGCCTTTTAAATTTAAAATAAAAACGTTATTAATTTAAATTGATAGTGGCTACACATTACTACAATGATAGGGAAACGCTATTTTACTGTGGATTTATTAAAAATAAAAAATATAAATACTATAGGCTAGAAGACAATTTACGGGCAACTCTGAAAATTATTCATCATGCATTGTGGTCCTTGGGATATTCGAGATAAAAGTGCTCTGGAAGATTTATGGTCAATGCCGTGATGCCACCTATTTCGTTGGTCCCAAAAAATACAAAAATTAAGATATAAACCACAGCATTTAAAACAGAATAAAATCCATTTACGACCGACTAATTCCCATCACACTGTAGCTTTTTTCCTCAGCATTAAGTGTTGATCACTTTCACATAGATTTTCCTGCAGGGCATTCATAGACGCACACAAAGCAACATGAAATATGGTGGTATGTATGTTATGCAGTCGCCACATATGTGTGTTGTATTTGTATTTTAAGCTCGCGCTGAGTGCAATGCGCCATATTTTAAAATGGCAACGTGGCTGCTTTTTAAATTGCCATCATCGCCGGCTTTGACAGCGGAAAATTGTTGTAGCAGCAATGGTGTTCTGTGGCGCAATTTTGGTATCACAGCTGCGGTGTCGAGCTATGTCGCCGCCACTCGGTACAACAATCACAACAATTACAATAACAATGTCAATAGAGTATATGAACTTGTCTAAAGATCTTGACTGCATACATACATACATATACTTATTAGTGTAAATACTTTCTCAACGAAAATGGTGTGAATAGTTAAAAAACAATATTGAAAATGTCAAAACTGCTGTTTGCTGACCATTGTATTGTTATCTAGCAAGAGGTCAAATCCAGCTCGGTTTTCTTAGTCACAAATTCTTCTTCTTCTTTAAACGGTAATCTAACCGCCCGGGCGATTTTGACCGTCCAACATAGCTCGCTAGTCGTTTCTTAGTTGCGCCAACTGGCCCCAATTGGAAACACCGCGGGATCGCAAATCGGTCTCCACTTGGTCCTTCCATCGGAGTGGCGGTCTACCTCTTTCTCTGCTTCCACCAACGGGTGCCGATAAGAATACCTTCTGGGCTGGAGCATCTTCGCTCATTCGCACTACGTGGCCTAGCCAGCGAAGCCGCTGTGTTTTAATTCGCTGAACTATGTCGGCGTCTACGTAAAGTTCATACAACTCATCATTAAATCTTCTTCGGTACTCGCCGTCGCCAACGCGTAGAGGTCCACAAATCTTTCGAAGAACCTTTCTCTCGAATACTCCCATATCCGCCTCATCAGATGTTCTTAGTGCTCACGCTTCTGCAACATATAGCAGGACGGGTGCGATGAGTGACTTGTAGAGTGTTACTTTCGTTCACCGAGAGAGGAGTAGCATTTGTTTGCAAGAGTAATTCTTCGACGGACTTCTAGGCCAACAGGCTGCCAGTGGTAATGCTGGTTCCCAGGTAAACGAAATCCTTTACTATTTCGAAATTATTGCTGCCAACAGTGGCTTGGTTGCCAAGGCGCGAATGCGCTGACTCTTTGCATGATGACAGAAGGTACTTCATTTTGCCCTCGTTCTTCACCAATCATATTTTCTCCGCTTCTTTTTCTAATTTGGAGTAAGCAAAAGTTACGGCGCGGTTGTTAAGGCCAATGATATCAATATCGCCAGCATATGCCAACAGTTGCACGCTTTTATAAAATATTGTTCCAGCGCGGTTAAGTTCTGCAGGTTGTATTATTTTCTCCAGCATTAAATTAAAGAAATCGCACGATAGGGGGTCACCCTGTCTGAATTCTGACCGAGCTGGCGGTGTTGCTCAAGGTCATTTTGCATAGCCGTATAAGTTTTGCGTGGAAACCAAATTTAGTCATAGCGGCATATAGGCTGCTCCTTTTCGTGCTGTCGAAAGCGGCTTTAAAATCAACAAAGAAATGATGTATGTCAATTTTTCCTCACGGGTTTTTTCCAAGATTTGGCGTATTGTAAAAATCTGGTCGATGGTAGATTTACCAGGCCTGAAGCCACACTGATAAGGTCCAATCAGTCTGTTCACATCAGGCTTCAGTCTTTCGCACAATACGCTTGATAGGACCTTATATGCGATATTCAAAAGGCTGATTCCGCGATAGTTGGCGCCAGCGCCGCAGAGAGCCGATCCGGGCCCCGAGGATTTCGCGTTTCTTTCTCTTTGAAATCCTGATTAGAGTACTGTCAATACTGCTTTGCCTTTCCGGGCCCCCAAAAACCTTCCGGACCCCAGGGAAACTGCCCTGACTGGCCCTGGTTGGCGCAGTTTGTCACAAATTCTGCTCCGTCGAAATACATTGATATGATCTCCTCAAGTTGAATGGAATTAGCTCTGTCTTACTGGGCTTACTCAAAATATGAATATGTTGTTACCGTTGCTGTTGGTTCTATGCACATCTGGGCTGTAAGTGAGATTTGGCTTAGAATGCGTACAGAAAATCTCGCTTGACTGGTTGCTGCTATGTGGTGCTCTGTTTATGCGCGTGCTTGTGTTTATTATTCGGTAATCGTGCGTTAACACGATGAATACTCTCAATGGGAAAACAGACGAGCAAAAACCTAAATTTCGTTTATAATATACAGGGTGGCGCAAAAGTAATCCTCCTATCAGAAAATGCTATAAATTTTGCGATTGGCCCCTAAAGTCAGTTCTGTTTTGACATTTGTGTAGTAAACACATGCGAAATATACGTTAATAAACAATGTTACGCTACACTGCTCCAGAACGCGGAATATTGCTGACTATTTATTTGACCAATAGTCGGTCGGGGCCAAACGGTGACTGTGAATGGTGAGCGCTACAGAGCAATGATCAACGAGTTCTTTTTGCCGCAACTTGATGAATTGGGATTGAAAAACATGTGGTTCCAACAAGACGGTGCAACAGCACACACTGCACGTGCCACAACCGATATGCTGAACATCGGAAGCTTACTTTTGCGCCACCTTGTATATACACAGTGTAAGATAAAATAATAAAAATAAAAAAAATAAAATAAAATAAGGTAAAATAAAATTAAAATAAATCAAATAAAATAGAATAAAATAAAATAAAATAAAATAAAATAAAATAAAATAAAATAAAATAAAATAAAATAAAATAAAATAAAATAAAATAAAATAAAATAAAAGAAAATAAAGTAAAATAAAATAAAATAAAATAAGGTAAAATAAAATTAAAATAAATCAAATAATATAGAATAAAATCAAATAAAATAAAATAAAATAAAATAAAATGAAATAAAATGAAATAAAATAAAATAAAATAAAATAAAACAAAATAAAAGAAAATTTAATAAAGTAAAATAAATTAAATTAAAATAAAATAAAATTAGATAAAATAAAATAAAGTAAAATAAAATAAAGTAAGATAAAATAAAATAAAATAAAATAAAATAAACTAAAATAAAATAAAAGAAAAGAAAGTGAAATAAAAATAAATAAAATAAAATAAAAAAAACTAATAATAAATAAAATAAAATAAAATAGAACAAAACAAAATAAAATAAAATAAAATAAAATAAAATAAAATAAAATAAAATAAAATAAAATAAAATAAAATAAAATAAAATAAAATCAAAGAAAGTGAAAAAAATAAATAAAATAAAATAAAACAAAATAAAATAAAATAAAGTAAAATAAAATAAAATAAAATAAAATAAAATAAAATAAAATAAAATAAAATAAAATAAAATAAAATAAAATGAAATAAATAAAATAAAATAAAATAAAAGAAAATAAAATAAAATAAAGTAAAATAAAATAAAATTAATTTAAATAAAATAAAATAAAATAAAATAAAATAAAGTAAAATAAAATAAAGTAAGATAAAATAAAATAAAATAAAATAAAAAAAACTAATAATAAATAAAATAAAACAAAATAAAATAAAATAAAATAAAACAAAACAAAATAAAATAAAATAAACTAAAATAAACTAAAATAAAATAAAGTGAAAAAAATAAATAAAATAAAATAAAACAAAATAAAATAAAATAAAATAAAGTAAAATAAAATAAAATATAATAAAATAAAATAAAATAAACTAAATTAAAATACAATAAAGTAAAATAATGAAAATTATGGGAAATAAGTTTTAGTAGCAAGAGTTCCATTAACAATAATTTCTTTAGTTTATTTCGTTCTGAGTTTAGAACATGTCACCCTGCTAAGCCGCAGTATTATGCTGTATTAACAGATCACAGAACTTACAATCTTTAAAAACATAGGTTAGGTTAGGTTAGGTTAAGGTGGCTGCCTCTCTGCATCGCCGAGAGGCGCACTTAGGCCAAATGGCCCATTGTGATACCACTGAATGGGTTGCGACCCTTCCTCCTTTGTTAAACATTTTTAAAAGTCGAACCACCCTGTCCGCTTAATAAAGCGCAGAATGTCTCCGATTTCGGCAGAGCCCAGCTCCGTTAAACTAGCGAATAGGCACTTGTTTAGGCACTCCAAACGGGTCCTGGCAAGTGCAGGGCAGCTGCAGAGGAAGTGTTCAACACTTTCTATTTCCTCCTCGTCCCTACAGCTGCGACAGAAGTCATTTGCAGGGGCCCCCATGCGCTCAGCATGTATTCCCATTAGACAATGTCCGGTGAGTACCCCGATCAAGGGGGCTAGGAAGGATCGTTTTTGATTGAGTATGGACTCGGTCCGTTTCCTACATATGCAGGGCCACGTTTGCCTGGACACCTCACATGTCGTCTCCCTAGTCCATCTAGAATTAGTTTTTTCTTCGAATTCGCGTAGGAGCCAGAGTTTGGTCGTGGCAAGAGGGGTGGAGATACTCCTTGTTTGGTTCACCTCTGATTGCTCTGTGGCCTTCCTTGCCAGCTCGTCAGCAGTACAGTTTCCAGGTATGTCCCTGTGCCCAGGGACCCATATCACTGCTGTGAGGCACTTTGAGGCCAGTTCATTCAGCGATCGCCTGCAGTCGAGTGCTACCTTCGAAGCAGTGTTGCTACTCTGAAGGGCTTTGATCGCTGCCTGGCTGTCGCTGTAAATAGACACTGATGTGCAGTTTTTCGAGAGCAGCCAGCGCGCAGCCTCCTTTATGGCTGTAAGTTCAGCCTGGAATACGCTGCAGTGGCTAGGTAGTCTGACGCCTAGGAAGAGTGAAAGTTCCTCCGAGTAGACGCCGCAACCCACCTTGCCGTTGAGCTTAGAGCCGTCTGTAAAAATGGAGGTAGATTGTGGGTGTAGAATGTGCACGTCCTCCCATTCGTGCCTCGTAGGGATTCTGGTGGAGAACCTGTTGTTTGGCTCATAGCCGGTAGGCGTAGTGTAGTCTACCACCTTCAGATTTTTGGGTATGGTCTTCAGAATGCTTGTGTGTCCGAATCTGGTGTCGCTCCAGTGTTGAGCGGCATTCAGTCGCACTGCGCTATAGCTAGCTTGGAGTTTACCGTACAAGTCAACCGGAAGTAGGTTGAGCATGATCTCCAAAGCTTTTGTGGGCGTTGATGGAAGTGCACCCGTGATAAGTACCGCCGCCGATCGCTGTACTCTGCCCATCCTGTTTATGTTGCTGCTGCGCTCGAGTGCTGGCCACCACACGGCAACGCCATAGAAGAGGATGGGTCTAACTACCGCGATGTACAGCCAGTGCATGATACGGGGGTTCAGTCCCCATCTCTTCCCCACGGCTGCTTTGGATGCATATAGGGCAGTAATAGCCTTCCTGTATCTGTCCTCAACATGTTTGGTCCAGTTGAGTTTACTATCCAGGATTACGCCGAGGTACTTGACCTCTGGAGAAAGTTTGAGCCTGACCCTATTCAGGCGTGGTGGTACAAAAACTGGTATTTTGTACTTCCTGGTGAAAAGGATCATTTCCGTTTTAGACGGATGTACACTAAGGCCACTTTCAAAGGCCCAGTCCTCCACGAGGTTCAAGGCGGTTTGAAGCAGTTCGCTTAGGGTCTGAAGATGCTTTCCAGTCGCCGTAAGAGCGATGTCATCTGCATAGGCAATGATTTGGCAGCCGGTGCTTTCCAGCTTTAGAAGTAGGGTGTTGACTGTTAGGTTCCACAAGAGAGGAGATAAAACTCCTCCTTGAGGAGTGCCCCTGGATGCGTATCGCACTATTGAGGCCTCTCCCAGATTAGCTTGGATAGTTCTCCTTGACAGGAGCTGACTGACGAATTCCACCAGCGGGGGCACCACTCCCAATCTTAGAAGGGACTCGATGACCGCTTGAGGATTAACGTTATTGAAGGCCCCTTCAATGTCGAGAAAGATACCCAAAGTGTAGTCCTTGAGGGCAAGTCCTTTTTCTATCTTTGCAGTGATAGCATGGAGTGCAGTTTCCACTGACTTGCCCTTGGAGTATGCATGTTGAGTCTTAGAGAGGCTTTGCGAGCGCAGATTATACCTAATGTGCGCATCCAATATTCTTTCCAAGACCTTGAGAAGAAAAGATGTGAGGCTTATAGGCCTGAAGTCTTTTGGATTCGAGTGTGAAGCTCTTCCTCCTTTGGGTATGAAGATTATCTTCGCTTCGGTCCATCTCTGTGGGACGTAGCATAGCCTTAGACATGCTGTGTAGATTTTAGACAGCACAGGGCAGAGGATGTCTCCCGCCATTTGAAGTTCGGCGGGGAAGATGTTATCAGGCCCCGGAGATTTAAATGGGTCGAAGGTTCTGATAGCCCATTCGACTTTTTGAGGAGTAACTACCTTCTCCATAGAGTGGTAATTTCTTTCAATGTAGTCGACTGTTGGTGGCTCCGTGGAACAGCCCGGAAAGTGCGTGTCCATTAGAAGCTCGACCATTTCGCCGCCAGATGATGTCCAAACTCCGTCAGGTTTCTGAATGAAGCTCGGAACAGTTGGACTTTTTGATAGAACTTTACGCAGTCTATTAGCCTCTGAGTTGGTTTCAATGTTGTTGCAAAAGTCTCTCCATGAATCCCTCTGGGCTTTGTTGACTGCTTTTTTGAAAATTTTTAGAGCCTCTTTATATTCGTGCCAAGAGCCGGTCCGTTTAGCTTGATTAAAAAGTCTCCTACTGCTTTTCCTGAGCCGGGAAATTTCGGAGTTCCACCATGGTGGTCTCTTCTTATTCCTCGGTCTGGTGACAGGACAGGAGGCTTTAAAAGCAGCATTACAGGACTCTGTGATCAGGTCTACTGCTTCATCAATTTTAGACGATGAGTCAAGCTCACCGATCGAAGCTGACTCGATTTCAGAATCATTGTGCGCTTCATCAGATCTTAGCGGTAGGCCTAACCTACTGTGAGAAGCGTGCTCATAGAACGACCGTGATAGAACGTTTTTGAACACATTCCAGTCCGTTCTCTTTTTATTTCTGTAGGCTGCGAGAGTAGGTGGTCTCATGTGGAGACAGAAGTATATGTATCTGTGGTCAGAGAAGGAGTTGTCCCTTGATACATGCCAATACTCGATTTGGCCCAGTAACGGGTCAGAGACTAGCGTGATATCAAGAACTTCCTTCCTATTTGCGGTAACAAACGTTGTTTCATTACCAGAGTTACTTATATGTAGGTTTTGAGATAGAATAAAGTCTAAAAGGCACTCACCTCTAGGGTTAGTGTCTGTAGAACCCCACACTACGTTGTGCGAATTGGCGTCGGCTCCTATTACGATCGGCAGCTTCCGTCGGTTTGCCTCATTCACTGCGTTGATAAAGCAGGTGGTTGGAAATTGGTGGGCGTCATGCGCCATGTATGCTGCAATCAGCCAAACCTGTCTGCCTTCCAGTTCAAGGCTGATGGTCACCGTATCTGCGTCACTGAAATTTGATAATAGAAAGTAAGAGAGAGTCTTTTTAATAAGAATACACGCTCTGGTCCTACCTGTAACTGGGGTCTTGACAACCTGGTAGGCATCAGAGGTTAGTCCGCAAACCTTGTTTCGAACGAGCCAGGGTTCTTGGATTAGCACGAGCTCCTCGGCTTTATCGCCGAGGCGCAAGAGAAGGGCAGCCGAGGCTGCCTTGGAGTGATGCAGGTTAATTTGCAGGACCCTAATCATCAGAAACTTCATAGGTCGGTGTCTGAGCCCTCGTCCATTGCTACTGCCTCTTCGTGTTTGGGAGCGGCTATGACTGTAGTGTCAATTGCCGCTTCCTCCACGTCAGAGTCCAGTAGCTGGCTCTCAGACTGGTGCACCCACCGACCAAAGGTCGACCCAACGTAGCCAGATACCGAGACCGTATCGCTCTCGGAGTCGTTCGCGGTGTCGTATCCGACCAGTGAGTGCGCCCTCCCAGCAGGTTCACTTAAGGTGCTGCCTGTGGGACCATCACCGCCTGAAGCGGTTTGTGAGACTGTGGAGGCAGCATCCGTTTCGCTCACGGCGTTGCCGGTTGATCCGTCCTCCAAGCTGGTTTTCTCGGTGGGCCCAGGTCCACTCAAGGTATTTCCTGGTTCCTCCGTTCCAGGTTCATCAGTGGCGATCTCACCCTTCTTCGCAATCCGCAGGGTGATGGAGTAAAAGCAGTAGCTGATGACTCCACCACAGGCTTCCAGAGCAGGGAGAGATTCCTCGCTAATGACCAAGGTCACATAGCGTTGTTTCTCCCTGACCTCACTAACCCTCACTACCCTCCATCCACTAGTGGGCAGGCCTGCGTTTCCGTTCTGAATGTTTTTCAGAATGGTCTCTGGCGACGACGGTTCGGCTGCTGGTATCCAGGCCCAGGCCCGTAGCCTGCAAGGAATCTCGTTCCTGTGCACCGCTACTAAAACATAACGCTTATGAGCTATCTATATTAGCCTTTTATAAGCAGCCATTTTTTCTCGATTTCACACACTTGCGCCCATGTGATCCCCGCAATGTAAAAATATGTAATTCCAACACAAGCAACGTCGCCGGTATTTGGGTATTTGCAATATTTTGCGCCTCGCCAGCAGCCAGGAAATAAAATTTGATTTATGTTCATTTTAGCGCTTGTATTCAAAGTGGGACTTCGTTTTGCACGCCATCCGCACAGCTCGGCACAGTGTTATTGAACGCTGACCTGCTGGCGCATTTCTCCGGATTTAATTTTTTACATGACAATATTTTTCGGAGCTTTTAAAATGTTTCGCTTATGACAAAATTGAATGGAAAATATGGCAAAATAGTACACGTGTTATTTGCACAAGCAAACAGCATGCTTACGTACAAGGGATGCTAATTTCGTGGCCATCCATTTTTAGGTACCGAAAATCACGGGACTTCCAAAATTGGAAATATGTTACAAAAAGCTTAATATGTGTGATTTATTCATGAAGATTACCTTTGCTTTTGATTTATTGGTTCAATATCAAATATTAGTCTAACAGCTTCTGTAACAAAAACCAAAGTAACATGGATTTTAGTATTTAGAAAGCGGCGTTATATTCCGTAAATGATAAATACAAATTTTGTGCTATTTTGTATTTTAAAAATTCCAATAAGCGAATCCCTTAACCATTCGCATGAATTACTTCAAAAACTTAAGACTTTAAAAAGCTTAATTTCATTTCATTTATTACAAAAATAGAAGCATGGGTGCAATAAGAATTTTCTTCCTTTTTAGCACACCAAGTGTGTCATTAAATACAAAATAATTGTAGATAAAATAACGAAATTTTAAATGATATAAACAGTGAGAAAACAACAAACATTAATAGGAAATAATTTTAAGTAATAATTTATCTTAAGAAATCTTAATAAACTAATTTAGCGATGATGATCGCTTAAAATAATTTAAAATTGAATAAAAAACTTGTTTGAAGTTACTTTTATTCAAAGATTTTCTAGTTATAGAGGGTATAGAGCTCTTATGGCATTGGTGAAAAATAGCCTAGTCGATGTTACAAAGTTGCATGTAGGCAAAATTGAATCTTTTTAGCGCGCAGGTCAACTTCGGATAGGTACAAATGTACCTATGATTCCATTTCAGATGCTCCCAAAATAGCAAGAATTCATCAATCTTCTTAAAATTTTCTGTTATCCTTTATTGATGTATTTTAAGCAAGATTATTTCATTTTAGCGAAATAAACTAGGATTAGGGGCGATTACATGGGTTTGTAAAAAAGTAATCTGCTTTTGATCTACATAGGTACATATGTACCTATGGCTGGTTGCAATGTCTTTTAGTTTCAAAATTTTGATACATCAAATCAAAGTAGGTGTTGTATTTGTTTTTTGCGTGCATATCCCAACACAAATTTTAAAATCACAGCCTATTTGGCTTGTAATTTTGTCTGAACGCTTTTAAAGGGAAATTTAGGATATCACATTCATATACACATGCACGAAATTTCAATTTTTTGCAGGATTACTACACTTGCGTGCTTATGCAAACACATACCAATTTAAAAAACTAAACACTCAAACTCAAACCCACCTAAAAACAAAAATGTATATTTTCCAAAAAACTCGTTCGTTTACGTAAGATCAATGTATGCGATCACATGAGTGTTAAGATAGTTTTGACTTTTACATCCAAGTAAACTCGCCGTTTTGACATGTGATCAAATACCCCTTCGGGTTTGGGGTTTAGAATATGCCCGAGGTAGGCATACCAGTCGTAAGAGGCGACTAATATGCACAAAGGTAATGACGTGCAACTCGATGGTTGATCTACGGATATGATGCCTCTCACCTCTCATTACCTATCTTATCCTTTAATACGGAAGGAGGGGTGACATGACCTAGAAGGTTTCACTGGTCATAAATCGCTACCACGACAGTCGGGCAGTACCGCAAGGGAGTACCGGAGGTTCAAATCCGGTCAAGGACTGTTAATTCGACAACACTCCCCAAAACCTTCGGGGAGTGTTTTTGTCGTTACCACAACAACATCAACATGTGATCAAACTTCTTTAAGCCGCACCCACATTGAGTTATATGGTTAAATGTTGCATCTACTTAGTGAGCCGATACCGAGTTCAGCTTATTATAGATAACCTCAGAGTACGTGATAGTCGGTAATACAATTTGGATGGTCAGCTTACGTCTTTAGCGGTTCGGTAAACGTTTCTCAGCGTAACATAAACTTTGGAAACAACAGAATTTATTTGATCTGCACAAGTTAAACTCGAATTAATACCCAACCCCAGATGGTTTTTTTTTTTTGCTGACGTACTTAAAGGTGCATTTTAAATTTTTTATTGCATTTGCATTAAAAATACAGGTAAGTGCAACTAGGGTCTGAAATCAGAATAAGTTATTTAATTTAGTAGTATTTCTGCAATTTGTTTTTTAAAGTGTAGTTTTTCTCGATACATGTAAGTAATAAAACCCATCTACACCAACAAATGCACAAAAGCTGTTGCGGAACAGATATTTTGGCCAAATATATCCTTTTGTGGAGCTTCAGAAGGGTTAAAGTCAAATATTTAAGCAAACCGAGCCGGCACCATTTCACTGAAAACGTAGTTTGATACTCTGGATGTTCATGGACAAGATCTCATTCACACTTTTCGTGTCTATTTATTTTAAACTTATTTATTCCAGCAGAACGCTATGTCTCACTCAAGAATTTTTACAGAACTGCGAATAAAAAATTCAATTTTGTTTCAAAATCACAGAGCAGAAAGTGTTCAAGTTACTATGATAACTGGCATCCAAATGCCGGGCCACTTTTTTCTCAACGTAATACGTATCTTAGTGGTATTTTTTTTTTGACGGAAAAACTTGCTCAGGAACCATTTTTTTTCATGGGTTTTGCACGGATATTAAAAATATTTATATTTAAAATTAAGTTTTAAAGAAGTAAAAAATGTGCTCTCGAAGAGTTTTTGGAAGTGAGAATACTGACATTTAAAGTATCAAAATCGGTCCAGTATATCAGAAGTTATTAAACTTTGATATAAAAAGGACAAAAATTTTCAATTGGCGATAAAACAGGATACAATATTTTTTTCCAAAAATTTAAGACAGGCATTTGGTTGTATTGTTAATAGCCACCAAATGAAACCATTCTTGATCAAAAATAAATTTTCACAACTTTAAGTGATGCGTTTCAGAAATTTCTACCCTTATATATAGCCCCTAAGTGCTACGTTAACCTTCTGCAACCTAAACTGTTAGAAAGTAGCGCATATACGAGGTGTGTTTAAAACGTATGGCGAATTTTTAATTTTCGCTGGTTACGTATATTCGAATTTTGAATTTTTTGTGGCGTTATGTTGGTACTCATGTCTCTCACTTATGCCGAAGAGCTGGGCCATTTTGAATGTTCAGTTAATTGTTGACAGCTGCTTTGCTTGCACGTGTTTTGGATCGTCTTCGATTTTTACCTATTCAAAAAAATGGATCAAAGAACCTGTATCAAATTTTGTGTGAAAAACGAAATTAAGTGCGCGGATGCGTTCCGAATGTTGACTGTGGCATACGGAGAAGCTACTGTAGCACTGTAACTGTAACACTCTAACACTTGTTGTAAAAAATTATGTATTCAAAGAAACATTATTCAAAAGAAGAAAAAATAATACAGGAGTCAAAAAAATATAGAAGAGAAAGAAAGACCTACTTCAGTGATATAAAAATATTGTGTATAATTTAAAAATGAAGAGATGTACCACACTACCTTGGACCGAAGCAACGTTTATCGGTGGTACAAAATGTTCTCAGAAGGCCGAGAAGATGTGCAAAGAAGAACAAAAATTGGCTTTTGCACCACGATAACGCCCCTGCTCACGCATCGTTGCTTGTGCGACTTTTTGGCCAAAACAACACACTAATGATGCCGCAGCCACCGTATTCCCCAGATCTGGCCCCCTGTGACTTTTTCTTGTTCCCTAAACTGAAGAGGCCCATGAAAGGACGACGTTACGCTTCTCTTGACGAGATAAAGACGGCATCGAAGGAGGAGCTGAACAAGATACAAAAAAATGATTTTTTGAAGTGCTTCGAAGATTGGAAAAACCGTTGGCACAAGTGTATAATATCTCATGGGGATTACTTTGAAGGGGACAAAATAGATATTCATGAATAAATAAATAATTTTTGAAAAAACACAAAATTCGCGATACTTTTTGAACACACCTCGTACAGGGATGCCGAAAATTCCAGAATTTTGAAAATTTTAAAAAATGCATCCCTAATACGTACATACATATATAAGTTTTTGTATATATATATTTTTATATGCAGACATGCAGAATTTGACACAGAAGCTAAAAGCTAATAACGCTACGACGTAAAATACCAATAACATGTATATGAAATGGTTACCAAAATTTGTAGTGATGTTTCTGCATTTTTTATTTCTAAAATTTAATAAAGTTAATAGATTGAAGCTGGTTTTTTGTGTCTGTATTTACATATTTTTGTTCTGGTATTAAATATCTAACGCGCTCAAAGTAAAATTTCAATGAAAGGGTTCATCAACAACTTTTTTTTTGATGACAGCAAACACTTTTTCGATTTTTTCATTAGTCTTGTCCTTTAATTCAATATTATCAGTTCCAGCAATATTTCTTTGACTCACGTGCCACTTTCTAGAAAATTTGATTAAAAGATCACGTAGTCTAAGTGTACACTTTCCATAAATTATCCACACAAAAATATCAAATAATATCAAATATATTACGAAAGCTTGACCAGTAGCAGAACTTTAATCCCTAAGCTCATAACCAACAATAATTCATGCCACATTCCTGTGTATACTGTCAAGGTGTAAAAAGCCCTGAATAATTAAAAGATAATTTGCAGGAGTAGAGCACATGTGCAAATATAGTTGTTGGTTTACGTTGACCCTCCTTCATTTCTTGGGCATTCTTTGTTCAACTTTCGTTTGAGTTTTACTCTTTTTGTGTACCCAGCTTCGCTAAGGGAATTCATCTATTCAATGCAATTACATTCTAATTTCATGTCTGGCCAACATTGTACGTATGATATGGAGAAGAACGAATTTAAACGTGACTGCCACAACAGATTGAAGTATTTATATATTTGTGTTTGTGCTAATTAAAGGGCGTATGCCACATGTGGCACTTTGAAGACCGCGACAAAACTGGAGCATTATTTTATGTCGCATGTAGGTATGTATGTATATAAGGAACATCAACGAAGATTTAATTTTTTGGCCACTGGTTTGTATACATACAAGAAAACAAAGAAAATCATTGCAACGGGAGTAGAAAATTAGCTTATCTTTTGGAATGTACGATCAGACGATATTAAATAGCCGAATCTGAAATAAAATTTTTTAAAAAACTTTTTTAATTTTAATTTTTTCTCCAGAAATTTCTGGTGCATTAAATCATCACTTTATTTTAGTTTCTGTTATCATATTTTATTTTGTTTTCTTTTAATTTCTTTTATTTTATTTTATTTTATTTTATTTTATTTATTTTACTTTATTTTATTTTTTTTTATATTATTTTATTTCATTTCACTTCATTTCATTTATTTTATTTTATTTTATTTTATTTTATTTTGATTTATTTTATTTTATTTTATTTTATTTTATTTTATTTTATCTACTTTGTTTTATTTTATTTTATTATATTATATTTTATTTTATTTTCTTTCATTTCATTTTATTTTATTTTACTTTGTTTTATTTTATTTATTTTATTTTATTTTATTTTATTTTATTTTATTTTATTTTATTTTATTTTGTTTTATTTTATTTTATTTTTGTTTATTTATTTGATTTTATTTTATTTTAGTTTACTTTATTTTATTTTATTTTATTTTATTTTATTTTATTTTATTTTATTTTATTTTATTTTATTTTATTTTATTTTATTTGATTTTATTTTATTTTATTTTATTTTATTTTATTTTATTTTATTTTATTTTGTTTTATTTTATTTCATTTTATTTTATTTTGTTTTATTTTATTTTATTTTATTTTATTTTATTTTATTTTATTTTATTTTATTTTATTTTATTTTATTTTATTTTGTTTTATTTTATTTTATGGTGATTGTTGTTGGAGCAAAGCTTGAATTTTTGTGTTTGTTTGTTAATTGATATTAGAGGAAAAATTACAACGA